>CM038704.1:27722581-27777581 GCA_021613375.1 Megaleporinus macrocephalus | reverse complement strand
AACGCTGAGTCTCAATATTCTACACGGAATGATGGAGTGTGTCAATTCAGACCAAAACTGGTATATATAGCTTATTTTCATCCAGTTATTATTGTATAGTAATCACTGAGGGCAGATATGCACCTCTGGAGATAGATCTGTCCTTGTATTGGATGCTGCCAGACCTGCTGGGCTGCTGTTGACTCTTACAGTCTACACATTAAGCACACACAGTTTTCTGAAAATGGAAAAAAAGTGCCTGCTGTAAACCAGGACATGCACTGTACCGGTCCCAGTGACAAAACTGTCCCTCAGTGTTTGGTGAAGTTTAGAGAGCGTTTCTTTGCCCTCCACCTATATTCAGACAAGCCCCGCCCACATGCGCTAGGATTGGCTACTGGTACCCTCTCTTTGCGTTGGGATTGGCTAGTACACGCTTAGTTAACTCAACGATAGTAAAAACTCTTTTTGATGCTATGTAGGTCTGCCTGAATCCTTTATCAATATACATTCAGATGGTTCTTTGAGGGCTCTATATACAGTAGAACCCTTGACTTCACTAAAGAACCTTACAGTTAAGACTCGTATGCCTTAAAACTGTGTACATGTCCAATAGCAGTGTTATTATTACTGTGGTGGTGTCATATATCTGCAGTGGAGTCAGTCCTATGGAAAATAAGTTAATATAAAAGTTAATTCTTCTGAGTGGTGTCGCTCTGGCTCTCGTTGTTCCTCGCTTAGTGGACGAGAGAGAGAGTAACCACTTGATGCGACAACATACATGGGAGCCTACAACTAAAATTCTAATAATATATTTTTAATAATAAATAACATATTTTTGGGGTCTTTATGTTTCTACAGCCGGCGCTCCCTTTTAGATTAAAGGGTTACAGGTTATAAGTAAGGGTGGGCTTTGTCTGAATACGGGTGCGAATTAAAAAAGACTCGTGTGGAAGGCTCGGTGCTGTCCCTCACTTCAGTCCGTGCTGGGTTTCCTTGTGCCTCCTCAGGTCGACCTTACGCTGGAAGCCCTTCCCGCACAGCTCGCAGGCGAACGGCTTGAAGCCCGTGTGCTTGCGGCTGTGCGTTATCAGATTAGAGCTCTGGCTGAAAGCTTTCCCACACACCTGACACTTGTGAGGCTTCTCCCCTGTAGACCAAAACACAAACACGAAAACATAAACAACAAACGTCAGCACATTGTTTGGGTAGCAGCGGCGCAATCTTGACCAGCAGTAATCAGACGGGTTCACAAATGACCTAGAACATGAAGACCGAGCACGAATGAAGCGTTATCTGGAGGATTTCAGGTTTCATGGTGTCTGTTTTCACAGATTCATCTGAAACCGCTCCGACCTGCACGCTTTACAAGGTGCTTCTTCTTCTTTAGTAAAGAACATGTGTACAAACACGGACACTTCTTCATGGGTTCTATGCATCCTGACTAGGTTCTTCAGAGAAAGTACTGTAGATACTCTTCATGAAAACGTTCTTTGAAAGGGGTTCTAAATGGTTTTGCTACAGCGTTCTTGAAGAAGCTTCTTTTTTAGTGCGTGGTTTGATCTTTGGCAAGGAAGGAGCACTCAGGCCACATTACCTGTGTGGATGAACGTGTGCTTCTTCATGTCAGATTTCTGGTGGAACCTCTTGCCGCAGTACTGACACGGATAAGGTCGCGTGTCCGAGTGAATCAGGAGGTGTGTGGACAGGGTGGAGGACCGCTTGAAGCTTTTGCCGCAGATTTTACAATCAAAACTCCTTTCCTGTGAGGGCAAAACATAAGTCAACTTAGAGTGAGACTGTACGGTGTCGGACCACCAGGGTCATATGGAGTCCCATTGAACCTTAAAAAACTTTAATGGGCCCATACCTGTGAATGAACAGCTCTGTGCTGTTCCAAGCTAACAGCATGGCCGAAGGTTTTTCCACAGATGTCGCAAGCAAAGGGTCTGGTTCCACTGTGTGACCTCCGGACATGGACCTCTAGGCCGTGTGGTGTGGAGAACACCTGCAGCACACAAAATCATACAAAACGTTAATAATATTGAACACTGATATGAACAAATAATAATATATCTAATTTGAATTGTGCCTTTATCAGACTCACACAGCATACGTGCAAGAGAACAACAATGAAGCACAAAGGAAATTAGTGGAAGGAATTATAGTCAATAGAACAGACCTGTTGTCCCATACAATGTGTTTAATAATATCATCCGTGTTGATTTAACTTCTAAGGACAGGTGTTATGTCCAGTCCTGGACTGTACCAGGTTTGGAGATACTCTGTAAGTGTTCATTTGGACACAACTGAATAAGCGAGTTCCCTCTACAGCACTCCACTCTGCAGGATATGAGACAAACAACGAGTCACACCCTCGTACCTTGCTGCACTTGATGCATTTGAAAGCTCCGTTCAGCATAAGGCGGCTACACAGCGTGCTCGTGTCAGTCTTCATCTCAGGTCCATTTCCATGAACAGTCCTGTCCGCGTAAAGCCCAGGTGCGCTGGTCCGCTCAAACAGGTTGGCAGCGGACTCATAATGGCCATAAACACCTGTCCCAGGTCCTCTCTCGTTGAAGAGAGGCGGTTCAGCCACCCTATCAGCATAAAAACTCCGCTCTGGATCCAGCGGGTGATGATGGCTGAAGTTCCACGGGTAGGAGCCGAAGGGGACAGCAAACGGTCGTGTTTCATCCACACATGGAGAAAAAGATTTCTCAGAGTCTGCTGAAGAGGAGAAAAGGCAGAGTCAGCACTGGCGTGCTCGTTTGCAGAGGCAGCAGCTTGCTGCAGGCTATACCTGTTTTGTTGGTTAAACGAAGCCTGCTGTGTTTTGGGCTCTCAAACGGTAATCAGTCTCTGCTTGATTTGCACACAGCGAAACAAAGAGCAGAGTGTGGTTTTACTGCTTTTTACTAATATCACTAAACACATAACCTCAGGAGCAGCCTGGATTAGATCAGGTATATACAGTTCACATGATTTAAGGCTCCTTGTCATCAGAATATCTCCAGGTCAGTTCAGATTCCCCAGTACAGATTAGATAACATCAATAATCTGGGGCTGTGTCAGCAGAGATTCAATGACCTCAACACATGAAAGCAGTACTAACTCATTAAATCAAGGCCAATCTTATGACGCACAAAGATTAGGTGCTTTTATTTGACTTGATTCAAACAGAATACTCCTGAATTAACACTTCAACAATTACTCTCTTTATCCTTTACATACTTTTGGCGGTGACTGTGTAATAATCTGGCAATAACTGTGTAATAATTTGGTAATACCTGTAATTATTTGTCAGTAACTGTAATAATCTGGCAATAACTTTGTAATAATCTGGCAGTAACTGTGGTAATCTGGCAATAACTGTGTAATAATCTCGCATTAATTGAGTAATAATCTGGCAATAACTGTGTAATAATCTCGCATTAATTGAGTAATAATCTGGCAATAACTTTGTAATAATCTGGCAGTAACTGTGGTAATCTGGCAATAACTGTGTAATAATCTCGCATTAATTGAGTAATAATCTGGCAATAACTGTGTGATAATCTGACAATAACTGTGTAATTATTTGGTAGTAACTGTGTAATAAACTGGCAATAATTAAGTAATAATCTGTTAATAATTGAGTAATAATCTGTTAATAATTTAGTAATAATCTGGTAATAATTGTGTAATAATTTGGCAGTAACTGTAATTATGTGTTTTCGTTATTTAAAAATAATAAACACACGAAGATTCTGACTGTGTCAATGTGCAGCCCACCTGGTGATGCTGAGGGCGAGGGTGGGCGCCAGTAGTCCTCATAATCTGAAGAACGGTCGCACACACTCCCTCCACAGCTGAGAGGAGGAGATCTGGAGCACAAGTCAGCAGGGTCCGGAGAAAAGGCTCCAGCAGGGTCTGACCGGCCATCCGGGCAGCACTCTGTCTCTTCAGTGAGTTTACTGTCTGTTAGAGTAGAGAAACACAAAGTTCACACTGAGAGACGAAGAAGAGACTAATTTACTCTAACTTCTAAAACCTGAGCCTAAAAACAAACAATATAATAAGGCTTTTCAAATAAAACATTTAAAAATAATATTATATATTATATAATACACAAAACATATAAATAACATTACCTAAATGTTTTTAAATGTTAAACGAGATTTTATCATGATTTGTTTGTAAAATCTGATTTCTTATGAGATTTTTAGCAAACAGTAATTCGACACTATTTACTATAAACATATAGAATATCTCTGCATTATTTTCACAGAGTATATTCTCAGATTCATTACATTAAATAAAAAATGCACAGAAAGTATAAAAAGTGCACATTCACTTTAAACGACTGTTAAAAGGGAAAAGAGCAGAAAAGTCAGTGTCAGCAACGAATAACAACAATAGTTTAAAACGTTTTTAATGAATGTCGTTTAAAATGTTTAAATGAATCTATAAAGATATATTTTTAAATTAATTAGTTTTTTTACGTTTTTTCCAAACGATCCTCAAAATCTAATCCCCCTCAAACATCCAAGAATACAACGATATTGTAAACACCTGTATTTTGTTTAAGATGCTGAACTGATGAACATCATACAAATGATAAACATTTTCCAAAGAATAATAACGCGGAGTGATACAGCCCAGTCCCGGCGTGCAGGCGGGTTTGGGTGGTCGTACCTGTGCAGATGTGCGCTATGAGCGCCTCCAGTCTGCTGTACTCCTCCTCCACACTGCGCGGGGTGTGGTAGCTGTGCGCTTTCTTACTCTTCACCAGGAACGAGCGCGGCATGCTGGCTGATGCTGACTGACTCTCGGGGTCGGTGTGTGTGTGTGTGTATGTCTCCCCGCCGCTGCTTCTCTCTGCGCTGAGCTGAAGGCCACTCACACCGAGCGCCGCCGCTCCGCTATTAAAGCAGCGTGTCTGCGCTCTGCGCATGCGCGCCCGCTGACCGCCCGCCTGCCAGGTGCTTCTTCTCTTCCTTTACAGACAGGTGCTTTAATGAACCTACCACCCCCGCCCCCCCTCCCGCACAGTGCTGCTGCTGCTGCTGCTGTTGCTGCCCCCCTCGAGTGCTGCTGCTGATGCCCCCAGTGGGTGTCCTAAGGGGGCAGGAGGGGCGATAACACGCTTTATCTGCAGAAGCACGAGCACAGGAAGCGTGAGACGATCACGCAGAACACGGAGCAGTTTCAACATCACACACACACAGAGGGAGAGAGAGAGGGAGAGAGGGGGGGGGGGGTACATTAGTTGTTGTTATTCTATTTTTATTCTGTTGTTAGTCTATTTTCCTTGTTGTTTTAAGTTTATGTATAACATAACAAGAACCCATTCTTTACCACTTTCACACCTGCTGGTTCTAAGATTGATTTTTTAGCTTATATACTTCTGTTGACACCCCCCCCCCAAAAAAAAAAAAAAACAAACAAGCAGACTGTTTTCACTGCACAGAAACAAAACAATGGAATCAAACTGATTAAAGATACAGAAATCACAAGCACAGTATACGCCTAGTCCATCTGGTCTGCACCATTTGGCCACATGTCCTCTCTTGTATTACACAAGTCAGTATGAAAAACATAACTTCTCTTTCTTCATCGATGGTCAGCTGTGAATGGTTTACATCCATTATCACCATCAGTCTGTACAGTGACTCTAACTTCTATGGGCTGTGACTGTTGTGACTGAGTAAACCCGCTATGCAGTTTTGGGGGTATTAGGAGTGCAGTGCTGAGAAGTTGTGTGTGAAAGCATGTACACTTTGAACTATAAACCTACATTAAAATCTAGGTGAGAAGTGAACGGAGTTGGGATGTAATGGAACATGCAGTCTGAATATGATAATGAAGTTTCTCTGTATTCAGTCGTATGTTGTAAAGGCAGGATTCAGAACTCTCAGTTATGTTTTACAACAATTTTGTACAATTACACTTTTAGAATATTTACCTACTACATGTAGAAATATATGTCATTGTTAAAATAAGCTCAAGTTCTGTTTGTTTATTCACTGTTTTTTTTAAATATATACTCTGACGAGGAAGAACTTATTTACAAACACTAAAGACCCTGATGAGCCAGCATAAGTTATTGGGATGCAGGGACTTGTTTCTTGTTTCTTGAGACAGCAGAGGGATCATGGGAGCCAAAATAAAGGTTTTGAGAGTAAAAAACTGAATTGTGGAAGTTTCCCATGTGCCTTATCAATATCAGCATTGCAAATGTATTCCAAACTAATTTTGGGAGCGTAGCACTTTCATGCATTGTAACAGACAACACTACTGAATACATTTTAAGAAAGTGTATTCAGTATTCAGCAGTCACTACTTTTCACAGTAATCTGCCCAACCCTGGAAATGAATGAAAGGAACTTTGGAAGATGTGCTGACTGGACTCATTTTGTTTATAAGCCATGAAAATGCTATTGAGTCTAAACCCAGTGTTAGGCTAAGTTTATGAACAGTTTTGAAAAAGATAACTGAGAACTAAAAATGCTGATATAACCACTGCAGGTATTTTGTTTCTAATAGAGAGTAGTAGTGTCCTAATCACCAGATCCTTGCTGCTTGCACCATCATCTGATTAAGCAATGAATGAATGTGTGAGGAAAGTGAAATTATCTCTAAGCATTCACCAATTTCAAAACTTTTTCTCAGAATCATCTTTAAATAAAACTATAATTTGGATGAGTATCGGTTGGCTTGTTGAGTTATGTGTTGATCTGTTTGTTTGTTTTGCAGTATGAGCATTATTAAATAAATCTTTGTCTCGAAGGTGCTTCATGGCCACCAGTCTGAGGTTTTGAGTTGCCCCTGTGGTGGAACAGAGCGCCCTTGTTCTCCGGGCTGCTGACCCGTGCCGACCCCACGACACCTGCTATGCCCGGCGCAGACTCCAATAGCACGCCCCATTCAGCACTGCGACACAGACTGCAGGCAGGCCAACCAGACTGAGAGTGCTCTCTCTCACCTGTCACTCACTCGCTCACCCCAGCAGCAGGTAAGGGTGTACTCTCAGCATGAGTAGGCCACCGTACCTCAGCCTGGGCTGACCACTGTGATGCTCACTCTGCTGCAGTGGGCTTCATTTATAAAAAGAAACATCATGCATTTAATATGCATAATGTCAATCAAAACGATATCCTGCAGTTCCTGGAACAGAACAGACGCACTGACTATCTAATGTTGGCAGAACATTCAATAAACGAAGAGATTTCAGATTTACTACAATGAAAGCGATATGCAGCGCACAAGACGAGGAGGCAAATGGGAAAGATGTGAGTTTCACTAACAAGTCAAGCAAATACTTATCAAGATAATCTGACAAGTCACAGCATCGCACTGAACACTGATCTGACAGATCGCAGCTCTGACTCACCTTCACTCGGTTACAATTAGTCTGGCTGACATTTCATTTGATTCCAGTTTATAGTGGCACTGAAATACTGAGAGACTGTTTTTCAGCTGTAGCACATTTTAAGAATATTTATATATATATATATATATATATATATATATATATATATATATATATATACACACACACACATATATATGATTCACACAAAGTACAGTTTGATGATTTATTTATTTATTTATTTATTTATTTATTAATGTATTTATTTATTTATCTTTCTATTTAACTCATTTGATCAGAAGCAGAACAGAACACAACAGTTCATACAACAGAAGCTCTATCAGGCTTGTAAGGCATCTAGACAGCAGCTCGCAGGAGGCATGATTTCATTCAATGATCAACGCAAACGTAAATATCATCAGATAATGGAATAAAAGATCAGAAGGTTTTAACACCCTCAGTTTCATACAGGCCACATTTTAACATCACAGTTTCCCCCGACATGTTCGGCTCAGCACACAAGCAGGAATCATGCAGTAAAGTGTGTGGAAGAGTGCTGTGGCGTGTTTTGTTGGCCCAAACTTTTGCATACAGGTGCTTTCAGGTGATACAGGTGATGATCGAAGATTAAAGTATGTTATTAATGATTTAATGATTAAAATGGAAAACAAGGAAAAACTGGTGTCTCCAGTTTGGTAACTTTATAAAAGAGGTTAAAACGTTCCTTACTTTTAAAGTAAAATCACACGCAGTATTAAGGACAGCTGACTTGCAAATTTGGTCAAAAAATGAAAAACAACAAAAATGAAGAAAGAGAGATTTTTTGGGATCATTTTTCAGTTTTTGTGTTTTTCTGACATCATTTGAAAATATCTGCCTTTTACACTGCATGATAATTTAATGATGAACAGATCAAAAGAACGAGTTTAAAGTTGGTGGGGAAAATCTGATTATACAGACTGTACAGTTATTTATTAGGAAAAGGTTTTTTTTTTCCTGACAGCAGTGGTATTTTATTCCTGTGGAAATTAAATACACATTTAGTACATTTCTGATCCCCTGTACAACCACCACAGTCCGTTATTTCACTATGAATGAAGCTGTACGAGCCAGTGCTGCTGCTCGGTCATCTCGCCTGATCGAAGCTCTCAGCGTGTTAGTGAGCCTGAGGTGAAAATGTGAAAGTTAAAGCAGAAAAATGTCCTGAAAGACAGACAGTGGCTAAAATAAGCAGGTATTTAGAAGAACGTTGCTACAGGCCTGCTCCTTTTATCAGACCCCGCACACAGCAGACCCCCGGCCTGATCTCTTTTAAATAGAGCTGATAAAGTCGAGATGTTGAGGCAGACACTGCATCTGAAATGTCTGCATGAAGCAATCGCAGGAAATCAAAGCTCAATGTGCCCTCTGGTGATTACAGCCACCGGCCCCGGGGCTCTCTGAGACCCCACTGATAGAGGCTCCACGAAACGCTCCACTTCACCAGCCATTAAGTAAATGACACGAAAGCTACAATTAAGCACTGCAATTCATCAGCAAGGAAATGAGCCCATTGTTAAAGTCGCTTCCAAGTGGAGTGTCACCAACACTGCATGTATTTCAGCCTGCCTGCTTGTTGATCTACATTCTTCTTTTTTATTGTTTTTTAAATGGGATGAGGAGGGGGGGGGGGACAAAGGGTCCCTTCAGCAAAGACCCAAAAGAACTATGTTTGTAAATAAGAAGTGTGAAGAGAAAGAACCTTCAAATGATATAAAGATTCTTCACCACTTTAAGGGTCCTTCCTAGAAAAGTTACGTTATGCCGCTTTATGTCCCCCTTAATGCTTTTCTAAAGAACTTTCCATCACAACGTTCCTTAAGGAGCCAAACAAGCTTCTTCCACGGTACCTCGCAATGTATGTATGTATTTACCTAGTTTTTCTTCCAACTACTTCCAGAACATGTTCTTATAAGTTAAACTGAAAGTTTGCATATACTTATTTATGTTTCATGTTGAACAAATCGTATTTAACAGGCTGGATGTGTAGCAGAGCTAATGAAAAAACTGTTACAGACATAACCCAAAAATATTTAGAGAAAAAAAGAGAGGAAAAAACGTATAACACTGCCATTACATGGAATTTCTGAGCTGAATCATGTATAATACAGTGTCTTTGTATTCATCTTGTGTGTGTGTGTGTATATATATATATATATATATACACACACACACACACACACACACACACACACGTCTCCACTACTTTTGAAGTTAAGGTACCCAAGATCAGCCCAACTCTTCAGTTGAGATGTTCATTAGATTAAAAAGAACACGGGTCCAATAAGGTATCAGGACTTAGAACCTAATCAAGTTGACCACTAAAAGCTTGTTGCGGGCTGTGATTTACTGATTTTATAGTTCTGATTAACAGGTGACTGGATTCTTATGCTGCACAGCCACTGTTTCAGAACTCCGTCCACGCGCACACGGCTTACCTGAAGTCCTAAAGGCTGGGCTTTCCTGCGCTCAGTCCGGATCAGGCTATAGTCCGTAGCTGTGGTGCGCTTTTGGTGCGTCTCGAGCTGTGAGAGATCACTTCCTGCAGACGTTCTTTATAACACGTCTCATTAGCAAGTTGAGCTCGGTGCAGGAAGGTGCACTGCTGGAGCTGCCAGACCGTGCACAGCCCTCAAACAGCCTGGAGAACATGGGGACGGAGATAAAGCTACAGAAAACTGATCGTTCTGAGAGGCCAGCCCGGTCAGAGGGGAAAGCAAAAGAAAAATCCTCTCATTTAAATATCGACATCATTTCCAGATGAAAACAGCAGATCACAGCTTTGTAAAAAGTGATACAGTTTAGTCAGTGGAAACTACAAGCCATGATCATTACTAACCACTGAAACCTAAGTCCAAACCTAACTCAGTAAAAGTGAAAAGTCTAAATCTATCTTGTTAACGTTGCTTGTGAAGCTTGTTTCTCAAGTTCTTCTGAATGTAGGAACGCTCCTGTTACGCTATTAGGAAAAGAAGTAAGAAGCAGGATTTGTCAAACAACTTTTTTATTTGTCAACTGATAAGTCTCATCTATTAACATCATACAGACAGCCTACGCTTAGTGTTAATGCTCCGTCATAAGCACTTCTACGTCATAACCCAGACAGCCAGTGAAATTTCCATAAAGTTTCTTCCTTCTGCATCACTCAGCATGCTGACCCTTCCAGCGTTGGAGGTTTCTACTGGACTCTAGTATCTGAATGACTCTGGTGCATCTGGAACATTATTCGTTTCATAATCTTCCTGTTAGCAGGTAGACCGGCTCTTCTCCAAGCAGTTTTCTGCCTCTTTTGGTTTGATCTTTACTGATGCTAAAAGCCAAACGTCTCACTGTATTTTCTTTCTGAAGATCTTGCTAACACAAGGCACCTTCCCCACGTCTACAGCCATCGCATCACATTCACAGTGCAGAGAACAGATTACACTGCCATCAACATCAATACAGCGTTTTCAGTTGCTGCAAGCCAAGTCCCTGAACCAAAAGTATTTGGACGGTAACATTAGTCTTTCTTTTCCCAGAACTTTGGATTTGACGTCTGTTCATGGAGTGAAACACAGATTATTTGATTTCATCGCAAATATCATTAATCGCATGGTAGGTTCAGGTAAGAGTGTAGATGTAAAGAAGTGAGAGCCCTTTTCTTTTCGATAGAGGTGTTTCAGCGGGTTCTTTAGCTTTCATGCCTGCGCAGGATGTTTAGCCTTCAATGCATGGTTGGCTTTTTATTTGATCTGTTGGTGCGTAGCCACACTAGGGCGCAAGCGGCAGTAACACATTGGGCTGAAAGAAATATTTAAATAAGGTGAGCCAAAATTAAATGTTTATTCCACCACTAAAAAGAAACCACTGGTGTAGGCAGACGTGTCAAAAGCCACCACTCTCAGGAAACTCTCGGACGGCACAAATTACTAATAAAAGCACGAGCAAATCTCGCTCGGGGAGAAAGGCCCGGTTGGCTCAAGAGAAAATCTTTCAAAGATTGCTTGCTGAATGGCTTAGACAAAGATAAACTTCTCTGATTGGCGGAGGAAGAAGGAACCACCTCATCGTTACATTTTTTGAACTTGGCAGATGTTAGGGTTCTGGTTGAGCATGGGTTGCTACCCATGGAACCCAATCTCGTTTTTACTGTTGCCCTTTGGCGACCTGAAACGGAGGCATATATAGAGAACATGCTGTCAAGTCTGCTTGTGAACCACCACAAGACGCTGAAATCCAAAGTGTTGGAACAGAGGCAAAACAAAAAGAAGACTAACAGAAGAAAAAAAGTCCAAATACTTTTAAAGCTCTCTGTATGTTCTGTGCAAATATGCAACAAATATGTTGAACATGACAAATAACCAAGATACACTCCTATTAAAGTTTCAGAGTCTCTCAGTTGGTTTGTATTCGTCAACTTTGAGCACTTGCTTGTGGGGTGGGAGGGTGGGCAAATAAAGAACAGAAACGTTGCAAGACGGAGGATATATATACAAATGTCCCAGTTTTAAGATATTCCTGCAAAATTTGAAAACATGCTCTTTTCAAACATGCTAGAAAACATGGTGATATAGCAAACCACAGCAGCTTTCCAGGCAACAGAAGAATAGTCTGTAATGTTTTGATACCTAAATCCATGTTGGAAATTAAGAGTTGGTTACAGTACAGAGAAGACACAGGGGTGGGCACTGTGTAGCATCAACACATCTCCCAAAAACAAGTATCATGTCCCTTTCAACTGAATTGTACACTGTACACTGAGGATATGAAATACATTAGATACATTTCAAGTCATACTGGAAATGAAGAAAAAAAAAAACTCAACTAAAAAGTCAACATGTACATATATACACGGATGTGGGATCCTTCACAGGTCACCAGAGGTACTGCATGCCATAATTTAAAAAAAATGCTTTGCTCTTGTCGGTGGTGGCTGATATGACACTAATCGACCTTTATTGGAGACTCCATTCAACGTTCACCTACAGAGTAGTGTTCCTTAATCTTTAAAATGTTTCCCTCAAAGTGATGGACACCCACGAATGCACTCCATGGGCTACTGATGGTTCGTTTAAAAAAAAACAAAAACAAAAACAAACCAAAAATGATTAAAAAATAAAACCTAGTAGTTTTATTGTAATGCATAAAACACTATATCATACAAGTCGCCTCTTCTCTGACAGAGTGAAGCTCAAATTAATGGGAACTAAGAGAATCCTCGGATATCAGGGGCTTTCAGGATTTGCTTCAGTCCAGTATGGTCTCAAAGGGCCTGAAGGGGGCCCACTGCAACTCCTGCTGGACCCCTACAGCTAGATCCAGCATAAACATCTGACTCATTTTGGCAAAAACAAAACGGGTAAGGCAGATGTGAACAAAAATCCCAGTTCAAGGTTTGTGAGGATGACTCAGGATTTCGTTAGTTAAATGCTATGAATGAGTTACTGGCAGTTTTGGACCTGGATATAAAGATGAGCTCTCAGGTGTAACATCCCTTCCCGGACACTCGGGGGGGGACAGTCTGTTAACGGTAGTGTTGGTGCTCACACAGTGGTGGTCTTATGGCTGTTGTTCGAGGGCACCGTTAGCCTCAGACCCTCTCCATCGTCGTCCCCCTCACTGTCCGAGTCCTCCAGTCGGGGGTGGAGTGTAACACGCCCGGTGCCTGGACGGGTACTCAGGTGGGACAGGAGCTTTACCCCATCTTCGTCTGAAGACTGGCACGACTCGTCGTCCCCGCCGTAGTGGTTGACGATGTGGATCCCGTCAAAATTGGTCTGGTCGGGTAAGCCCCTCTGCCCTGTTAAACAGCGAATCTGCGGACAAAGAGCACAGCCATGACTCAAAGGGAAACATCTCACATCGCACAGTGGCCAAACAGGACAGGACAACTGGAAGGTTTGCAAATATCAGTTCACTGTTTCTTCAGTGAAGGCTGAATGAGGTATAAACATAGTAAGCATGCACATCCTCAACATCACAATGACTTCCAACATGCACAGCTACAACTCCAGCAGGTACACTGCAAAGAGCTTCCGCTCCTATCTGGGTTTGAACATCAGGGCGTGTTTGAGGACAAAAGGTTTTAAAAGTCTCACTGACTTCATCCAAATTAATTAAAGGCTGTAACTGAAAGTATGAATTACAGAATATCAAATCACCCGTCATCACACTTGCACGGCCTGACTTCGGTTTGGATATCAGTAGCTTCAAATCACCAAATGTTCTTATGTGTTCTCACAGGAAGGAAGCAAGTAGGGCTGGTATGTAAACTCAATACGTACAAAGGTGAACTGATTGAATGGCTGACTTTACCTATGCTCAGAAAGCCAGGTAAAGTGATGCATTTGTCAAATTATCTTCATCAAGATTTACGCAATACTTACGAACTGAATCACAGACCCATAACGACGCTAACCACCTTTTTTTAACTTTCCGTGGCAGCTTAACCACTGCTGTGGAGGCGATATTTGTCAGGTAGTCACGGTTCACTGAAAGCTTGTGGGAGATCATTACGATGAAAAACAGCAAAGATGTTGTTGATTATTCAACAGCAAAAACATAGCAGGAGTATGTAGGCTTGTAGCCCGCCAATTCTGGGACAAAGAACCCAAAAAGTGTTTAATGCTCACACAGGCAAAACGGTGCTGCAGTAAGAACTAGTACTTGAAGTACTCAGATACGCTATTAGATGGAAAGATTCTCTGAATATGTGAAATGTAATGGCACTTCATCATATTTAACTAAGAGGAACAAGTCCATACTTAGCCAGAGGGAGAGCTGTAGTGTACTGCAGTTCTCTCCTAATGCTTTTATCTTATGTCTAGCTTGGTTCCTAAAAGCAAGCAGGTGGTATCCATACTATCAACTGATATTATTTAATGGCTGTGGATTAACAGAGTAAAACATTGTAGTTCACTTATCTTACTGACTGCTAGAGTAACAGTGCATCTTCAATTTTAATTAATGCACCTTGAATGTAAGTTAATGTAACAAGACTGTATTCTAAACAATTCTGGATCATTTCCATAAGTCCATTCTTATCGAAACAAAGAGAATCTAGTAATCAAATAAAAACGAGGGAAAAAAAAAACAAATAGGAGAAAAAAAAATTGAAAAAAATGCAACCGTTATTGGCTTTCCAGAAAGCGCAGACGTTTTTAGCTGGAGAAGCTGCTGTTTGCTGTGATAATCTGCATCTAGCAAAAATCTAAAAAAAAAAAACAAACAAACAAAAAAAAAACCCTGAAAATTTAAAGACAATTTTTAATCCATATACCCACCCAATGAATGAAAATCTGATACATATAATTTATAAATCATTAAAATATGATTTATAACGATGCATATTCAGTTTTTACACATAGGGTTAATAAAGAACATCTATTTGTATTAGTCTCAGAATCAGGTTTTATGCCCTGCCTCTGATCTAAACTTGATATGTCACCAAAACTGCTTGCTTGTATTTGAGGAGCACCAAATGACACCAATTTAAGCATTTGTTTGTCCTCATTCAGATTACTGGAACACGTTTTACGGGACTGGATAAAGCAACGGAGAGAAAAGTGACTGGGAAAAACGTTCAGCATCATTATTATCGTCTTTATTTCTTTTCAGTTTCGGACAGTGCGTACATATATAGAAAAGATGCATTTACCTGTGCTTGTCTAGAGAGAGGTGGGAATATCTGTGTAATGCGTGTAATAACTGACAAGTTGACTGATGGAAATTTGCATGATTTACAATCTTACACTAAGTCAGTGGGACTTTTTAAGCACAACAACTTTATTCTTTGCTCTTTAAACCTCTTTCACACCACACATGCCTGGTATGATCAGAAAGGGGTTTAGAGATCAGTGGAGTAGAAGAATAAGACTGGTAACTGGTTAAAATATGTAACGGGTTAAACTCATCATCTAGTAATGTGAAAAGGGCTTTTTAAAATAGGCACTCTACTGTTTCTATGGCTCTACCACTCTGATACTTCTTGGGCATAACAAAATAATAATAATAATAATAATAATAATAATAATAATAACAACAATAATAATAATAATAATACAAACTTATCAAGTTAACAAGCCTTGCACTTTTCTCCCAATTCAGCAAACAACCCATTCAGGCACTGGGATGTTTGCTTGTCTGTACTTACAATTCTATGTATGAGGTTCAGAGTGAATTAAATGCTGTGCATGCACATTCAAGAAAATGAACACAGACACGGCGGGAAGACTAGGGTCTGACGACTTTTGCTGTGGGGAGTAATTGACAGATGCTTAAAATACACACACTTACCTGAAACACACTGCCTCACCAAGACAGACATGTGGGAAGAGAGGTATTCATGGGTATTTCAAAGAAACCGCAGAACACAAACGCCTCATGTGCAACCTCACATTCTCATTAAACTCAATACTCAATTGCTCAGTCCATCACTGAATAACCCTGAGAAGAACTCCACACTGCAGTGATAACTGAAAAAGTAGGTGTACTGAGAGAAAGAGAGACAGACGGGGAGAGGTAGACTAAGAAAGGGGCAGGCAGAGAAACAGCTACAGAAAGAGAGAGAGAGCCAGAGAGAGAGAAAGAGAGAGAGAGAGTAGATGAATAAGCCGGAAACCAGCAGCACAACACCAGAGGCCTCGCGTTTGACAGCTTATATCTCGGTGGTGTTGAGAGATTAGTAGGTGTATGGTTTCACTCAGTGCAAATATGGTTGATAGGAAACCTCGCGCTCTTTAGCAACTACGTGATTTAAATAGCAACCAGCAAACAGCAGCAGCAGAAAGCTTTCTGACCTCCTCATAACTTGCACTGAGACGACCATCCTCGTGTTCAGAATCTCAATTAATCCCCCAGTAAAAACGTACAAAAGGCATTTTATCAAGAAAAAAGCATTTAACAGACACACTGAAGCATCAGCAACTGAACACAGCTTTAGATTTTGTTCAGTATTCCGTGTTCACTATTTTTTTTCGGTTTGTTTAAGTTTTAAATAAGTCTGCAGATGAAGTCTTTTAAGTAGTTTGCGTTCTCTGCTTCTCACAGTCCAAGCAATACTTATTGCAAATTCAGAATCATCAGTCCACAAATCATCTCAGTTGTTCAGTTGTGGTGCACTAGAACAAATGCTCTTCACTTTTCTGCACTTCCTTTTCTCAGCAACAGCTTTTTAACAGCCACACGTCTTTCCAGACTCTCAGCACACAGAGTTCTCACACTGGAAGAACGGAAAGAAGCACCTGTGGATTTATTCGGAGCTTGATTTTCTATTTTCTCACAAAGATGTTTATCTGATTGTGACGGTTTTGGTGGTCTGCCAGGTCTTGAACAGTTGTTAGTTGTTTTGTTTTCTCTGCATTTTTAACTCCGGCTACCACTTTTGTCCCTTTAAGGTTCCTATCTTAAATTCCATCTCAGTCATATCTCCTTTCTAGTTACTGGACATTTCGACCGGACATTAAATGGAAAGTACCTCTGCACAGTGGTTGCTCATCACACAGCAACACAAAAAAAATAAAAATAAAATAAAATCTGAGATTTAATACAGCAGCAGAACATAATGCAGGTTTTGGGGCACAATAGCAGACTTACTGAAGAGCAGGTGCCTCGGGCCTGTAACAGCTATCTGAACTGATCTATTAAGAATCATGCTCATTGTCCATCTATCAGCTATACTTACAATACATGTGCACTTCGTAGTTCTACACTCACAGAAGGAATTTAACCGGCACAATTTATACAAACAATACACATAAGCTATAAATAATAATAATTACTATCTTCATTGTGTAATGTAATCACGATAATAAGCGGTAATGTGATAACAATTTTGAGTGTTATAACAATATAGGTATAGATATAAGGAACCAGTGCTGTTCTTTCCCTTATGGCCAGGTTAGAACATTATCCCTTGTGTTACTTTGAATTAACAGTGTATCCTGAATATGTAGCCATGTAGCTAAGTAATTCCTTTTTACAGAGTTAGCTGCTTTCCCATAAGCGTCTTTTACTACACGTATCAAATATATGGCATATAATATGTTGGAACATCAAAGAGTGTTCAGAAATGCTGTTTATCAGATAAGGAAATAGAACAGACAGGATTACCACTTACCAAGGCAGCAGTGATGATTCAGAAGTAAGTTCAATGTACAAATCATTTCAAACCCATGTGTAACTTCATTTTACTTCATGTTAAATTAGTTTAACTTCAGTAAGCATACTTAATACCATACAGTGTGAAATAACGTCTGTGTTTGAACATAAATTTCACATAGCATGGATGATTAACTTCTTTTAATGTTTGATTTATAGAGACATCAATCAGCGGTTAACGTTAACTTGCCTGTTACCTCCGTGTATCACTTTCCAGCTAGTCTCATCCTTAAGCTGCACTGACCAAACGAGTAAGTGAGGACACACTATAGGACCAAGGGTTTGTTCAAAGCAAGTTAAAGCCAAACAAATTGAGTTCTATGTAGCTGTTTTGCTTAGTAAACGTTCTGGTTATCTTTTAAAACATCTTTAATATATCAGGCTTGTGAAGTTGGGGATAGTTCTTAGCTGTGCTTAGTTATGATATTCAGTAACCGTATCAACCCAATACTGGGCAGAATCACTGGATCAGTAAAGAAAGTATAATCAGATATCCATGGGCCTACACGGTCACATAATCGCTTAACTGAACCTTTAAAGTTGCATTTGAATTTGACTCTGAATGTTTGATGGCACTGAACAATCTGAAAGGCTGCTGAAAGTTGTGTGTGTGAGCAAATTTAGATTTAAAAAAAAAAAAGAAGAAGAGCAGAACAGAGACGCACTGTGGGCTTTGTATTTTTGTTCCACAGTTTGAGCAAGAGGTTATAGACAGCTTGGTCAAATTAAGTGCATCTAGACAGATTTATTAATAACAGCTAAGTCAGTTAAGAGAGGAAGAAAGATAGTATCGGATTGGTATCAGTATTAGCAGATACTTAGGGTTGTGGTATCAGTATTAATAACAGGCATTAAAAAGTGGTACTGAGTCAGCCCTAGTTATTCGGTTCAGAGTGGAACATTTAGCTACCTGTGAAGGACATAGGCTGGTAGGCTACGATGTTAACTGCTAGGAAGTGATTATGTTTAACACCACTTCTTGTATGTAGTTTGATTTATGGCCCTGTCGTTCATTTCAAAGAAATCTTATTTTCATTAAGCATATTAACGTTACAATTACAACACCTTTTACAATTAAATACAATTTTCCTTTCAGTCCTCACTGCTCCTAGTTTATTCTGATGCCTTGGTTTTGGTAAAGAAGACAGGGTTCACATTTAAAATGAAATGAACTGTAACTCTAGTTTTACTGTTAAGAACACTGTTTAAAATACTCATGGATAAAGCTCTGAAATCACCAGACTACTCTGTAGTGACAGCCTATGAAAGATGACGAACTGTGTGAACTGTTTGTCTGGGGGCGTCAGCTTTTAATCAAAGCCAAAAAAATGAAAATATGACATGCAAGGTTGGCAGAGTTGTTTAATCCTTTTTTAAGAAGGAAGAAACTGAATTGTTCTTCACTTTCTAACCCCTTCACCACAAGCCTTTAAATCAGCCATGCTGGCCAAGGCATCTAAGCCACAGAAGTTTACTGATGCTGAAGCTGGATTGTACATGAAGAGGAAACGAGCAGCTTTCTGGGCTGAAGCTGCCTCACTGCACTCTGTTGATAGGGACTCGGGAGGAACCATGTGAATGATTTAGTACACTGCAGTTTAACCGCAAGCCACCAAGCTTTTGTTTTTCAAGAAGTGTACAAAAATCTGAATATCCACCCTTCTCCAGAGTAAATCAATGAAGTAGTTTCTGTTTTCTGTTCTCAGTTAAGCTTTCTCGCATCTCACATGGCTTTACACTTTTACTTTATGTGCATTTTCCTCATGTGGCACGGCAAGAGAATCTAAAACACCGAAAAACATGCATACGTGTTTATTGTTAAACAAATCTTGCAGACAACCCTGTGAGGTAGCCAAATGAGTGCTTCTGAAGTGGTGCAATAGAGTGAAAGGAAAACAAACCGTCAAGTTTGTGGTCATGTCTTTACACATGACACTTGTTTGCCACTGAACAGCTTGAAAACATGTTTTTGGGATGTAAACCAAACAAACAAAGAATTACAGAAATTCCAACCCATGTTTAGCACGTGTGTCGTATTTTGTACTAATTTATACATTTAACTTTAACATTTCAATTTACTGAAATGAACACTTAGTGTATGAGTTTATAATCAAGTTACTATTAAAACAAACTACTCTAAAGTATAAAACTTTAAGCCCAGCATTAACTAAGAACTGTAATATGGCATGAACCACGATAATAACACCAAATAACATTAGTGACATTGCAAAACTGTGCAATCTCTAATCAGTCACTGAAAGTTTTGCTGTTCTGTTTTTTTTAAAATACAGCCTGTGCAGGTGTTATAACTTTATTGAACGCCAATTTTGGCAAATTAGTTTTGAGGACTATTTCTTTCCTCCATGTGTCCAGGTTTTTATTCATATACAGAGTGATGGTAAACTCTACGATAAAAATAACTGAAAAACAGCTAAAAGGTCCTGACCTCACGAGGAGGAAGGAAGGTTGTCATCATAAATACATTGTACAGTTATTTCCACTCCTACATGATGGTGGTGGTGACAAAGGAGCATCCAGTAAAGTTGATCTTTGTGAATCTAACCTTTCCCTAAGATTATTGTTTAGCGGATACTAATTACTTACAGCTCATTTTTCCTAAATGCTCGAAACTTCACATGATTAGGCTGTGTAAAACAAATTTGAACAAACACCAATGTTCTTACAGGAAGATTAAAAAACACCTGTAAATGCATATTATTCAGTTCCATCTATGAAACTAATACAGTGTCTATGAAAAGCATCCATGTCCTTGGAAATGTCCAGGTTTTATTATCAGAGAATACTGAATAGCAAGGGAATCTGTTTTACGACACTAATCAACAGAAACAGACTCTTTAGTGTGGAACTGAAATCAGATTAAAACGCATTACTAAACAACACCAAAGTAACTGACTGCACAAGTATTCACTCCTGTTAAGTCAGTATTCAGCACATGCACTGTTGGCAAGCTTCAGTCCGTGTGGATAGGCCTCTATCAGCTTTGCACACATGGACACAGAGTTTCCTTTCATCTTCACAAAACTGCTCAAGTCCTGTCAGGTTATATGGGGATCACAAATTCTCTATTGGACTGAGATCTTGTCATCCACCCAGACATTGCTTTTTATTTAGCCATTCCGGTATAGCTTTGGCAGTATGCACAGGGTGACTGCCATGCTGCGAGAAAAATCTTCATCCGAGGCTCAGGTTTCTTACAGACTGCATGAGGTTTTCCTTTACATTTCCCTGGAGTTAGCTGTAGCTCTCTACCCTGTATTCTCACAATCATCTTGGGAAGCGTCCCCACAGTGTGCTCCTGCCACCACCATGTTTCATGGCAGGGAAGTGCAGTGTTAGTCTGAAACATTTTGGTATCATCAGATCATATAACCTTGTTCCAGCTGACTTATGAGTCTTTCATGACCCCTCTGGGGTAACATTTAACAGGGGCTTTCATTATGCCACCATAAAGTTACAACTGGGGAAGCATGTTGTATGTGTTGTATGTCTCGCTAATGTTAACCATCGATGCTTATAACGCCTTTAGAGTTGTCATAGGCCTTCTTTATGACTCTTCTTCTTGCACAATCACTCAGTTTTTGTGGATGACATGTTCATGGCAGATTCACAGCTGTGGCATACTCTTTCAATCTTTAATATAGAGTTACACTGAGTGTTTATTTCTCTTTACGGTACGATGATAAGAACTCACCAGAGGTTACAATGTGTTTTTACTACAATTACTTCGAACCACTTGACTGCTCACAGAGGGATCTCCATTAAACTAACAGCATGCATCTAGGTGCACCAGTGATAATTTATGTGAGTAATAGTCGGGGGAGGACTCAAGCAGGTACTTTCTGTCCATATATGCAATTTCTTGAAATCACCTTTGCAGCAATTTGTTTTCATTTTGAAATAAAACAATTTGTTTCTGCTGATGAGCGTTAAAAAGTTCTAGGACCAAAAAGCCCTCGAGAAAAAAACTCCAAGAGTCAGACCAATAGGGTTTAAAGGAAAACGCCCTTAAATACCTGCACAAATACAAACGACATGTTAATCAAGTATTAAGACTGATGTGGTTATTGTAAGTTAATATACCCACCTTGCAATAAAATGCAAGCAAACCTTTGAGATGGCGAGTGCGAGGGGTGTGTTCGGGCAAATTTAACTGCCTTAGCGCAGGAAGCAGCATTTACAGGGCGTAGTTAACACTTCTAAACAACCCTGCTAAATGAACTCCCAAATCTGTTCAAAGTGCTCACAAAGCCTACAAAAAAATAAATGCAAAAACCACACCAGAAGCTAGAAGATCAAAAACAAACATATACAGTTAGGGCAAAAAAAAAAAAAAAGGTAGCTTGAGGGTAAAACAGGCAAAACATCATAGATGTCAAACTGGCTTTGGCACCAAAATTCAGCATGCTTGTTTTTCCTAAATAAATTATAGATGTATTTAAAAATGTCCTTAGCAATTGTGTAAACAGATACTGCATGAACATATATGGGCACCTCACCTCATGCTTAAGCTCTGCTATCTGGTCTTTGAGGTCGCGGATGTACTGGCTGGAGTCCGAGTTGTTCAGCTGCCCCTGTACTCTCCCTTCTTCTTTCTGAACAGAGAACAACAAATTGGACTCAATCAGTGTATGAAGAAAGACTGTCACTTAATAGAACAAGCACTGAATACCAAATGGTTTAGTGGTGCACTATTTTAGTGTAGACTTTTTTATTTCATAACCAATGTATTGGTAAGAACCTGGTGATACAATACATATGACAACATATTGTGATATATTGTCAAACTGTAAGCAAGGCGATATATTGTGATATTTCAAACCAAATTTTAGTAAAGCTGTCATAGTATAAAAAACACATGACTGTACACACAGGTTTGCTAGTGGGTTTGTTGCCATTACGTTACTGTTTCATGTTACCGTGGAAGAGACAGACGGCTGAAGACAGATTACAACACTGCAATTTAAAAAATCAATACTTTGTTGATAATATAGCATAACAAAACATAATCCTGCAATACTCAAGTGTATCGATGTCATACACCCCTTATCGAGAGTATTGCGCCACATGAGAATCACCCCTGCTATACAAGACTTCAGCTACTCCAGCTAACTGAGGTGAAACTAAAATACACTTAACAGAACAACCACAGTTTTTTTTGTTATTGATGAGCAAAGGCACAACCCCAGTGGGTCATTCTAAGAATTTTGACATAAACAGTGGTTCTCTCTATAGACTCTATGACAAACCGATCTGGGTAAGTATCCCATATTCACATGACATCACACTGCTGCAAGTTTTAAATGGCCTCAGCAGCTTGATATAACTGGAAATCTGCTGCACAGATGACACATACATCTATGCCAATGCACAGACTTACAGCCAATGCACTCACTTTAGAAGTTACGCAACCCAAACGTACAGCATCTCACAAAAGTAAGTACACTCCTCACATTTTTGTAAATATGTTATTATATCTTTTCATGGGACAACACTCAAGATATGACACTTTGTAATGTAACAGTGTAAAGTAGTCAGTGTAGAGCTTGTATAACAGTGTAAAGTTGCTCTGCCCTCAGAATAATTCAACACACAGCCATTAATGTCTAAACCGCTGGCAACAAAAGTGAGTACACCACTAAGTGAAAATGGCCAAAGTGTGCCCAATTAGTATTTTTTCCTCCCCAGTGTCATGTGACTTTTTAGTGTTACAAGGTCTCAGATGTGAAAGGGGAGCAGTGTTAAATTTTGTGTTATCGCGCTCTCACACTCTCTCTTACTGGTCACTGAAAGTTCAGCATGGCACCTCATGGCAATTAACTCTCTGAGGATCTAAAAAAAAAGCTCTATATAAAGATACTTAAAGAAGATTTCCAACACCCTGAAGCACGATTGCCAAGAACATACAGTGGTTTAACAAGACAGGTTCCCGTCAGAACAGGCCTCGCCATGGTCAACCAAAGAAGTTGAGTGCAAGTGCTTAGCGTCATATCCAGAGGTTGGCTTTTGAACATAGACGTATGAGTGCTGCCAGCACTGCTGCAGAGGTTAAAGGGGTAGGGGGTCAGCCTGTCAGTGCTCAGACCATACGCCACACATTGTATTAAATTGGTCTGCATGGCTGTCGTCCCAGAAAGAAGCCTTTTTTAAAGATGACAGACACACAGACTAAGGACATGGATTACTGGAACTATGTCCTGTGGTCTGATGAGAAGAAGATAAACTTATTTGGTTCAGATGGTGTCAAGCGTGCACCGGGTACAGTCAAGCATGGTTGTTGGAGTGTCATGGTTTGGGGCTGCGTAAGTGCTGCTGGCAGAGCTAGAGTTCATTGAGGGAACCAACATGTACAGTGACATACTGAAGCAGAGCATGATCTCCTCCATTTGGAAACTAAAGTATTTCAGCATGATAACGACCTCTAACACACCTCCAACCACTGTTTTACTAAAGAAACTGAGGGTAAAAAACCATATTGAGCATTTGTTGGGCATCCTCAAATGCCCAAGAGAATTAAAGCAGTAACGGTGGCCACACAAAATATTGACACTTTGGGCACAATTTGGCCATTTTCATTTGCAGTCACTTTTGTTGCCAGCGGTTTAGACATTAATGGCTGTGTTGAGTTATTATATTACACTGTTCTACAAGCTGCACACTGACTACTTTACACTGTTCTACAAGCTGCACACTGACTACTTTACACTGTTCTACAAGCTGCACACTGACTACTTTACACTGTTCTACAAGCTGTACACTGACTACTTTACACTGTTCTACAAGCTGCACACTGACTACTTTACACTGTTCTACAAGCTGTACACTGACTACTTTACACTGTTCTACAAGCTGCACACTGACTACTTTACACTGTTCTACAAGCTGCACACTGACTACTTTACACTGTTCTACAAGCTGCACACTGACTACTTTACACTGTTCTACAAGCTGCACACTGACTACTTTACACTGTTCTACAAGCTGTACACTGACTACTTTACACTGTTCTACAAGCTGTACACTGACTACTTTACACTGTTCTACAAGCTGTACACTGACTACTTTACACTGTTCTACAAGCTGTACACTGACTACTTTACACTGTTCTACAAGCTGTACACTGACTACTTTACACTGTTCTACAAGCTGTACACTGACTACTTTACACTGTTCTACAAGCTGTACATTGACTACTTTACACTGTTCTACAAGCTGCACACTGACTACTTTACACTGTTCTACAAGCTGCACACTGACTACTTTACACTGTTCTACAAGCTGCACACTGACTACTTTACACTGTTCTACAAGCTGTACACTGACTACTTTACACTGTTCTACAAGCTGTACATTGACTACTTTACACTGTTCTACAAGCTGCACACTGACTACTTTACACTGTTCTACAAGCTGTACACTGACTACTTTACACTGTTCTACAAGCTGTACACTGACTACTTTACACTGTTCTACAAGCTGTACACTGACTACTTTACACTGTTCTACAAGCTGTACACTGACTACTTTACACTGTTCTACAAGCTGTACACTGACTACTTTACACTGTTCTACAAGCTGTACACTGACTACTTTACACTGTTCTACAAGCTGTACATTGACTACTTTACACTGTTCTACAAGCTGCACACTGACTACTTTACACTGTTCTACAAGCTGCACACTGACTACTTTACACTGTTCTACAAGCTGTACACTGACTACTTTACACTGTTCTACAAGCTGCACACTGACTACTTTACACTGTTCTACAAGCTGTACACTGACTACTTTACACTGTTCTACAAGCTGTACACTGACTACTTTACACTGTTCTACAAGCTGCACACTGACTACTTTACACTGTATCAAAGTGTCATATCTTCAGTGTTTATCCAATGAAAAGATATAATACAATATTTACAAAATCTCACTTTTTGTGAGATACTGAGTCATCAGTAGAACTGAATGATCACCGAAGAAAGAAAGAAACATTAACAGATTGTACAGATGCTATAAAAGAATTTGAACTATGAATATACACCTAAATAATGAACTAAACTAAATCTAGTCACGTTGGCAGGTGACAATTTTAAGCACCTACAAAACTGTTACTGCAGGTCTGAGTGTTCTACAACTTTCCACTTGAAAGTGAAATCTGTGGTAAATTTAAGTGGGAGTGAAGAAGCTGAAGCTGTTGAGTGGGAGAGCGCTAAGGGCTGCTAAAGCTGAAGCTCAAATAGAATAGCTTTACCCCAGAGCATTTGACGATGCCATGGCAGTTTACAGATTGAGCGAGTGCTAATATTGCAGCATGTTTTTTTGGTTGCTCCTAATGCCTTGGGGAGAAGACCAACTGCGGTGTTAAACCGACACGCACAGAGGCCGCACATGTGGTGTTTATCTTCAACACATCTGTTAAAGCGGGAATCAAAACACACACAACCTTGCAAACAAACTGGAAGCCTGTGAGACACCATCACACATCCAGCATCCATTCTGCCAGCCAAAAAGAACAGAAAGAAACAGCAGGGAATGGGTAAAAAAAGGGGGGAAGAGGAACACCGAAGGGGTGGGGTGCAGAGGTAGAGAGGTAAGATCTTGTAGATCTACACACACACACCCACCTCAGCAGTAGGGAAGGGTGTTTTCAATTCCTGCGGTCTGCAGTTAGGGCAGGGCTTGCAGGCCTCTGATAGGCCGGGAAGGATCTGAAGTAGCAGTGTTCTTCCAGGAATCTGTGTTTTTTTCTTGAGGTTTTCTCCCCCCACCCCCAGGTGCCAGTGATAAGGCAGAAGCAGTTAGCAGACTTCCTTATGCTCAGCTGCGCAAAGTCAGCAGGTGGCAGGCTGTGGCCAGGGATGTCAAACGGCTCTAACTAATGGCTTCCTCACTTAAGCAGCCCCAAAAACACAACTCTTAAGGTCACTGCAGAGGCCCCTAAAGCTAAATATATAAATACAGTTATGCCTGTAGGCTCTAGAGGAATGAATGATTGTTAATGAGCTTTGAGAATGTAGGACATTAACCACTGGAATACTTATAGTTTTTTACATGTTACAGGTTACACGGTCACTCTGTCCATTGTTAAGTGTGACCTGTAAAATGTATCTGTTCCCAAATAAACAAAACAACCTCAAAGTCTTAAGCAATACATACTGAAGTCCTGTGGGCAAAGATGAACTGTGAAAAAGTTCAGTCACAGTCATATGAACAGTTTACGAAGGTCTGGGAAGTTTCATTTCATAAGGTAATACATTACTACAGATGCTTGCAAGCCACACAGAAACAAAAACTTTGCTGAGTTTTAGGATCAAGTGTAATTTTATGTTTATAGGCATCTATATTTCTATAAGATCTCAAATTAAGAGTGCTGACCTAACATCCTCACCATGCAGTTCCGTTTTATATTCACATTCTTTTTCTTAATTGCTGTTATGACCAATCTCAGGTTTTTAATGTGGTTTCACGTAGCTGGTTTGAACATGCTTATTTCTTATTTAAACATTTACAAATTATTTGTTCCCATGATACCAAGCAAGCACCACATCTACAAACATGTCTTCCTGACAGTAAGTCTAAATGTCACTCAGTTGGGTGGTTCTGACTGATCAAAGGCCAGTGGCTCTAGTCTAGCTTAGGTGACAGAGTTGACCGCTACATTTATTAAACTCTTATAATACCGACTGCACTACTGCAGTACTAAAGAGTACAAAAGAAATGTTTAATGTCTTTCAATGCCCATATCCTTTTTAGTGTCAGTGATGCAATCAGGAGACTTATATTTTATATATTTATATTATATTTTTTATCTATACTACATGTTCTTTGTCATTCTTTCTTTGCTTTCCTCTTTTATTATTAAATTAAATTAGCATTTCGCTATGAACACTAAACACAGTGCATCTAGAGCTTGTGCATATTTGGATGTTGCAGTTGAGTGAGTGGTTTAAGCCATTTTAGTCTATAATTTTAAAAGAAAAACAAAATCAAACACAAAGTATCGCTTAGGAATCACTATCAAAGTCAAGATATGGAAAAATGCCTATGAAGTGCTGATGCATTCAATGGTTAGGAGCATGGGCAATGATTTAAACATATTGGGCAAGAGTGCTCTAGGAGTAGGATTACAAAACATTGAAATAAGTCAACTCCAGTCCTCTCTGTCATTCTGCTGCCCACTGATAAATAAAACTGTCACCGTCCAAAGAAAAACATGCATCTCTAAAAAAGTAACTCTACGAGAGAGGACAAAAACATTCTTATTTTCAGTGCAAGTCAATGTAAATACATTTTATTCCAAGCTATTCTGGAGTATTTCCATTGGTCCATTCCTCATGAATTTGCTACACATTGTACGGGATCAGTTGCCAGACTTAAATAACGTAGAGAATACAAAATTGGAAAGAACTGAGATATTTCATTTTCTTTAGACGGTGCTGACAAAGCCTTGTTTTAATACAAGATACATGCTAGGAAAAAAAACTAAATAAATGAAGAAGAATGGGAAATCTCCTGGTCCTGGTCATGCAGTAACTTCTTTTTTACAACCTGAAGCAGAATAACATGTTATGTGTTGTCATCATGGAGGAGTGGAAGATGATTTCAGTGGCAACCTGTAAAGCTCTAGTGAACTTCATGCCCAAGAGAATTAAGGCGGTACTGGAAAATAACAGTGGCCACACAAAATATTGACACTCTGGGCACAATTTGGCCATTTTCATTTAGGGGTGTAGTCACTTCTGTTGGCAGCGGATTAGACATTAATGGCTGTGTTGAGTTATTATATTACACTGTTCTACAAGCTGCACACTGACTACTTTACACTGTTCTACAAGCTGTACACTGACTACTTTACACTGTTCTACAAGCTGTACACTGACTACTTTACACTGTTCTACAAGCTGCACACTGACTACTTTACACTGTTCTACAAGCTGCACACTGACTACTTTACACTGTTCTACAAGCTGCACACTGACTACTTTACACTGTTCTACAAGCTGCACACTGACTACTTTACACTGTTCTACAAGCTGTACACTGACTACTTTACACTGTTCTACAAGCTGCACACTGACTACTTTACACTGTTCAACAAGCTGCACACTGACTACTTTACACTGTTCTACAAGCTGCACACTGACTACTTTACACTGTTCTACAAGCTGCACACTGACTACTTTACACTGTTCTACAAGCTGTACATTGACTACTTTACACCGTTCAACAAGCTGCACACTGACTACTTTACACTGTTCAACAAGCTGCACACTGACTACTTTACACCGTTCTACAAGCTGCACACTGACTACTTTACACCGTTCTACAAGCTGTACACTGACTACTTTACACTGTTCTACAAGCTGTACACTGACTACTTTACACTGTTCTACAAGCTGTACACTGACTACTTTACACTGTTCTACAAGCTGTACACTGACTACTTTACACTGTTCTACAAGCTGTACACTGACTACTTTACACTGTTCTACAAGCTGTACACTGACTACTTTACACTGTTCTACAAGCTGTACACTGACTACTTTACACTGTTCTACAAGCTGTACATTGACTACTTTACACTGTTCAACAAGCTGCACACTGACTACTTTACACTGTTCAACAAGCTGCACACTGACTACTTTACACCGTTCTACAAGCTGCACACTGACTACTTTACACCGTTCTACAAGCTGTACACTGACTACTTTACACTGTTCTACAAGCTGTACACTGACTACTTTACACTGTTCTACAAGCTGTACACTGACTACTTTACACTGTTCTACAAGCTGTACACTGACTACTTTACACCGTTCTACAAGCTGTACACTGACTACTTTACACTGTTCTACAAGCTGTACACTGACTACTTTACACCGTTCTACAAGCTGTACACTGACTACTTTACACTGTTCTACAAGCTGTACACTGACTACTTTACACTGTTCTACAAGCTGTACACTGACTACTTTACACTGTTCTACAAGCTGTACACTGACTACTTTACACTGTTCTACAAGCTGTACACTGACTACTTTACACTGTTCTACAAGCTGTACACTGACTACTTTACACTGTTCTACAAGCTGTACACTGACTACTTTACACTGTTCTACAAGCTGTACACTGACTACTTTACACTGTTCAACAAGCTGCACACTGACTACTTTACACTGTTCTACAAGCTGTACACTGACTACTTTACACTGTTCTACAAGCTGTACACTGACTACTTTACACTGTTCTACAAGCTGTACACTGACTACATTACATTGTAACAAAGTGTGATATCTTTAGTGTTGTTCCATGAAAAGATAAATAACTTATTTTAAAAATTGGAAAGAATTGAGATATTTCTTTTTCTTTGGACAGTAAAGACATGATGACAAAGCCTTGTTTCAATACAAGATACATGCTAGGGTAAAAAAAACTATATAAGAAAAATTAATTTATAGTCATTTAAACTCATGCAAGACTTGCGCAGTGGAGGAATCTTAAAATTGCAAGTGTTCATTATGAAGATGCTGAGTTACCGAGAAGAATGGGAAAACTAGGGCACAATGAAGGCGGGCCCCTGGTCATGCAGTAACTTCTTTTACAAGCTAAAGCAGAATAACATGTTACAGTGGAACGTAACAGCTGCAATGAGTCTTCTTTGTGATATGCAGCGCCTGCAGCAATCTAATGCAATACTGTCAATCTGAGTGCAACAAAAATCAAGTGTGTCACAGGATGGAAGAAAAAGTAAATCTGTGGAACACTTAGGTCATGTTTCACTTTGCATATCAGAACCCAACGCTGGCACTTATTTGATCAGTATTTAAACGGGGGAAAATCCTGTGTGAGGTATTTTAGTTCTGGATATCCCCGTTGGCATAGCAACAAACAAAACCTTTGGGTGCCACGGCAATATGGTAGCGTGTGCGTATGTGCTTGGCATAAGAAGTGCAACCCTTTCACAGAACGCGAAGCTGTGATAAGTCCAAGGCAGCTTCTGCAGGCCGATTCTCACCCCAAGTCTCTTCACCTCTGTGTTGTGCAATAAGTAAGTGAGTAAGTGTACAGCTAAATCTCTGTCTTATGTTTCACCTTGCGCATGCAAAGCAGCAAAGCAAAAAAGTCAGCTTTGATTCCAGCTCAGTAAGTATCTGAACCAGATAGGAAGTGGTTTCGCATATGGTAATGAAGATAGCTGAGCTGTGGTCTTTGAACGGTCATGCAAGCAACAACTTTACCCGAGAGCAAGAGAAGTGCAGCAACACACACGCCAAAAAAAAAAAAAAAAAGTGCTGCTTTCGGTCAGCGGAGTGACACTCATGCTAAAGTGAGACGGCTGCATGCTGAACATCGTTAGCAACGGGTGTGTTGACCTCTGGTCCGTTGTGCAGTAAAGAAAACATTTGTGTCATTGGACAGGATGGGTACGTATATTAAAGCCAGTGCAGACAGCACTGGGGTGCTAGTGTCAGACAGACAAACATGTAGGTTTAGTCTGAAGCGGATCTTTCCAGGCACAATGAAACCTCTCTACGGTGACTCATATCGCCTCGGTACAGACAAGTGGAGCTGATATCACTTTGTAGTATTTTCCAGCAGTGGGACAGGTGACCTAAGAGTGGGTGAAACGGGAAGTGAAGGAGTTTATGACATGCTGTGGCTTTGCAGCTTAAAGCCTGAAGAGAGTCAGAAAGTGGGCCCTTCATTGAACACTGCATGGAAATGATTACATTTATCACAATCTTCTGTTGTGCCTTTCAATAACCAGGCAGGTGATAGTCTGGCATGATCTCTCATAGGCAGAGCACCAGCACCGCAAGTCGCCTGGCCAGTCTCCCAAATACACCTACACGTTTTAACTCACAAACCCTCTGCATCGGACCATTCAACCAATCTACCAGATTTGGTAAACCATGGTCTGCTCCCCATAACCATGAGAACATAAAAAAAAAAACACTGTGGCTAACCAAAACCACAGAGCCGCAGCTCTGTTCTGCAACAGGATGGCATGCTAGCAACAAAGCTTGCAAACAGACAGTTTCAGGGCATCAAAACGAGCAATTCACACGAACTAAAACACAACAAAAAAACATAAGGAGCATGCCCGTAGACGCATGTGCCCTCGAGATAGAACAGAAATATTACAGATGTAATACAGATGTGCAGCAAACGGACTTAATTTTCACTAATTTTTTTAACTTGCAGACCATGTTGCAAAATTATGAAAACTTTGCTAGCTTCATCTCTCCCAGGAACGAAGATCTCACATCTTAGAGCCCTAAAGGTTCTCACAGGAGATTTGAGAGCTAAAATCATTAAATCACTACAATCTTCCTGCATGGTAAACATAAAGGTTTGCTTTCAGCATTTCCTCCACACACTAGCAATACTGTGTCACAGTTAACTTACTACATCTTACCACATCAAGCTTCCCTCAAAATCAAATTCTGACACAAGTTATTCCAGTACTGACGTGTATGCAAACAGGTCAGAAACTGGTCAGTACTTGCTGTTATGGCCACAAGGTGGATAGAATTTCAGAAGTACAGGCAATGAGCCCACATTGAACGAATAGAAATCACACAACCACCATTCACCAAGAGCATCCATCGTCTGTACTCAGCTTAAGGTTTAAATATGGGGGGCTTAGGTAGAATTATTTGCATAGAAATAATTTGAAAAACAGGGTCATGACCATTACAAGGGGCCGCAAAATGTATGGCCTGTTAATTGCTGGGTTAGTACATTTCCACGTTCTACTACTGGTGGCTAATCTATTGGCTCTTGAAGGTGCAGCTTGCTGGTGTGGTTGTGAGCTTTGATGTTCCTGCAAATGGAAACTGTTTGCTTTCTTTTCATACTGCTTTTCAAAAAGAGCCACACAAATTTCCAATGTCTTTATGTAATAACGGCATGCCACCATATGCTTGATTGCTTTGTGTTGTTGAAGCCACTGCTCATTGTTGTCGTTTTTCAGCCATCGCAGTTTAAATACATTCCAGGCAGTTTGACTACATTAACCTATTCATGTCCACACCATTCTCATGAAAACATGGTTATGCATGGATGTGTGTCTGCGTGGAAAAAAAGGATTCAAGGAAACACTGTTCTAATACAGAGTACAGAAATGTACCGAATTCTCCTAAAAAGCAAACACTCAGTGTCTTTTTGTGTATAAGAAAAACAAACAAAAAAAAACATTTCATGAGATTTTTTTTAATTGAGATGAACAGTACACTATTTTTCTGAAAATACACCCCCCTACCCCCTCACCTCTCCAAAAAAAGAAAAATTCCTATCATTGGTTAGACAGGCAACGCCACAGATTTCGGTGACCAATTTTCTTATTGTAGCTTTTTAAGCATTTGGGCAAAAGTTGTGTAAGTGTGACAATTCAGTAACGGATTTTGGCACATTAATTTTTCATGACATTCCAGTTTTTCCAGAAAGCTAACACTGCAGAGGACAGCAAATAAGCCCTCCACACAACCAAGAAGCTGGTTATTTTGTGCTGTGCCCCTCCTGTGTTCACTGGGAAGTTTGGGAAATAAAGATGTTCACGTGATCCAACAATAATAAACAATTTCTGTAAAATGAACGCATTATAATCCCACATTAATTCTAATGTTACATATTTATTATTATGTAGAAAAAGAATCAGTAAGGTTCTGCTCATTTGGCCTCACAATCACCACATCGGCCAGCTGTATTTATCAAAGCTGGTAAATGGCACTGCTATATATACACAAACCATACAGCCATAACATCTAATTAACTGTAATAAGAGTGAAAGTGAAAGGGATGTGTGTAAAGCTGATAGTAGTAACTGCTAGAGCTTTGTACCTGAATCTCCAGTTCGGAGATCTGCTGCTGAAGCTCAGCCATTGCAGCTATATTATCAGCTTCCCTTAAGCGTACTGCCATCACCTCTTCTTTATTCTGAGAGAGAGAGAGAGAGAGAGAGAGAGAGAGAAAAAAAGAGAGAGAGAAAGAAAAGATACAGTGGGAGGGTAAGAGAAGTTTGATATGATCTCTGTCACAAAGGTTTAAAACCAAACCCACTGGTTCCTCTTTAAAGCACTGGATTTGCTGATTGTGACTGTTGATAAGGTTTTACAGAATCAACATACCCATGACGAAATAACATGATAATCACATTAAGGTTTAGCGGTCTGATGTGCAGAGATATAGGGTTCAGATGACAAAGCTCAAGGACAACAAACTCTTAATACTTCTGGTGTTTATTTTATCACACTGTAGGAGTAAAAGCTTTCCATGTCAGATCATGTGATGGAACACAACCTCAGAGAACGAATGCGGTGGTGTGCTCACCTTGCACTCAATCTCGGCCTGTTTACGCTTCGTCTCCTGCAGCTCTGAGTGTAGAGTCTTGTTCTGGTTGGTCAGGATCTGCAGACGATCCTGCAGGCTGCGAGCCTCCTGCTCCGCCCGACGCAGCTGGTTACTATGGATCTGGTTCTGTACGCAAAACATCAAACTCACTCAAACTCTCGCAGTTTACACTTCACCAGTTGCTTGTACTTTACTGCATGTATTCTTGCTTTACCGAGAGCTGACTCAAAATCAGAAAAAGAATCTGAGCTCAGCAGCTTTAATGGTGGCTCTTTGACGCAGGTCAACTGTGGCAAAGAGCAAGCAAGTCATCAGACCTAAGGTGAAAGATGATTCACTTGAAGGCTTTTAAACACTAAACTATGACAAATAGATGACTTAATACCAGTCACTAGAGTCACTATAGTGAACTGACTGCAGTGAAGGGGAACAATTAAGACAAGATGAGTTTACAAAGAATGTATTGCCTGGTGATTCTATTTTATGCCTATTTTAGTCAAATTGGTTTGTACTGCTAACTTTATGTAGACAACAGTATCAACATGCATTTGCAATACAGGTCTGCTATTATTGTACTAGTAGTACTATTAATTAATGAATAAAGCCTCTTGAGTATAAACAAATCAAAGACATCAGCGCTGCCTGTTTCAAATCTGTGGTAATTGTGAAAGCCCAAAGGGAAGGATCAACCCTGCAGCTTTAAAGTGAAACAAATGAAACGACTGCCAAGTTAAAGATTGATCTTTGTCTCCCCCTACTGGTTACTAGTGGTTACAGCATATCCTGGATATCACTAGATATTAAATCTGTGTTAATTTTATACATGAACTACAGAACTGAAGCAGGCCCTCTGAGTTGCAACTGTGTGGTGTCAGACCTGTGTTTCTAGCTCCAGCATCCTCTGTCTTGTCTCTCGGAGCTCAGCCTGTGCCTCTGCCTCTCTCAGTCTCACACTCATCAGCTCATCCTGTAGTTCACTGGCCGCGTTTTTCCGAGGACTGTCCTTCCAGCGGCCAGCTGTACGAGCCAAATGCCTCTGCAGGTGAAAACGTCTTAAATTAGAGTGAATCGAATGACATACATTGTTTAAACTGATACAGCAAACTCAATTTCTCTTCGTCTAGTGACGTGCACGTTGGTTAGTCTGGAGCGTCCTGTTTGCTGTATGTTCTAGTTTTTATGATTTCATACCCTGACAAGGGACAAAAACAAACCGGTGTGTGTTTATTTACCTGCCAGTGTTCCTCCAGGTTCCTGACCTGCTGTCTGAGCTCTTTAAGGCCTGTCAGAGCCTCAGCCTCCCTCAGCTTTACACCAATCAGCTCCTCTTGTAGGCGAACCACGTTACTCTCATCTGGCAGGGAAGTGTTCCTCTGCAACACAAAGAGGGATGTAATAAATACACTAGAAAACTCTTTTTACTGTAATGGGTGTCAGTGCAGAAAGCAAAGCACCACTGGGGTAATTTTTCTGATATATAAAAAGCACCCAACATTAATTTCTCTACCTCAGGGGTGTGAAATTCAGGCCATGGCCCCACAGACACAAGGGTTTCCCCTTTTCTAACATTCTAAACTTTGCTCACAAAGGCAGCTGTAACCAGCTTATGTGCCGAATGAGGAGAGTTAGATGAATGCTAACCTCTGCAGGGCTGTGGTGCTCCAGGCCTAGAGTCTTGCTTTACCTTGTAAAAACAGATCTAGCTCCATGCTCTGCTAAATGAACCCACCTTCTCCATGTCAAGGATTTTGTCTTGCATCTCTTTGAGAGCACACTGAGACTCTGCCTCCTTCAGCCTGGCCTGGACCAGCTCCCTCTCCAACTGCAGAATGAACTCCTCAGAGTAGCGAGCGTTTCCCTTCTAAAGGCACACAGAGGAACAAGCCAGACACTCTGTAAGAGCACTCCACACATCTTCAGCTTCACAGAGCTGAAATTTACCCAACATAATGGGCTGTACCGTGGCGGCACAACTGGAGAAAAACCCATGACACAAACCTTACTTTACAAAAATATCAATCACAGGAATCAGAACACAAAAATATGAAACATAACTATTGTTGAATCCAGCTCAAAGGGAAGCATTTATTAAATCTATGTGTAATTCTATCATTAAGATGTAAACAAAGTCATTTACAGTGGTCTGATGTAAAATTATTCATTCTGGAGAGAAGTTTTAAGGCTTTAGTCTAAAATGTACAGAGCATACAGGTTCATGCACAATGCCATATGGGAAAGCTGTTCCCAAAGAAATGATTTTTTTGTAATTAACATTATTAACATTATTAAAAAACACTAGAAGATACTTCTAGACAAGCATCAAGACTCTTCTCTATCCTGGCACCCAGGTGGTGGAATAAACTTCCACTGGCTGGTTGGACAGTGGAGTCCCCCCACTGTCATCAATTATAAACTGAAGACCCACTTAAGGAAGCATTCATGCAGCACTGAAATACACAGTACTATCATCGCTGTCCAATGAAAAACAGGTATTTTTAAAATGTCAACTTTACAGGAGAGGCCAAAAACTGTCTTCACTTTCAATGGAAGTCAATTGAACCAGAATCTTTTCCATTTTCTATTATTTTGGAGCATTTCTGTTGGTCCATTCCACACGAGATTTTCCCATAACGTCAACGGCAGCTGCTGTGTTTAACTGATGTAGAAAAATAGAAATCGACTAAAATGGAGATACAAATTTTTCATTGGACAGCGACGCCATGTTCATGCTACGCCATAATTCTGCTGCTCTCTTTCTAGGCCTTTAGTTCTGTGCAAAGACAGTTTGGATTCTAACCTATTTGTCCCAGCTAGAATACATTCTCTGAGTGGACAACCGAGCACTTCAACACAACGCTTTGGATACAAGTGTCTGCTAAAGGCTGTGAACGTGAATGTAATAAGAATCTGAGTGTGTAGGTTTCACTACAGTCTGCATCAAACCACTTCAAATGATTGTGTTTACATCACAACAATGTTTAAAAACCAGAGGAGTTTTCCTTGTAGAAGATACTGGCCGTGGAATTACTCAGGGTTTGTCCACTGAAAACTGTTTACTCCAACGCCTCAACTACAGAAAGTCATAAATATATAACGAGATCTCAAACCACCCGTATGTAAAACAGCACTTTACCAGCAGCACATAGCGCGTTAACTCGGGGTGTCTGTGTTAAGAACAAGTGTCTAAATAAATGATGAGATATAATTCTGCCTCTCTGGCGAGAAGGCACATGCACAGGATCGTGCGCTAACGGCCCTCACAGCATTATCTGTCAGCTCAAATACATATTTATGAGGTCTTTCAGCATAACCAAGCAAACGACTCCTACGCTGTGCCTCTCTGCTCCTCCAGACACTGCGTCCTACCCAGTAGAGCCATTACACCAAGTGCCAAACCCAGTCAATGCCCAGGGTTGCCAGGTAACGCCGCATAAATCCTCTGCTGTGAGAAAAGTGACAGCAAAGCATTCAAAAGGAGCTTTACTCTCTCTCTCTCTCTCTCTCTCTCTCTCCCTCTCCAATCAGCAGGCTCTGAGCAGTCCTCCTGTCCAGGAGGAGGCGCTGTATGTCTGTCCTTACCGCAGGCTGTTGCTGCTGCTGAAGCTGTCTGATGGTGCTTTGGGCCTGTTCCAGCTGTGCACTGGCCTCCTCGCTCTGCTGTTTGACCGTGGCCAACTCCCGCTTGACCAGGTAATTCTCCTCCGCCTCCTGCGCTCGCGTCACCTGACCCTGACCCAACCAATCACGGACAACAGGCGGAATGAACCAAGGAGGGAGCGATGTAAGGGGAGGGGATGCAGGAACGGAGGGAGAAACAATGCTAGACGCGGAAGGTCTTATGTGGCGACATGCTGTTAGCAGCGTTTTGTCTACTTGGTGACTGATTGGGTTAGAAATCTCACTTCACTTTGATTTAGACAGAAATATGTCAGAGTGACTGTCAAAGCCACGGCTTTTCATTAGTCACCAAAATCAAAGGGCAGGGTTAAAACCTACATCAACGCTGTTTGGTTCTGAATCGACAACGAGCAGATCTTAATAGGTTAAAATATTTGACTAAAAGTATTTATTGCAGTGATCAAGCATGCAAAGCCAACAGAGCAACAGAGAAACACCTAAAGGGCCCATATCCTATTTTTTTCTTATTCTGTTGTTTTCCCTGAGATTTATTCCCTGAGATGTTTTGATCTTTGCAGATGATGTTGATGATTTTTCAAATTCCCTTGAACTCTTTTTCCTCTATTTACATTACAGCGAACCAAAACTCCAAGCTTGCTATTGGTTTCTTTGTAGGCATGTTGCTTAAATTGAAACAAGCTTAGGTGCTCAAGCAGAGCACAAGGCTAGCTGAGTGCTTTGATTTTCTAATATTCTTTATAAACTAAAGTAAAAAGTCCTCTTACTCTTCTCCTCTTACGTATTAACACTGACTTCAGCATGAAGTTTTAATGTGGACATAACATACTCAGCTAAAACTTGCTTTTAATTTCTATAAAAACAGTCGTGATTAAGCCAGATTTCTAATCTCTACAGGCTTAGTTCGGCTGCTACTACCACAATAAGAAAAGAGAGGCTAAACGAAGCCTTGCTTCAATGTAATGTGAATTCAATGCTAGTTTTTTTGTTACTGTGCCTTTAAGACTGATATGTGTAAACAATATAATTAAAAAAATTCTGATTGGCTGCCCTGTCCTGTCTTATTTCAGGGATGAATCACTTCTTAAACTGCAGTAGCCTGACTAGGTGAATATATGTCTTTTTGCTTTGTGACATCACAAAAACAGTGTCTAAAACAGGTTAGATCTGCAACTTGTAGACTGCAACTTATAGACAGCACAAATCAGGCACTGAGCAATGCATTTTGAAACTTTAACAATACACTACATCAAAGTCTTATTTTTTATTTGTAAAAAATAAATAAGTTTTTTCCAGGATATGGGTCCTTTAAATGAAGATGTTTAGCTCTGTTTATTTGGACTTACATCAGCTGATTTGGCTGTTTTGGAAAGATGCAGCTGCATTTGTGTTTATTAATTTCTCAGGCAATTATCTCCAAAACAATCAAATCACTCCACAGATGTCCAAAGTGGTAAACATAAAAAGAAGTCTTTTTAAAAAGAAAGACAGAAACAGTGGTAGGGAACAGAAGAGTGTAAAGGTTATACCTGGATCAATCTATCTGCCAAGGAAGCACTTTCCTACAAATAAAGAAAATCCATAAAGAAGGCATAGAGAGAGAAATCAAAGATATTACAACATAGAAAAGTAAAAATAACAAAAAAAGATGATTTCTGGACAGAAAACTGTTCTTTTTCTTCCCCGTATTGGAGGCTGCACTGTTCCCAGAGAGTCTAAACAGTTTATAGGAAAGACATATGAACACATGTCTGTGAGAGGATTACAAAAGCCCATTTAAAGCGGCCTGAGTAAGGCGGGGCAGAAAAAGAACAGCAGTTTGGAGTATGAACGTGGCGATATGGGTGTGTGATAGCATGACAGGTGTGACAGAGCAAAACAGTGACCCTACAGTGAACTTCAGTGAAAGACTGAAAACAGGCAAAGCGGAGAAAAGCCAGCAAGTAAAAGAAATCAGAAATGCGTATCTACGGGCTACGCCTACATTGACATTGTGGGCGTCATGCAGGTTTATGTCAGCTCTATTTAAGGGATTCATTCGGTTAAACGTTGGGGGGGCTGTTAGGGGTTTTTGGTCAGCACTGGTTATCATGCGTCTCATGCAGGAAGTTCAAGGAAATGTAAAGGGGGGGGGGTTGCTGAGGCGACGCGTTTCCTTCTGTATTCACAGCGCAGCACAAACGACTCAGTGCCACTCATGTCATGCACAATGTGAGCATGTGCCGAGCGATCTGTGTCCCAGCATGCAACACTGCAGTTTTAGTTGCCTGCATGCTGCATTCATGAACTGTGTCAGACCGCAGCTCATACATAACCAGGCAGGTTCCCTGCGCGACCATACTGTTAGTGTTAATGAGCGGAGGAGCCTTTCGTGTTCGTCAGACTTCTGAGCAATGAGCTGTGTTTCACTCACCTGTTCCACACAACACAACTCACACATGCAACACACATCCCACCGATTAAGTTGCCCACTGATGAGCACATCAGCTAGACTGTAATGCCCGTCAGTATATCTGTATGTTATTGGTAGTGCAGATGCACAACCAAGTTAGTATATGTGAGCGCTCTCTCAGAGATGAGTCATGAACCAGCACAAGATGAAAGCACGTGATGTGATGGTTGTGGAACGATGTGTTGGGTATGTACAACATGCTTTGATGAATGGAGGTTGGCTTCACTTCGTATGTTAAACTACTGCCACTCACTTTCTCCAACGTGTCTATCCTCTGCTTGAGCAGCCTGTTCTCTGTACGAAGTCTCTGCAAATGAGAAGAGTCACATGGTTATAAAAGCAAAACACTTTACAGAAATCTTAACACTTTACTCATGTCCACATTTAGCTTGTTTAGTTTGGCGCTAAAGCTACGAGTAGAACATTGCTAACAAGCACTAGAAGTAAATAATGACAAATTTTGTCCACAAGAACATCCACAGAACTGCTTTCGATCCACTCAAATCACTTCCAGTTCTTTATTAAGGTTGCACACACCTATATGTTGTGTAGGGAACAGTATGAGCCATACTGAGCCAATTGCAGAACCTTTCACATGCACACACAATTTAGTTAGCAGTTACTGAAACGTGTCTACAATACATTTATACACAGTTTAAAAAGTCATCAGTGGTCATTTATAGATAGAAACAAGCAGCATTGTCAGCATAAGCTATGGCATCCACATGCCTGCATGACGTGTGTGCACGCGAGGAGAAGTCAGGATTTGAAACTTGGCCCAACACCAGCCACACACTTCATCTGTAATGGCTGCTGCTAGTGTCCGGCTTTTTTTTGTTTGTTTGATTGTTTGTTTTTTTGAAAAGCAACTTTAATGAAGAATGTGGTTTCAGAAAGTTGAGAGAAGCTTTGAGGATGTGTTTACAGAAAGGTTTTGGGTCAGTGTTCTTTAAGCAACATTAGCCTTGTAGCTCCAGCACTAAATTAAAGTAGCAAAAACCGACCTAGCCTGCCTTGGGTATTCCACTATATCTAGGGTACGGGCAAAACTATACATCTGATTTTTCATCATACTATTCCCTTAACTATGACTACTCGGATCAGAGAAAATAATCTATTTCTGCTGTAATCCTAAAATTACTGTCGACCTACTGGCGGCTAATTTAGAAAAGGAGGTTCTAATAAGACAGAAATATATAACATACTGTCTTTCACCTTTAAATGTTTTCATTTGTCTAAAAAAATGTTTCAGTTTCACCTTTATCTCCACCTGTTCCTCCATCTCCTTGGTTTTTATAGTAGTGTATTCCTTCTCCAACCTGAAAAAAAAGAATGTAAAACTCTCAGACAACATTTATAGCTATTCGCAGAAATCAGATAGGATATATCTAGAGTACCCACTTCTTCATTTTCTTGGCATTGTACTTGACTTGGTAAGCAACTTGGATGACTTTGTCTGGTCCGCTGTCCAGTTGGTGAGGAATGACCTTCTGAAAGTACTACAGGATGACAGAAGTGTGCAGATTCAAGACCTTTTCTACTTTTTAAAAGAAAAGAGTTTGATTTTGACATTGAACATATGTTACAGATAACAATGAACGGTAAGCCCAATTTACTGAAACCCAGCTAGTGCAGTACCTGATCTAATATATATTTACATTATTGACATTTACAGTACTACACATTCTGAAGGTGGCATCTAAAATAATAAGTTCCTGAGACAAAATACTACGTACATATGAAGATAAGAATGCTGGGGATTAGTGTTTCCCATTCATCAAGAACAATCTAGAGTGAATCTAGAGCAAGTGGTGAAACGTGACTAAATGAAACAAACCTGTAACATGCCCTCCATGTCCAACTGGATGAGCTCTGTCTGATTCATCTGAAGGATGGCCAGGCCTACACGGAACACTACCTCCAAACCCTGTGATCAAAGCATCGGAGAAACGTGCTCAATAAATAAGAGCCTGCAATAAACCTGTCCAACCAGCAGATGGCGCTCATTGTTTGTATTTTGACAGTGACTGTCAACTTATTATGGTATACAATGGAAAGCAGGAGAAAATACTAATGTGTACAAGTCATTTTATTGTACAGTATATAAAACCCTTTAAATACCTACACATATTCATCTGCAACAACAGCTCTGGAAGAAATTTGGATTGTGCAAGAATTTTCTCACCTCACACATGAAGATGTCGAAGATCCGTGTAGCAACAGGCAACGGAAAGGAGGTGAGAAAGATGGTGAGAAACCACGATGAGGCATACATGGAGGTGTGGAAACTCTGAGCCTGGAAATGCATATGCAGCTCAGGCAGCTGCTCCTGATGAAAAATAAAGAACAAAGAGAAAAGGAGTGAGGGTGCAGTAATCATTCCCCCTTTTATCTCTTAAGAAAACACAGATATGCAACCACAACAATATTCTGTTCTTTGGCTTCTTTAGAGGCAGGACGAGGAAAGACAACGCTGCATTTAAAGAAACATGACGAGTGAGAAAATCAGAACTAGACATATATCAGAATTACACGGGCAACGCTTGCCAAATCTTAGCTCCAACCTACTGTTATAAAAACTGTTGTGTATACTCTCACATCCCACTCTACCTTATTATTAAGTATACAGCCTGTTTAGTGTCTTCTCAGCATATTAATTACAAATTCTAATAAACAGCTATTAGATTAGTCTAGTGCAGGCCTGTCTATCCATGGGCATGTATAATAAACGGTTTTCATATGATCTTCGTCATTGTTCAAGAGTCAGCACGGGAAGAGAGCTAGAGGCTTCCTCAAGCTCCATCATCCAATTCTTTGGGTTTATAGTGGTCGGACTTATTAGAATGAGAACCAAGTGAGTGTAAAATTTCCAAACCAATCAAGCACCTTTTGGAGGCACAGCTCAAAACAGGAAAAAGGATGTGTTTGTTAACACTGTCTGATGGACAACAAGCCTGTCCTTTACACATGGATGTAGTGCATATCTCAAAAGTCAATTCAATAAAGAAGTGTGCTGTGAGTGTGGAGAAGAGTAAAAATAAACATAAGCCATAGCATTCCACTAGCTTGTTTTGATTGTCTGCACTCCAAACAGTATGTGTGAATCACCACAGAGCTATGAATCCCACTAATATAATATATCTCGTTAAATTCCTTAACATGGTCTTTTGAACATCGAAACATGACGCAGTAAGAGCACTAATACAGATTTATGCTCTGAGGGGTTTAACTAATGCCTTGAAAATGGTAGACTGCAGATTCAATACCCTGCTCTGGCAAGACCACCCTTATATTAGCATGTAACTGTATAATTTTAGGCTCATCACAAGGAAAGATTTCAGATTTGCCTCCCTCTGAAACATTATTGCCTCTCTGGATTAAAGTTCATATGCTATACATTTATTATTAAAACGTAAATATCATTTACATTCATGTTGTTTTTTTTATTTTGAGACGCTAAAGCTCTGCAGGGTAAGAAGTCAGCGTTCAAAACACTTACCTGTATCATACATTCAAACTGGTACATGCAGAGACCCAGCTCAGCCATGCTGGGTTTGAACAGTTCTCTCAGACGGTACTCCTGCATCAGCTTCACAAACACACAGAACGCCTCCTCTTCTGGCATCTGATGCCACACAGATCCAGTATTAGAACATATGTTACCAGCTGTCATTTGCTTGCACTCCTTACAAAAGATATTGTTTTTAAAAACACCTATGCTGATTGTACTTATGATGTTAAACATGTACAGGGACGTACTGCATATCAAACAGAGTGTCACAAACTACCCTTTAATTCAAATGGGATATACTGAAATATTTCTAATTATACTTTCTATGTATATATGAATCTATATTTACTATCTTTCCATAATTACCTGCATGAGCAGCAAGCCGACAATGAAAGCACTCCCCTGGCAGTAGCCCACTTCCCTGTCTACCAGCGAGTAAGCCTATGACAACAGAAAGCAAGCTCTAATGAGTCACACAAGGATACACATACACACAGCTTCATAGGGCACAGAGGTCTTGACTCAGGTAATTTCAGGGCAAGGTGTAACTGCAGCGTCAACTGTATTATATTCAATGTATGGAAGCACAATCAGATGTAAAGCCTAGCAACAATAAAATCATCAACTTCTGCATTTATAACCATCAACATCAGCATTTATAACCTGAGCATATAAAAGATACATGAAGCTTCCTTTAATGTTGGGTACTTATCTTAAAGAGGTTTTCTTACGGTGCTTATGAAAAAAAGCTTGTAACTGATTTACGCAATCAGGGTAAATACAAAACGACTGACGTATGACTTGCATTCCTATTTATTTGTTACATGAATTTGAACTACAAACTAAATTTAACAGCACCGGGAAAAAAAAAAATCACAATACTTCTGCAAAAGAGTGGATAAAACAGCAGAACAATACTTTTTATGCATCGCTTCTAAGAGGATAAATTTTAGTTTTAATTTTTTGTCTGTCTTTAAATCAGTGCATTTAAATCAGTGCATTTCTAAGATCATCTCTGCAGCAGAATGAAGTACTAGTTACAATCCATATGAAATTGCAATCTGTTAACAAATTACAGACATTACAAATGGTAACTCGTGAAATACATGTGTTTGTCTTAAATCAGCTGATTCGAAAGGGATTTAACAGGAACTGAGCAAGACGCTGAGCTCAGCAGACAAAAGAGCTTCAAAACAACAGCACAAACCAAAAATAATTCAGATAGTAGAATTTCACATTGATGAGTGGAGACTTCTTGGCTAGAATGATTTTGAATGAGAACACATATAAAAATCCTTCTTCGAGACCCTTGCATTATATTGTTAGAACAAGGACACAACTATATGTATTCTAGGCCATACAATCCGCACATCTAATATCAACTCCAGCCAAGAGCCACAACATCAGCGTTAATGGTGCTTTTGATGTTGACAAAAAGTCTTGGTTGGTAAAACCAAGCTTAGTAACACAACTGCTGGTACTATAGTACTATGGCCATCTCTTCTGGAACAACAGAGGTGGATTCTCTTTACTAAAACTAGGGTATCGCCCATATAACTAATACCTCTACAAGCCTAAAATGCTCATTACTCCAAAAACTTTGATGTATACCAGTTGCCCCTTTTTTGGGACACTGGTCTTCTTACTAAACTGAGATTTGCTTTCAATACCATTAGGCCATATAGGCTATGTAGCACTGCAGAAATATGCTGTAGCATTAGCTTTCATGTTATTAGCATCATGCATAAATTCTGACAATGTATAAAATAGACGTTTCTATAAGAAGGGAAAACGCACAGCTTTACACGACACAAGGTATGTAATTAGATCAGGGTGTTTACATGTTCACATACAACAGCGTGTTCAGATTTATTTATTCAGATTACAGCAGCCCTGCTCATTTACACTGAAGTCGTTTCAGTGCGTTTCAAATATGTAAGTAAGACTGATTTACTGCACTCCCTCCAACACTGTATCTGATACTGAAGGTATGATGCCCACGCAGAAGAGCAGAGAGAAGAGACGAGAGCCTACCTTCATGACATTAAACAGTACTTCTTGACCCAGGCTGTCCTTCTCCTTGAAGAACTCGTGCTCAGGGTACGTCCGGGCGATATCTCTGCGAATCAGCTTCTCGCAGGGGGACGTCATCTTTAGCAGCTCTGAGTACTGGTCCTTTATGGGCAGATTCTGGGCACTGCATAGCAGCTGCCACACTATTGCTCTGAAGTGATGTGGGATGCCCTTCCTCACTAGTTCCTGTAAAGACACAGATGAACGCACTTAGCAACAGGGAAATGAACATGACTCCATGGCTGTACCTGGTGATGATGACAAATGGATTCCAGATCAGTGCATTTAAGCAATATGAGACAATTTTTAAAAACATTTTTTTTAAAAAGGCCAGATGGCTTATTTGCATGTAATAACAACTGCAGCCAACAAGAACGATCTTGAAGTGTTTATTCATGGCTCATTTACAGCAGACAGTTTACAGAAGCAGGACAAAACTTTTAGGTGCCCATCACTGAGGTTTTAGTGCCTTTCATGTATTATAATTATTGTACTGCAATAATAAAGCTAATTTCTGCTAGCACCTTTATATCATTTCCTGTGTTGTGTTAGCAGTGAGCTATTGGTGCCACAAATGTGTTGCCCAACCCTGGGTTAATAATACTTCAGGCAGAACACAGACATCTGACGCATGTAAAGCTTGTTGTGTTGTAGTTTGTGTACATAGCCTAACAGTGCATGTTCATGGAGGAGCAGTTGTTCACTTGCTGCTTGTTTTTTTAGCCCAGGTGTCTAGAAAATAACAGCCTCTCAGTTTAAACAAAAACAGTCTATTCACAGCACAGTGGTCAACTTACAATTCCCAGTTCACCGAGGTGGAATACAATGGCTTTGCTGTAGGGGTGTAAGGTGTAAAATATCGAATATCGGGATATTATGTTTCGTGATACTGTATTGATTCTCATCAACACAATATCGATACACAGATTCCTGGCAGAAAATTAATCGTGTGGTGTGTTTAAAACTCTAGACCATGATGACAGTGTTGTAATCCATTTTCAGCTCCACTCCAACATTAACAAGCAGCACAAGGATGAGATGCTATAGTAAGCATTGATAAACCTGTTCACATAGTGATGTGTTTTAATGGTAGGATTTGAAAAATCGCAATATATCACTTTGCTTGCAGTGTTGCAATATGTCGCAATATATTTAATCATGACCGCTGTATGACGATATGTATTGTATCGCCAGGTTCTTGCCAATACACAGCCCTACTTTGCGTGCAGGTTTTAGGACCACAACTAGTTTTTAAAGATGTTATAACTGCTTATACGGCACCAAATGACAGAACAGACAAAAGAAGTCTCTAATTAAAAAGACACTGTTTATCATCGATACTATTTGAGAGTTTAATCTGACAGAACACCCACTCACACATATTTGTGCAACACCCACAGACAGAGCAACAGAAGGAAACGTAGATTCCCTCTCCCACATTTCTCATGTCATCGGAAATACACATTTTAATCCACGCAGCTTCTGCCTACTGCTGTTTTCCAAGAGTAGCGAATGTACCTCGTCGTCGTAATGCCATTTTATGCTGCTAAATATAATCTGGCCAGCATGTCTTTAGAATAGCCCTAAACAGTTCTGGCCCAAAATTACTTATGAGACTTCATTAAGCTGGTTCTTCAACTGAGGAGGAAGACGACATACAGCTCAGGGACATACAGCTGGTCATTCCAGTGAGGGGCTGCAACTAAAGTCCACCCACACACAGACACTAACTGCAGAGATTCCTCAATGCTGAAGGAAGCTAGCAGACAAGGGTCTTTTGTTAAGACAGTGCTGAAGGAGGTTGTTAGACATGATTCCTTTATTAAGGCACACAGAGAGAGACCACTGGACAAACAAGCTTTTTTCTCCAGCATAGGCAACTGATTTGTATCTGATGGTTTTATTGAAACTGAAATGTCCTCTAGATCAAAATCTTGCATAATATTTGCAATAATCATCCTTGCAATAGTGTTTTAATATTTTAGCTCATGAATTAATTTTTTGCCTCTTCTGGGATCCCTGAATGTCTCAAAATCACAATATTGGGAGGATGTGCTGCTGTTGTTAAGAATGGTTAGCCCATAGTCTGTGAGCTTCGGTCTTTGGTATTCATAACTCCAAATGGCAGTAAAGTGGTCTACCCAGATGGTCTTTCATAGCTTTTACAGTATGATGTAACATATATTTAAATCTGAAAACTCAAGAGAAACAACATGGAATCCAAAATACCATGTGTTTTTTTTGTAAACCTACAATAATAATGAATAGAACAAATAAATCCTGCTGTTAATAATGTTTCTGAGAACTGCTTTATAGGTGTGGTTTACTGCCATGCACTGGTCAGAGGACCCAAGAATGAAAGTAGGAACCTTTGGACTACATCATGTCCCAGTTTCTGGTGTGAAGCTCTAATCCACTGAGTCAGGGCTGTAGCGGATCTTTTTTTTTTTTACCACTAGGGCTCTAGAATGGTTTCTCATTTTAAAGACTGACAAGTTTCATTGTTCTCTATGAAATGCTGGAGCTACATATACAAGCCATTAACACCAAAGAAACAAGAGCCAAGCAGTCCTATGGGGCATAGCACATATAGAGAATGGACTTAGTCCCATAGGGCTTAACATTAACCTAAAACAGAGCCAGAGCAGCAAGGAAAATGAAATTGTCAGCACAGAATACATTTAACACAGAACAGTGATAAATGAAGACGAGTTGCTGAAACTGCAGAAATATACACCAGTTTCTCTTTTCCCAGAATCCCCTGCAGTCACAACACAAATAGAAAGTAGAGAACAAGAGTGCATTTGCAGCGTCTTTACAAAACACTGCAGTAAAGAATAACAATAAGAAACTGAATGCACTAGAAGTCCTATATTTCAATAGTCTATTATACCAAAAATACATGACACACTGTGTAAGCGCCAATGCAAGCTTTCACATGGACACAACACCTTAACACTTTTTAACACTGTGAATTTCTTTTTCCATTTCATGTACCATTAAGATACAACATCCTAAACTATTTAAACACTCTGAAAGGCAGAGTTTAATATGAACACTATTTGTAGCATTACTGCAAATGCGCTAATGAATCGACCTTCAGTCTGAGCAACCCACTCTATTGTTAGCTGTCTGCACTGCTAAAAATGACCACCAGAACTTAGCACCCAAGTTCAGGGGCACTGAGATGAAGTTACTAAGACAGATGTCATTTGAACCTAGTTTCCTCGCTCACTCTGCTGGGAGGTTTAAAACAGATAAAAACAGAATATAACAGTGAAGACATCTGCAACCAAGACACTATCCAACAAAGGTGACATCATGTCTGGTAAGGAGGCACAGATTATGCATAGTTAAAGCCAATTCAAATTCTTTCACAGTCAATTGGTTAACAACCTCATTTACAGTACTTTATTTGCCAAAATCTAAACATAACTAACATTTGCGCACACAAACTAAACAGGCTAAATCGGGCCTGAAATGTATAATTTCTCTGTGTGACTTTTTTTTTTATACTGTGATAATTAGGGGTGGAACTTGGGTCCAGCAGTGCAATATAACCAGGTGTTAAACATATTTTCATATCTAGTTGTTTTAGGTTTAAATTACTTTGTAATTCAAAATGAGAACAGAGTTGGACAGAGAAACAAAACGGTTACTCATTGAGAAGGTGTGTGATTATTTCAACATAGATTTTTTTTTAGAAACAAATCAATATTTTAACGTAATACATCAGACATTAAAGAAAGTAGTGATCTTGACTTTCAGCTAGTGGACTGACCTGAACTATATGCTACATGCACATGGAAACCTTGTGACATCATAAAAGCCCTGTGAAGTATCAGGTTTTTTAGAAAACAGGTTGATTTAAGGCAGAGACTTTTAGCTACATGCAGTACATCAAAGAGTAGCAGTGATAATCCTGCAACAGCACATACATAAACTAAAAAAGCCACAGCGTGTGGAAATTAATAAGTATTTAGGCCAAATGTTATATTTTATAGAGTTGTACAACATACCCAAAGTTTTAGGACAGCAGTGTTTTTGCATGGTTTTTTGGCTATTGGATTGTTTTATAGGTGCTAAAGGACTGTTCTGGAGCAACAGCACTAAATTAGTAAATATGCTATCATGTGTGTTTTGCTCTGTTTACCTTCAACTGCTTCTCCTTCTTCTTGCGCACATCCTCCCACTCGTTGACGATTCGCCCCCATAATATCCAGGTGTCCTCCTCCAGGTGCGAAAGGTTGGAGGAGGCAGAGGAGCTGGACACCAGAGAGGAGCCACTGTTCCGCCGAGAGCCGTTGACAGAACGCAGAGACTTACTGTCTGTCTCCAATAACCTGCAGAGCAAAACACCATCAGTAATAGGGCAGCTTAGAAAACCTTTTTCATAGCTTTATTGTTTTTAACGGCACTCTTCCTAAAGTGAAATAGACAGAAATAGACATGAACAATTCTTTAGTTAACAGTTCCCGGAAAAGCACAAATACATCTGCAAATAAGTTATTTGTAGCACTAGGGCAGGTTTTCTAAGTAATAACCTCAAGAGTTATTTCTACAGTAAAGGGCAGGTGCCATCTTGTTCTTTAAATATACAAGAGTTTGATGTAGTATCTAGGGCTGCAGCGATCGATTATTTTAGTAATCGAGTATTCTATCGATTACTCTATTGAGCAATAGTAATTATATAAGATAAAAAACAGGTTTCTTAACATTTATTGCTTAAATTGCATATAATACCATTTAAAAGAAAACATCCTAATTACTATTATTGAAATGTGTTACTAGACCTATGTATCATACTGTAAGTTCACAAGACTGTCTACTGTACAGTCCTTTACTATGCAGAAGCTTGTCTTACACTTGCTGACCCACTTAGTGCAAACAAACTAAACTGAATTTTTTATGCTGTATTGGATTTGGTGCATTTTAGGCTTCAAATTGCTACAAACACCACCTGATATTTAGTTAGTATATAGATAGTGTATTTTATGCATCACTGTGAGGGGAAAAGTGTGTGTGAGGGGTGTATGTTCTTGTAAGGGTGTGTTTGTTTGTAACTATAATCAAAACGGTAATATGAATGAAGTTCAGTTTTTTGTGGTTATGTTCTTAAGCAAAGCTTAGATCATTTACGGACATAACTCGCTATCAAAGACTTACGTTCTTAACTAGCCATTACATATAAACGTAACTAACATACACGCTTTACTAGCCTTCATCTCCACTCTCCATCACACTGACTTACTTTCTTAACTAGTCATTACATATTACCATAACTAACATACACGCTTTACTAGCCTTCATCTCAACTCACCATCACACTGACTTACGTTCTTAACTAGTCATTACATATAACCATAACTAACATACACACTTTACTAGCCTTCATCTCAACTCACCATCACACTGACTTACTTTCTTAACTAGTCATTACATATAACCATAACTAACATACATGCTTTACTAGCCTTCATCTCAACTCACCATCACACTGACTTACTTTCTTAACTAGTTATTACATATAACCATAACTAACATACACGCTTTACTAGCCTTCATCTCAACTCACCATCACACTGACTTACTTTCTTAACTAGTCATTACATATAACCATAACTAACATACACGCTTTACTAGCCTTCATCTCAACTCACCATCACACTGATTTAGGCTAAATGTTATTGTTACTGTGTGTCGCTCCACTGTGTGGACTGGACGTGCTGAAACGCTGAAACACTGATGTGGTGCTCGGCTAGGGGTTACCGTAAAACTCAGACTCGCTATCAGTTTGCTGGGAAAGCTCAGTTGCTTGCTTTCTGAAGTTAGCTTCTTATATGAATTCCCCGTTCCACCTTAAATGGTATAGAAGTTACATTCCGGCGCCTCTAACTGCTGCATCATTTAAGGTGGAAAGGCGGAATTTACATAAGAAGCTAACTTCAGCCACGTCTTTCTTCAGGTTGGCGCTCAGTAACGGCTCCCTCGGCTAGTTCGGTTTTACAGTAGACTTTGGACACTGTGTATGATTTTCTCTGACCTGTCTCTTCTGTTCGTCTCTCCTTATTCTCTCTCTCTTTATTCTCTCTCTCCTTATTCTCTCTCTCCTTATTCTCTCTCTCCTTATTCTCTCTCTCCTTATTCTCTCTCTCCTTATTCTCTCTCTCCTTATTCTCTCTCTTTATTCTCTCTCTCCTTATTCTCTCTCTCCTTATTCTCTCCCTCTCCTTATTCTCTCTCTCCTTATTCTCTCTCTTTATTCTCTCTCTCCTTATTCTCTCTCTTTATTCTCTCTCTCCTTATTCTCCCTCTCCTTATTCTCTCCCTCTCCTTATTCTCTCTCTCCTTATTCTCTCTCTTTATTCTCTCTCCTTATTCTCTCTCTTTATTCTCTCTCTCCTTATTCTCTCTCTCCTTATTCTCTCCCTCTCCTTATTCTCTCCCTCTCCTTATTCTCTCTCTCTCCTTATTCTCTCCCTCTCCTTATTCTCTCCCTCTCCTTATTCTCTCTCTCCTTATTCTCTCTCTCTTTATTCTCTCTCTCCTTATTCTCTCTCTTGCCTTCCGCGCCATCAAATCACGTCTTCTTCGTGTCACCTGGCAACACCGTAAGCACGCGCTGTGCAACAGTAAAAGTCATCCGTGTTAAACAGCGCGCTGTATATGGCTGTATGGATTAAACGAATCTTCGAGGCAAAGAATTTGCTTTAATGATTTTTTTGTAATCAAGTTACTCGAATTCCTAAATTCTGGTTTAGGTTTCAAATGGTACCATTCATTCCACACTCCATGATGTAGAGGAAGTAGTCCCATCCCCCCACATTTAATATGGAGTGTCAATAAGGTACGGTGACAGTTTGGTTCATTTTCAATTAATAAACACAAGCTGGTTCATTTTAAGTAATACCGACATGCTGTAAATTGATTATTAATAAAGATTAACAATTTATAAATGTTATTTGTGGACATCAAGGAAAAATACATTTATAATGCATTGTACACAAATATTAAAACATCAGATATTCTTTAAAAAAGCTATTATCTTTTTTATTAGCAAGACACATGAACCTTTTAAAAGACATAAAAATTTATACATCTGCAAAAATATATACAGAACGTGACGAATGACATCAGGTTTCTGTTCAGCTCAGCTCATAACAGATCCCACTTGATGAGTGGGTATCAGTATCATTGTGACTATTGACAGGTTGGCATTTCAGATATAAACGAGCGAATGGTAGGAAAGCCTGCTTGAGTACCTGACAGTGATTTGGCCCAGAACCACTAAAAACTAGTAGTAACTATGTGATTTCCAAACTGTATGATTTCCACCAGCATCTACAGAGGTCAAATATTAAAAACACAAATAAAATTCAATTGTATTTATAATATGAACTAAAAACCAGACTTAACAACTTTTAGATTGTTTAAGAGATGCAACTTATTCGATACCCAGTACTCATATAAGATCAAGACCATTAGAAAGTGCCTAGTGTTCCTATCAGAAGAAGACTTAGTCAGAAAATAGACTAAGTTTGTGCACACATGGTAATTATTACTGTGTATTAGAAAGGTTCCTATGCATGTTTGATTTTTTATGTTTTTTTTAATTAGCTCATTTTACAGTTTGCAGGAGAAAACATCTGATTAATATTTGCCAGCACACATAGTGGCAATTTAGAAGCAGTGCAATTGGAAAAGAGGGAGAGGTGGCTCTTTTCCATACGTAGATGAGTTCAGGCTGAAATGCAGTGCTGCTTTATGGGCACACAGAACTGCAGCACCTTTCTGACAGGCAGCAGACTGTTGGCGTGTCAGTAAGAGACCGATCTGTGACCAGCTGAACAAAAGGTAGAGTTACCTAGCACCAACACACTGACAGCACACACAAAAGCCATGGAAACCTGATCTCGGAAAAAAAAAGCAGAGGCCAGGCCTCTGGAGCCCCAGCATGTGTCGTCATGCTCCGTGCTCCACGCCTGGGTCTGGTTACATCCACATTTGGGTCAGACACAGAGAACAGGGAGGAGCTGTAGGAGAGGAGAGGCTGAGAGAGGTGGCTGAGGGTGAGCTGAAGGGGCTGTTACTACAATGCATAATTGAATACCCTCTAGCATTCCCAGGCCATTTAGGGATCTAATGGAATTTGCAGAAGTTCTTAATAGCTTAACAGGGGCGGCAATACAGCGTCAGGCACTATTTAAAGTATTATTAATAATTATGTAAATGTCTAGAAATATCCATATTTCTGCTGCTTTTTCAATAGTTCAAGCAAAGAACAACAAAGAATTACAATAGAGTTGATGGAAAAAATTTGGTAATATAAAATAACAAAAACTAAGTGAGGTGAGCAAAGAGATAATCTTAAGTAAGAAACAAACAAACAAACTGTCTGTAGGCAGTCAGTGCAAAATTGTAAGGCTGTTTTGTAACATATGAACTTAGATAAGGTCATAAAAGTTGATAGTTCCAGCATGTCCTGTGGAATTTGCTTTAAAAAAAGTCAAAAGCAGGGTGCAGCTTCTTATTCTAGCCTTACAACATGTCCCAGCTTTGAAGTACAAGGATGTTAACATGCTGGCTAGCGGAAGCTTGCGTCAATGTGTGCCCATTGTACGTCCCTATGTATGCATAAACTGCTGATATCTTTCATTCGGCTGCTCAAGAGAACAACTGCAGGTCTGGTAGCCCTAATCCAGGGCTCAGCAACATGTAGTTCTTTTACTGGCCCTTGTGGCTACACAGGGGAGTCTTATTTTATCTTACAATACAAATAAATCATCCCTAAAAATAGGGTATAACTGCTAATTAACCCACAATTAACAGACAAGCAGACTGCTGGTCACATAGCAACAAACACAATAATCTCATCTAGCTAATAGCAAATAATATATAGTAAGTAAACCTAAGGCTTTGTGTATCCGCTCTGGTTTTAATCTCTTGGTGATGGAGCTTGGATCATTGTGGCTAAAGTGCCAAGCTGAGTTACAATTACTAATTACTGCGACTAATAACAAAAGAAAAGGTCACCTGCAGCATCCTGAACAGAAAAGAAGACAGACTGAGTCTGAGTAATGGGCCTATTTAAAGTTGCTAATCTATTTAGTGGACATAAATTCATAACCATAAACACTCTGTCCAATGCCATGCAGTGAACAGCAATGAGTGCATTCTGGTAATCAAAAAAAATGTCTATAAATCCATAAAGTCCATAAATACATGAACACGTTTGACCTCATTGCTAGAAGCTTTTAGCAATGTCAAAAACTGCTTAATCAATAAACAGCAGTGGATCCCATACCAACAGAGTGAACTACTTGATGCTAATAAAGTATTATGCATGGAACCACAGTCAAGCGCTTTTCAGTCTACTATTGTAATCTAACAATCTATTTTATTATACCTAGGTTACATGTTAAAATATCAGGAGCCTTCACTTAAAAAC
>CM038704.1:25321005-25661581 GCA_021613375.1 Megaleporinus macrocephalus | reverse complement strand
ACTGAGTTTCAACTGGGATTCTCCCCAAGGATACAATTAGGCAGTGTTCACAGAAAAGAACTGACCTCACACAAAACCTGATACTTCAGTGCCAAGTCAACATCTAAACAACTCCACTATATCAGCCCCACTAAGTCAGTTTTGGTTCCACAATGTTTTTTTTTTTTACTGCAAAGGAAAACCTGGAAATGGGCATGAAGCTAAAGAAAACAACACGACAACAATGCCATCTTACTGAGCTGCTGCAGTGACAAAGTGAAAGCCAAATCAACAAGAAATTAACAGAAGATACACTAATATACTTCATTTATTTTTAAGACAATAAGGGTAATATCCTTGATAACAGAAGAAATCAGTCAGCAAGAAATGTAATTAATCATTCTTAGTAAATTGAAAGATTTAACCATGCACCCGAGGACCAGCTATTTAATTTCACTGATACTGGTATGCACTAGAGCTGCAAATGACTAACGCTCTTGTCTAAAAAACATATTATTGTATTAATTTATTGTATTACTTTATTTTAGATTTAATTTCCAACACATTACAGTTCTCTTCAGAGTAGGTGGGTTTGTCAGTACGTGAGGACTGTACTAGAAGTGCATGAGACTACAATAAGCTAAAAATGGTGGGATCACTTTTCGAAAGCAGATAGCTACTCTGTCCATGTTGTCCAAGCGAAAGTGTGATCCATATACAAAGAAAACTGCTTGCGTCGGAAATTGTAGAGAAGGAGGAGGAGGAGGAGGACGGCGATGACTTTAGAAAGCTGTTCATTGAACCAAAGCTAGCTCCAGTCATAGTATTGTCTGAGTGGTAAATGTATCATGTAATTATAAATTTATGAGAACCATCAACCCTCAGCTGAAAAAACAGCATTTTATATAGAGCATGATGTTTAATATAGTACTGAGACATAAGCAATATGTTCCACAGACCATACACGGAAGACTGTTTAATATCTGGGTACATTAATAGAAGATTCAGATGATGTGCGTGTGTTCTAAAGTGTGTATATATATATATATATTATCAAGTATTTTACAAAGGCTTTTAATGAGGCACAGCCTCACATCTCAGAACATGAACATTAAAACTATTAGTTTTTAACTAACTGGAGAAACTGGAATTCTGATGGTTTACATCTTGTTTTTTGGCTCTCTGGTTACCAGTTTATGGCGAACTAATGGCAGTCAGTTTAGGCCATGAATTTGCATCTTTAGTGTCAACAACCATAATTAGGGTATTGCGACCACACCGGGGGAGACACAGCTTTGCCTTGTGCACTACAAATGTGCTACTTCTTTTTACTTCTCTGGCAAACATGTTTACAATTAGTGGTGTAAGAAAATCACTCTTGATTATCAGATACTGTTTTGTGATACTGCACCAAGCTAACATATTAAGACTGCTAGCAGGCAGTGGTTTATTCTGCGTAGTGCTTAAACTCCTGACAGTATATCACAATTTGTGTAATCATGACCACTGGATTATGATACCAGCTCTTTGCCAACACACAACCCTATTTAATTATGTTTCTATTAGAACATATATTTTTTCCCCAAGCAAAGACTCCGCTGTGGCATACACGCACACTGGCATGTGTCACACTGGCAAATCATAATGGAAACAGTCTGCGCTCCTTTTTCAGAAGGAAAATGGGCCATGACACATACCCAGAACTAATAAGTAAATATCAGTCCAAGATTTTTTCTTCTAGTTTCTTAACCCTAGAATGACTGCAAGTAAAATACAGATTTTTTTTGCATAAAATAAAAAAGAGTAACAAAAATACCAAACATAGAGAATATCTGAGCATTAAAAAGGAGCTAAATACAGAAAGAATGGGAAAAACATTCCTTGAACAACACACCAGGGGCAAGAGTTTGACTGCTAACATGAAGCCACTTGTCTTGGCCCTCAGCTGTGAGCACACAAACAGACAGCACAACATTTATGATTCTGAACGGCTTGGATGCCCTTAAATCAAACCACTAACAAGAAAGAGAGAAGCCTATGCTGGCCTGCTGCACATACGACAGCCACCGCCATCAATCTGGACTGACTGTATAAACAGGAACTTTGTAGCATGTTGACAGCATGAGGAATCGTATACATTTGCTGCCCTGCAACACTTAATCCTCCACCCAGTGTTTAGAGTAACTGAGAACCGCAGTCAGGAGGTGAGGGCCCTCCATTTCCTCTATCCCTCCCTTCTCACTCTCTCCCATAAACGTCTCTCCTCCTTTTTTTTGTTTTTTTACTCTGTTAGTAGTTCCGTCACTCTCGAAAGATTATTTGTTTTCCACTGAATAAACTCAAGCAAAGTGAACCTGTAACAAACTCCAGCAAAACCTCTCCTTTACTCTGGTTCTGTTTGTATTATAGAGTTCCATTTGTATTCTATTACTTTCACAATATCAACACACAATATAATGCAATTATGTAATTATGCAATTGCCTCTGAGAATAAACTCCTGTCGTTTTTGTATCACATGTTCACAGTTTTTTTTTTTTCATAATCCAAATATTACATCTTCTCATCACAGACCCCCAACCCTCTTCTTCCCCCTCCTAACTAATCAATTTCCACTGTCTACATTATAGAATGCATAACCACCACCCACTTCTTCTCGGCCCTCCTCAGTCACACTCTGCTTAAGTGAGTGTTGTGCCTCAGCCCGGCTGAAATGTGACACTCACATACATGACAGCCAAGAGCACGCTAAAGCACTCAGAGAAATAAACAGCTAGAGAGGTGAGGGTGAGAGAAGGGGGTGGGCAAGAAAAGGAAAGCAGAGAGGAGTGTGGGTTGAGAGGAGTCCAACACATAAGAGACCCCACCACACACACCTTCACCCATTCATCATATAGAAGGCTGCCTCTCTCCTGATGGCCCTTCTGAACTGCAGTTTGCGTGTCTGCCTTTTTCTCTCTCTCTCCTCTTCTGGGTCCTGTTTAGACTAACTGAAGACAAATGTCGCTGATGACTGTCTCTGTGTCGTAAGGGTCAGCACTGGATGACAAATAGCGCTAGAGTGGTAACATGAACTCTTGATGACTGCTTTAGAAAAACAAGCTGCTGGATGAAGATGAATTGGGCTAATCTTTGCTGGAGTGAGCTTTTTTGAGCATGTGAGGCTAAATAGGAGAGAAACTGGGTTCCAACTAAAAATGTCAACAAACAAGTGCCGCTAAAGCAGGCTTTACATGCTGAAACTTTTAAACAGGTAGGACGCAGCTTCCATCAAGCGTAATACAGCTGAAAGTGCACACTGATTTTTCCACTAGTTAGTTAGAACAGTAGGCTAGCTCGCATTTCTAAAACTGCAGAATAAATGACCTAGCTGGATCACAGATCCATCAGGCTAAAAGCAAGGGTTACACCTCAACCTAGTTTTAGCTCTAACAAGCAGTTTTTGTGGTTGTGAGAGAAAATCGAGAGGCACAGACAGATTTTTTGCATCTTGATTGAATTTTAAACCAGTCAGAGTTAGTGATGAAGCAGTACCAGTCTCACTGTACACCACAGTAAACTACCCCATGGTTAGCTGTACCATTTTAAAGTTTACTAATCATTAAACCGTGGTTAATTACTACACCTTAAAAAAACAGGGAGATGCTGTCCAGCATCAACCAAAATAAGCGACAGTCTCACAGACACAGGCACGTGTCTGTGTCAGGTTTATTTATAGGTAGTTCCCTACTGAAGCAGAAATAAGCTTCTTCTTTTTCAGAATTTCCCTGTTTCACCTTAAAGAGGTTCAGCAGCTACATTCTGGTGCTTGAGGCGTTCTAACTATTGCATCATTTAGGGTGGAGCAGAAACAAGAGGCTGGCAAATCTCCTTGTGTCACTGGCTTTAAACTAATATTACAGCATTAATTCAGCATTATGAATACAGTGACCAAAACCATCACTATATATAATTATCAGTATTATAATGCATATACATAAACTTTAAGAAAACCACAAACAACATCTGCAAAAGCCTGTCGAGTGGTCATACTGAGCATGCGCGTATCTTTAGCATAGTGACTGTTTTAAAGGTCTGATTGTATTTGTTGTTGTAATTTAGTACAGACTCCACTCAACATTACCTACTTAGCCCTGATGAGCTGATGTGGGATATCAGATATGCTAATTATTCTATGTAGCCTTTTGTTACAGGGACTTTTATTTTGATAGAGAGAACTGTGTGCTATGGTAATCGAGTGTGAGCCGAGCTGTAAAGAAGTAGCCTATCCAGCTAGCAGTAGTCGAGAGTTAGCCTGAGGCAGTTTCAGTTATGGACGGCTTCTCTTAACCCCTTCACAATTCTTTCAACGTCACTTCTAAGGAGATTTGCCAGCTTCCTGTTCCACCTTAAATAGTAATTCAGCTATGACTCCCCAGTCACCTGAGTGTACCTACTGCACTATTTAAGGTGGACCACGGAAATTGGAAAAAAGATTTCAGCATCGTAGTTTTTAATTCTGGTACTGTTCGTGTTCCTACAGAACGTTGTTCCTGTTAGAGCTGAGAGGTTTAAAGTAGTAGCGTTACAGTGAGTAGAAGTTTAGAACCAGCTGCCGGAGGCTTCACATTATGCAGTGTCATTTGGTTCCATGTCAAGAAGGAAAAGCTGTGTGAAAGGCATGTGAACCCAGGCTAAGAGTTTCTATTAAATATTATAAATATTTGCTTTTACCATGTTTAAAGTTCCTCTGCACTGCCTTCAGAGGAAGCGCTGCACATAAATGTCATCTCTGGTGTGTTGTTGGAGTATCGCAGTGTTTTAAAACACGACGGCACTGTGTGCATCACATTTCCAGCAGTAATATCATATCCTCAGCCCACACAATATGCTTGGACACATTTCAAATTATTCTGGCACCTCTATGAAGAAAAACTCTGAACTTGATGAAATAAACATTTAAGGCCGGAGTTTCATTTGGCACACTCAAAGGATTAGCAGAAGAAATGCTGTGTATTTGGGTTTGATTAATAATTAAAATAGAAAATCCGATGTCTTGGTTTGTATGTATGACTGCACTGCATGAACTGCCTATGACCGAGAGAGGAAGACTTATACAGCTCAAAATCTCTAATGACAAAACCACACATTTCCTGCCGGGAGACCAGCGCACTGATCAAGGGGATCAGGGCAGACGACTTCTAAGTGTACCAAGGAGCGTTTATTAAGATGAATGCAACAAGAGGGAATAAGAGGCAGAACGAAAGGACGAGAACTGATGCAGGGGGGAAGAAGAGAGAATATAAACCTCTACTCGTAACACATCCTGGTTCATTTCTCTGTCTAAAGCAGAAAAACAACTTCTTAAGACTTAACATCAGATAAGCAATAGTACTCTTTAAACCCGTGCCATGGCAACAGGCAGCCCAGTAAAACCGAGTTTACTAGTTTTAGGATGTTTGTACCAGTGTATCCAAGTACTCACCTGAATTGAGGTCTCGTCCTGGGTTGAACGCTCGGCTGTTGACAGTGGGGGAAAGCCGATCGCAGCTGATTGTTTTCGACACATTTGTGTTAAAATTTCCATCAAACCTGGAACAGAAAGAGAGACGTTCATTTATACCTTCCACATATACACAAATACAGCACTACGCTGTGAGTGTTCGTGAGTGTTCAAATGTGTTTGCAAATCGGAGATTGGTTCCAGAATTCAGCTGAAACCACTGAGAATCCGAGCTACAGGAATGTGTTATGCAGCTCATTTGTTAACTTGGATGCGCCAAGTCTACTAAGATCCCCCCTTTTCTCCAGTTCATGGGCAAGATTCTCCTCATCCATTTTAGATCAACACAACACGTCAAAAATAAAATGGGTCGTGCATCTCACCGCACCACACTGCACTGCAGCAGACGAAAACAACTTCATGAATTATATAATATAGACTGCTTTATTTTTAGGCTTTGTCATTTACGCTTGTGTATATATATTTACACACACACACAATAATGCAATATAATATCCTGATATTCGATATATTGATATTTTCTTACACTCCTAATTTAAAAAATATATATACCTATTTATGTATACACCTGTATAACCTGTATACTTTTGAACAGAAGGTATAGTAACTTATTATATTGCTACTCACTCATCATAATCCTTGAATAAATGCATTTCTAGCCACAATGAAATCTGAATACATTAAAGCAGCTGCAGCTACAAACCAGGAACAAAAGAAGTGTGACATAAATGTGTAAAGAAATCCAAACTTGAGAATCTATGACTTCCATATATGAAAATATTGATTCACACAAGTGCATGGCAGCGTGCGAGTGAATGAAAGTGTGCAGTGGTTGTTACACAGCAGACTCCTACTGTGCTGTTGTGTCTAGTCCCAGCTTGCTCTGATGAAGCACTGATGTAAAGCCTGTCTCAGGAGAGCTCCCTGTACACATTCCCTCACGCATGCGCACAGAAGCTCTGAACTGCTCACTAAATTCAGTCCATCACATCTGCACACAAAACAGTTTAGTTGTAATGACAGGAGGAGATTGCTTTCGTTTCCACTCCTTCTCTCTCTCACCATCACACCTGGTACTGCACTCTAATATATCTAAATTCCCCTCTGCCATTTGAAATCAGTGCAAACCTTTCTAATCCTTAGTGCCAATCTATTCTGTACCCTTCTCATTCTTTCTGCTTCTCTCCTCCACCAGCATCCTCCCACCCTACCCCCTCCTCCACCAGCTAAGCAGGAGCCAGGCTGGCTCTTGATTGACAGCTGCTGTGATGTACAGAGTGCTTTGAACTTCAGACATTTACTCCCACCAGGCTCTAGTCATTAGAATTCTCCTTCAGCACACTTTACATGTGGGGGCTAGGCAAATGCGGCAGATAAAAAATACATTTGCAAACTCTTTGAATTTAACGTCAGAAAAAATGAGTGAAGGCTAAAAAAGACAGCAGAAGAGAAAAACCAAGCTGAACGAGACGGCAACAGAAAGCCAGAGAAAGAGGGCTCTATTTTCTCCTTCATAACTGATTTGGGCTCAACATGCAAATGAGGGTCTCAGGAACACATTCAAGAAAGAACAAAAAAGATGAGAACAAAACCCAAGCCCAGAGGTAGCATTCAGAGTGAAAGATACTGAGGAGCTGAATAATTATTAAAATAGTGATCTAGCAGTAGTTTAACAGTGAATAGGAGCATATATATATATATATATATATATATATATATATATATATATATATATATATATATATATATATATATATATATAATATATGCACTGCAACTGCATTTTGTCATGGCTCTAAGAGTGGACAGAACAAGCTTTCATCATAAAGTAATGCTGAATAATAAAAATGTTGTCAATGTTCCCACAACAGCTGTCCAGTTTAGTCTGCCAAAGACATCGTCCAGTGTTAACGTTATTGATCTTACTGATATTACAGATATTGCCAACATCGGTGCTGTTTGGCTTGTTGATGAAACTTTGGACCCAATGTATGTCTCTCATAAACAATGCAGCTGGAAATAATTTTCCTATTATCGAGACAGCCATCAATGGAACTTGTTATATAAACAGTATTTGTATGAATATGTTGCAATCACAAAGTCTTAGCAACAGTGGCACACAGGTATTCAGGCTAAAACTACACATGGCTTAAAGGGTCAAACTAGAAGAGCGTTAATGATTTGTACAAAGAAGTTGAAAATGCTCACCGACAGCAGAATTTACCTTTATGAACAAATGCATGTGATTAGACAAAATATAGCATAGCACACTTTTTGTAAATGAGCTACATCACAGCACGTTAATCCTCAACTGCTTTTAAAGAACCATCTCACAGTCTTGTTTCCACATTAAGATGTGTTTGATTTATGATAAGTCCAGGTCTTCTGAGAGTCCACGCTAAAGCTAATAAAACTCTGGAGGCTTACTGCTCGGTCAGAGTTGTGAAGATAAGATCCACCCAGCTCTGTAGCATCCCCTTTGTCTGACTGTGTGTCCACTTCTGCTCTCCTCATCTTTCAAAATGCTGCAGAGGTTAAGAGGGGTCTCGTGGCATGATTTGGACTAAGAAAAGCATGTGACTCAAGCATGCTACCTCCAGGCTGACCCATGAGCTCCATCTGAACCAGTACAAATCAACAGGTACCAAAAGGCTCATAAGACAGACAAGCTGGATCAACAGCTCAAGTAAAATTAGTGGAAGAAAAGGTGGGGAACCCAGGTAGCTGGTTTGTGAAAGTAGTATGAACTGGCTTATTTCACACTGATTAACTATTATACAGTTAACGTTAGCACTGAGCATGCATTTCAGTTCGTTAACTATAGCTGCAAAGCTAGAACTGAGTAATAATGGCTGCTAAGCAAACATCAGGATTTTATAGTTGTAGATGCAAGAGTAAAAAATGAACTGTTAGAACTAATAAACTGCAACTGTAAAGCCAACACAGATAAACTTTGGGTTAAAGCTAGCAATAAGAAGCTTTGGGTTAAAACAAGTATTAAGAGGTGCAGTTGTAAAACTTATCAGACAACTGTATGAAAATCTATGTTTTGAGCAAATTACCTGCTATGTTCATTTGACACACTAGGCACCTTGAACATTATGCATTTAACATATCAAATATCAAATCTGGTCTGCACAAAACAGAAAAAAATATTAGCATAAATAGTTCCTATTTGCAGAAAATAAATAATACATAATATTACTAGGCATGTTCAAACTTTTGAATATTACTGTATGTTTTCAAGCAACTTTGAAATAATATTGTTTAAACACAGCACTAAGACTTTAGCTGACTGTACAACACACACTATGAAGCTATATTTGTACAGCAAATATTTTGTAACTGTAGCTTTAAGATGACATGACAAAACTTATTCTAAAGCAAACAGAAGCAAGAGAACCTTAACAGAGGGTAGTTCAGAATCTATCACAGCAAAGCTCCTGTTGTATTTAGAGCCACCATGGCTTCCCAATATTCAGCTTATATTAGTAAACAAAAGTCATCATGCTGTTTAGCATTAATTCAACACACACACACACACACACACACACACACACACAAACACATATATAAACACACAAACAAACACACATACACACACGCAAAAGCACAAAGTGAGCAATGGGGAAACTCTCTTAGTCCAGTAAACGACAAAGAACCGGCATAACAGCATATAAAACAGAGTACACGATGACAACAGTAGTACAACTTTACCCAACTTAAACAGACCAACACAGAGAACCCTGTGATACTAATACTATTAGTTTTATGAGCCTGAAGGCTGGGCTCATATCTAAATCCCTTTGAGCAGAGGAAGATCACATGCTCCCACAAAAAGAAAGAGAGAGAGAGACAGAGAGGTGTGGAGGTTATTTTGAGACAGCTGCATCGTTGGTTAAGTGAAGCAGGCGGCAAAGGGATGAGTATTGATTAAAGCATTCTTGGGCGGTAGAGGTCAGCGTCTACTGGTAATCACACTCACTGCATGGGTGATGGGGACGCGACATTGATACAGTGTGAAACACCTGATCTTTCGTCCGTGAGTGAGGGCAGAAATGCCAGCTGTACGCGGGTCAGATGAAGGAGCCAAAGCCATCCTGTGAGGTGTCGTTCAACAACACAACACGATTCACACATTCACATGTATCTGAAGTCATGCAACAGTAAAGTATGGGATTGATAAAACCTTCATCATGTATATTTAGAACATGAAAAAAAAAATATCACTGGCATGGTCTCCATGTTGCTGGATTAAACACAACAGTGAATTTATATCTTGTCACTAACGGCTGATGGAGCACTGAATGCATACATGTATTGTGTATTATCACCTGTTAATCCCTCTGCACTTCAGTCCATGTGCCTGTCTAATCAGCACAAGGCCAGGAAATTCATCATGCACTCACTTAAAAGAAAGTCTCTACATGGGAAATAGGTGGCAATTCTCAAACTTGCATTTACACAATATTTTGTGCATCACAGGAGGACCATGTAAAAAGGCAGCATATTATCACTATGTTATACTTTTCAAACCTAAAATCCTTTAGAAACTGCAACTGAAACATGACAAATACATACAAACATGCACAAGCTCAATCCAAGTCTGAGACAGAAGATACAATAGCAATTAAAAGTGGTTAAGAGTATATGACTTTTAGATTTAACTGAGTTATTATATTTGACTTTAGCAGCTTTCCAGATATTTGAAAATGTGCATTTAATTTTTTTCACATATTTCCACAGATAACCAGGATAGTAGGTAACTGGTGATACTGTCATGACAATAAAAAGTCATGACATAAAAAGAAGCATTCCTAAAAGGTTCCGTTGGCACAACAACGATTTTTACACATGACTGCAAGGAATTTAGGGATTATCATCATCCATACCATCCATAATATTACCAAATGATATAGAGAATCTGGAGAAAACTCTTTAGATAGCACTGCATTAAAACTGATTTCACACAGATTCAGGAACACTTTGGAATATTTGCTGTCATCTAGACCATGTCTTTTTTCATTGCTACTTGTTTGGCAAGACAAGGCCAAGCCGTATTCTGCATGTTATAAGAGTGTGGCTTTGTAGTAAGAGAGTGCAGGCAAATACAACATATGACAACAGAGAGCCTCGACTGCTGAGCCGCTTAAGTGTTATATCAAGCAATGATGGAGACTTTTTTCGTCATGAAACAACACCTACTGATTTCCCCCTTCTGTTAAGACCCCAATTCTGGGCTATTTCCCTCAGTTCTGAGGAACTGACGTCAAGCAGTTGGCAATGAAGAGCCAGAAAGGTGAAATTAAACCTGTTCTTTTTAGATCTGAAGCCTTCAGCTTAATAAGCAGGCTACAAACCCAAACAGTGCAATCACCACACTGCACGCTTGATTCTGACCAACTGGTGAGCTGCTGAAGTTTAGATAATAACAACAAATGTCATTCAAGTGAGTGACAGAACTGAACCTATGTGGTGGTGCAGTGACGGTGGTACTTCGCTCCTCTCACAAATGCCTCAGAGACTCCCAAATGTAGCTGCTGGCCTGAGGTTGTACCTCCTACTGATGAAGGTGAGCTGCTGCCGAGTCTGGCAAACACCACAGGATTAGATCTATTTCCATCCCAAGAAAGAGCAACTTTTTTCCTACAAATGTGGCACATTGTCTTGTATGGCTCCATATCGCTGGCAGACCCTTGTTATCTGGCCCAAATCAAAAAACCTTTACAAACTGGCAACAAAACATTGGGCTTAGAAACTAGATTAACTCTACAGGCATTAACACATTTAAAAAAGTATGTTCACTATAAGCAATTAAAATCCAACTCCAACTGTGAACGCTTCTTTCTTTTATGTCTGTGTATATATTCAATTTAACATTATTATTTTGTTTAACATAACAATTTCATTATCTGTAGGTATCACAAGCACTCAAGCCTAGAAATAATTAATAATCAGACACACACAAGAGAAAACCAATGAATAAAGAAGTTATGTGATGTATAAGATTAGTATATGATTAAACTTGGGGTCCCATTTATTTGAAATGCTCATTTTAAATATTACATGAAGGATCTTATAAAACCCCCAAAGTTTGAATTTTAAAGGTTAGATTTGCTGAACATCCTAATAATAGGCTCAAAGCTGATGCCTCTTTATAATCTTAAATTATAATTCATAATTTTTTTTCCAGAGTGGAAAAGATGATGATGCAAGGTAGCTAGCAGGTTTTCATTTTAAGTCCAGATGAGTACTGGCTAGTTAGTTTACTAGCTATTACTTATACTCTGGGGGCTGAAAAAGTTCCTGATATCCTTCTCTTTTCAGGTGGCACAATATCTACAGAGTACAAAACGTGTTGGTATGGACAATATTACATTATGTGCACTGTGCAGTGCAGAGAACAACTGAAAAGGAGTCCATTGAAAGACTACATTTGCACCCGTGCTTGAGGTATGTGGACTGACAGCCCTGATAACTTACCGTTCGCACACTAATCATGTCTCGCCTCCTCCCTGTCTGCCAGTAAATATGTACCCACTGTGACATAAGCCTTCAGATACTTCAGCCCCCCCCCCACACACACACTTTTTAGCCAATTAAATGCTAGCATGCATATGTCTTCTTACAGACATAGCCTCTGGGATGCACATCGGGATTATCTAAGGCTAGGTTTATAATTGACGCGTTTTAAGTGAAACAAGGGTGCACGCGCCAAAAATGATGTAACCGTGGCGGCACCTCCAACCCATTTTCTGTGTCTGCTGGTTTATTCAAAATGCATACATTTGAAGGTAGATTTGTTGAGCTCTGTCATATCACTTCTTACAAAATACAGGTAACTAAAACACTCACAGCTCACCCTACTGTGTAATGACTCCAAAGACAATGCAAACAAGTTCATTCAAACATAGACATGGACAATTTTACCCTTCCAAAATACTGTCCCTACTGTCCATATGCAAAACTACGCCCATGTTTTAAAGTTAAACCATCTCCATGTGAGTGAGGATAAGACACAGCTCGCAATTAAATCTAACAACGTAGACTGTGATGTGGAGGTGTGTCTGTGATTTGTCTCCTGATGTGCACTGTTCATTTATTTTAAACTACAGTCATGCCTTGTAGCCTATACTAGCATGCTGAATGACAGCAGTCTATTCAACCTGGATACTCAGTAAATACATGAACTCTTAATGCATGTCCTTGACTCTTTTGCAAGGTGAGTGAACAATTAAGATATTATTATAGATTATACATATCGTGCATTCATAGAACTGACTAACCAGCAGGAGGTGAGTGATTACTGACAGGAGCATTAACGTGTTTTATACTGTATGTCGCATTATCTGGCATATCTTTGATCCATTAGTAAACCTAGGCTTCCAAAAAAGGACATCACCCATTAAGACTGCTTTCCACAAAATACTGGCTTGACAGATTTTGCCACAAGCATTTTCAGAAACAATACTAACACAGTATCGTTGCAATACTGGAAAAACTCCAAAAAAGTTAACTTGTTACACTGTTAAAAAGAATATAAGGTGATATAAGGTGATATAGCACAACAATAAAAACATGATGCAGGCATTAATCTAGAATAAGAGCAAATAAAGAAAGTACAGGTCAAAAAGTATTTGCAAATCAATGCTGTTCTCTTACATTCTTCCTAAATGTTTTAAAACTGGGTTTGCATCTTCTTCCCATTCTCTATTTAGCTTTACAATTTAAAGAAACTATTAAAGTGAAAATGACTCTCCCTAGTTAGCTGGGCAGTAAATGTACAGAAAAGCAGTTCAACAGTAGATACACAGTGAACATATCATTTATGGCCCAAACTGACTTGATTTGGGAGAAACTGGTTTTAAAATTTAAAGTATAAGCACAGAATACTTTGTGTGAACTCAAAAACTCACTGAATGCGCTCTCTCTCTCTCATACATACATACATACATACATACATACATACATACATACATATATATACATATACACACACACACACACACACACACACACACACACACACACACACACACACACACACACACACACACACACCACATCTTAAGTTAATTTTAGTTATATTCAGTGATATTCCTGATACTCTGTCCTTGGGGAGACTTTTTTTCAACATTCCAAAACTGTCGCAGTGAGAAGTGCACATTTCACAACGTGATCCAAAAGTCTGAGCGTGTGTATGAAAGCTCTTTGAAGTTTTAGCAGCAATGTGCTATCAGCCAGCTCAGCCTCCGTTAGCTCAGTCAAATAAGGCAATCTCTCTTCTCTCACTCTTCACTCTCTAGCTGACCTTTCATTTATTTCATCATCATTTTTTTACTTAGTGTATCTGCCTTTTGAACTTTTTGCTTATATATATATATGGCTGAAATTGAATAAATAAAGGTTGGGCTATGACCTTTGCCCAGTATTGTATGTATTGCATGTTTTTGTACAATGGAGAAAAACCTGTAAATCAAAACAAACAAAAAGGCTCAAACATTGTCTTTGACCTGGACATTACACTGGGGTGTGTGTGCGCGCGCGTAAGACATTGCTGCCACAATTACACAGGAACTAATATACACTACAGGCATGGTGGAGCACTAGCTAGATACAACATTAACATCAAAGCAGGAGCCAAGCTTCACTTATGTTAAAATCTATGTATGCGTGTGCTGGAAAGGACAGGAAAGAAACAACAGGCATATGAACATAAACATGACAAACTGGCAATTCACTAAAATATTTGCTGGCAGAAAGGTCTTCTAAATGTCATTATAGATGAAAGTAAAGGACAGAGAGGTTCATCGAGAAATGAGATGTTTGATCAGGAGATGAAAGATGGTTGAGGGAGAGAGAGTGTACAGAAAGGGAAGGAGAATGTTCAGAACAAAGGGAGAAGATAAAGGTGGGCAGAGAGGGTGAAAACAAGAAGAGAGGCAGAGGGAGAGATACACAGAACAAGTGGAGAGATGACAGAGAGAAAGAGCACAATAGGAGGGATGAGGAAAAGACAAAGAAAGAGATGGAGAGCAAGGATGGCAGAAAAGCAAGAGCACAAGCGCGAGAAGAGAGAGATGTAAGAGATAGTACAACCCCCCAAAACCTCTACAAGCTGCTCCCGTTGAGATTAGGCTTAAAAGAGCCGATCAGCTCAACTCAATTTAAGAAGCGCTCCGGCCTTTGAGCTCCTGTTTTCCACCAAGATCGGAGATAGGATACTCCTGACATTTAAAAACCCATCCCTCTTTAAGCACACTGTATTATAGCAATTCCAGCTCGATCGAAACCTGTATGGCCAATTAAGCTTTAAGCTATGCACTGCTAAACCCATTCAGTAACTGATTTCACACACATGCTGATAACCATTCCTAGAAAGGATGTAAATGCACTCTGGCATACTCGGAGATTAAAAAAAGTTATCAAGGATTTGTTGTGTTTGATTGGCTGGCTGGGTGTAAGGCTAGAAAAGAAAGTCTATGGCCACTTAAACTTTTACTATTCAGTTGAAATAAGTAAGCTATTCGCATTCCGAAGGCCTACAGAAATCATGAGACACAGCACGTGATCACCGGCTTCTTCCCAGGAAAGAAAAGAGCATTACTCACTCCATCATGGAAGGAGGAATGGAGCAGCAGTCTTGAATGTCTGTGAGTGGAGAGGTTAGGTGAGCCGTATATGAAGCCTCCACCACCTGCTTGTTTCTGTTTACCACGTCCAGGTAACGATTAAACTTCTCCCGGATCTTCTTCGCCAGCTGAAAGCAGAATACAAGAGAACAGTTCAGTTACTACGTGTAGACTACATTTGATATTTACACAGAGAAAGGCAGCAGGTCTTCAGACAATCACCAACGGTATATTACCTAAACTAACTTTACTAGCCTGTTTTAGTTTTAAGTCTTTTGGCTTGAAAAATTTATATTAGAAGAGTGTAAAAATTAACTTTAACCTGGTGTTTATTAGCTCTCCCTCCCCTTATTCAATGGTACCGCTTTGTTACATGACTACACACATACACCATTGGTGGAACACAACAGGATGAGGTAAAAATCTGAACGATGGCCAATTTCTCCATTGTTGATGTACTCTTAAACCTGGAACCCAAATAACTAGCTATCACATGGCATCACAAAACAGGGGTGGGACGTATGCTAGCATAAAATGCATACTAGTGTGATAAGTCATGTTATTCTTTCATATTGAGAATATAGAGAGGAGTGGCAGACAGTGAAAACAACATCAACTGAAAACACTGCATGTGGTAACAGCAAGCATATTGTCAATAATAGAAAAATAGCATTTCAGTTGTCACGGTTAAATTTTGTACATTTAAAAAGATTGTATTATACACATATTATACATGAATTTAATTTACTTGATTATTATTAGAAGAAATGTTTGACTTATTTACTTATGTATATTTATTTATCAAATTTGTTATAGGCTCTTACATTATCATTGTCAAAACAGTCAAAAAAAACCAACAACAAACAAAAAAAAAATCTTTATTGCCTATAATGTTTGAAACAGTTGCAAAAAGCATTTCAACAAGGTGCTATGACTTATAACACTCATTATACTCAGATTTATAAATATTCAGAAAGTGTTGAAAACTCATTTGTAAACCATAAATAATCCAATATCCTTAAGTGAAGCAGCACAACGCTGCTCATTCTGGAAGTCCCTTTTCATTAGAGCTTTAGGTGAAGTATGTGATTTATGCACTTTTCCAGACCTGGCCTTTATTCTACATCAAAGAGCGCTTGGGCCGACCTTGGAGACTGGAAATCGATCAGCATTAGACATGCACTGCCAGTTTCACCTACGCTACAGGCTATAGACAAATGACTGGGAGCTATAAAGGGAAGCTGAGTGTCCAGCTTGGCGACGGTCACTTTAGATCAGCAAAGCGTTTCGGCTCAGGGGTTGCATGACTCTCATGCAAAGGAATAATAGTAGAATTCCTGTGTTTCCATGAATTCTGGTTTATTTATTCAGCAAAAAGTTCCCTGAGGGAAATGGCCAGCTCTAGCAGCACGGACTAAGCAATGAGGCTTCCTCCAGGTGGGGCGCATAAATTACTGGAGCGCCAACTATTTTTTTCTCGCCACTAGCTCATTTAGCAAAGTAGCAATCCACAATAACACTGCCAAGAGCCCAACCCACACATAAACACTATTAATACTCTCTACCACAATACAAATCATCCACATGTACTCATGTATTAAAATCTCTATGCCAAATACAACACAAAGTCTCACAGATGACATGCACAAACGCACACCTAGCAGTAAAAGCTGAAGATTAAACCACCTCATTCGCAATAAAGCCCATAACCACAGCAAACAAACTTGAAATACTGCAATTGGCTGTCTTTCTGGTCCAGGAATGAAGAAATCGACCATGACCCATTGACCGTGTACACCTAATCAGCCACACGGTATGACCATTACAGTTAAACATGACTCTCCACGCTACCAAGAAAAACACAATGAAGAGAAGGCTGTAACTCCACACAGTACTCAGTGTAATGCAATATGGGAACGATTACCATTTTCCACAGCAAAGACGACCTAAATGCAGTAAATACAAGTCAGTACAAACTGTAAAAATCACAATAGGACTGTAGCAGTGAGATCTGCTAGCCAGCTTCAAACAGTAAAGTTACTAGTCCACTAGTACTGTCTATTTCAGAGACAGGTGTTCTTTCCTGCAAAAGTGGCTTTGCTATTAGAAAGAAAGAAATCACATCCTAATCATTGCAGTTTTTCAGTCAGGGTGACATTTTTGAAGGGGGGTGGGTTAAATATAATACATTTATTACTGTAATAAAATTTTTAAAAGCAGTTTAGAATCACATCTCTACTGTACCACTCCCGACTAGGCTGGAAGTGAGCAAACTGCCCTGCCATTAGGGCTGCATCTAACGATTATTGGGGGGATGGGGAGCTCAGAAGTACAAGGAAAATGCATGGCCATGCTAGACTTAATGTATTAAAGGGTACCGACTGGACTTTTAGAGGCGCAAATGACACATAGCCTACACACCTCACGGACAGGAAATCGGACAGTTTGTGGACTATATATTTTGGCAGAGAGCCATTTGAGAACCAGCTACATTTGTTTTAAAGCTCCCGCGGTATCGAGAACAGCCTTAGGTATCTACACTGAACGATTAAGAAATGGTTAGCTATGCGACTTTTTTTAGTAACACTACTGAAAGAAACATGTTACATGTGTTGATCTTAAAATAATCTGCTAAAATAAAAAAAAAAGTAAACAGGTGTTGTCATGCTGCTGTGTTGACAAAGCGCTACAGGATGTTTGTGCTTCAAGTGCCTGTGCATAGCAGTTTGTGGCTGCAGTTCGCCCTTCGCATAAATCCATGTTTTCAGTAGGCGTGGCCATCTTTGTGACGCATCGCCGCGCTTTATGCTAATCAACGTAATTAATCAATTATGTCAATTGCTTTGACGCATCGTCCCAGCCTTACCTATCTTTCTTCTTTTAAAAAGTAAGTGTCATGAATACTTATTACCAATAGCTGTCATCTGTTATAAAGGTTACTTAAGCTAACTTTAGTCAAAATGGGAAATTATCTTCCAAAGCTAATTACTATAGGGAGTGGAGTGAAATAGTATTTGAAAAAAAATTTGGTGAAGGATGCGCGTTCAGAGGATGAGTGGATTATCTACTACTGCTGCTATACATTCATCAGTAAAATGTTATTCTTTATTTTACAGCCTGTGCATGTGACATTCATATGTAAAGACGTGTGACATGATCCAAAAAACTCCCACCAATCTGCCCTTTACCTCTGACTGTTTTAGGCTGCACTCAAATAACTCCAAATGACTCAAAAACTGTGCCCACTATGTTTTTTCCTCAAAGCCCAGCAATGCTACGTCTTTCAGTTTTACCAAAAAATATTATGCAGCGCTGCTTTAAAGGCTAGCCACTTTCTCTTCTTGCTCCTAATCCAAGTTTTGCGAATTGTGGGTTACAATTTTGGGCTACAATAGGCATTCGCAACTACTTCAGTCCGTTTGTGCATACTCGCAATAAGGTCCTCGCTGAGATATGCATGTGTGCTGCACCCAGAAGACTGAACATTTTGACTAGCAACTAAAAATACATGCTTGTCAAACAGGAAAAGAATGCAGTCAAACATGTTCTATGCAACTGTGTGGCAAAATTAAAGCCATTCACATAAAAATACTATGTTAATATTAGCCCGAAGACGAGAACTTGGTGGTAAGAAAACATGTTTTGAAACTTAAGATACCATAGACATTTTTTGCCACATTTTCAGAGCATAGTCTACATTCCTGTCAGAAGAAATACTGCACAAGTATAAGGAGATCACTCCTAAATGCTAACCTGGAAATGGCAGCCTTTAATAACTAGATGTGGGCAGCAATATGGCAAAAATATTATAATCACAATACTCACTTTTTTATAATACACAATATGCATCACAATCTTTCGTTTTTCCAATTTTAATAAGTTGGAACAGTCAAAGTAGAGCCTTTAGTGCCACATACACAAATACTATACTAATAAGAATGAATCTTAACACAATTCTTTTTATTGAGCGTTTTACAAACTGCACTAAATTCAATTAAACATGGCAAATTATGACCACTTTGTAATAAAATATGGTCTGTATTCATTAAGTACCAATAAAAATGCCCAAAAAAGCATATTGTGGCATAATTGAACACAACAGCAATAAAATATCATGTTGTCTATCACTACTACTACCACAAGCTCTGGGGGAGGGGGATGTTTACTGCACTGCTTTGTAAATAGATATGACCTAGATGTCTGATATGTTACTATTTTTGATCCTTTCCAGGATCACCATCTCATGTTTAGTACATAACAGTGTAACCGAATAAAATAGCTATTGTGCATGATTAGAGCCGGATTGCCTCAACAGGCAAAACAGTTTATCAGCATCTAGTCCCAAAACCCAGTACAGCAATTAGCAGCCGAGGTGTCACCAGACTTGCTGCCAACACGCGGCTTAATCTCTTACTAGCAGCCAGTAAATAGCTGCAGGTGAGATGGGGCATCATACAGGATAATTCACTCACAAGGGTGTCTCTTGGCAAGAAAACCCGAGCAAAAACTAACAACCTGTCCATTCTTGCTCAGGGCTTTTGTGATGCCTGACTGGAAGTGTGTTGCAGAGAAAGCTCTCTCTCACACACAGTGATTACATGTGCAGTTGCTGGGTTTTTGCCACTTATGATCCTGGTGATTTGTGTCTCAACAGAATGGGGTGTATACTGTTGATGGATTATTTTAATGCCCATGAAAACCGAAGCCTCTTATTGGTTTGAGGGAGGGACTGAAGGTAAGGCTAAACAGGAACAATCTCATGACCTCTAAAACACGTATCTGGTTGAAATAAAAGCAGATAAAATACAATTGCAACAATGATTAAAAATACTATACATTATTATATAGAAAATACATTATTGAAGAGAGCCAAGTCTTTGTTTTAAAACATGCAGTGCACAACTATTTATTCCAACACGGCTTGTTAGAGAGAGAATTTCTGTAATCAATAGTCTCAGAATTACTGTTTCAGCAGAGGAGAACACAAAGTAAGCTTCAAAGCCAACCAGACAGCTACAGCAGAATTTTAATTGGCATCCTTTACCCCTACAGACTATAAACACACACACACACACACAGCATTTACTCACCTGCTGTACCTCCGTCTCGCCATTTGAAGTCTTCTCTGTATACACAAAGGAGCTGAAAATTCTCTGTGAGGGAGAGAAAGAGAAAAGAAGGCTTGCTGAAATGTGCTAGAAAAACTGAGAAGCAGCAACATTCTAATGAATCAGAATGAAATGGCAAAAAGAAAGAATCCAAGCTAATCTCCTTGTAAAGGAAAATGCAAATAGCATGCCATCGCTACTGCAAAAAGAAAGCAGAATATGTCTGTTTGTCCTACCAAATAAGATTATATGCATAGTAAGAATGTGCTGTATAATCATATATAATCACAATACAGCTGCATCACTGACTTCTAATCCATCGCAAAACAAAGCAAGTACACACTATTTGTTTTGGGTGACGAGGATAACAGCTTCACCATTACAGCACATTACAGAAACAACAATAAACATAAACATATGATGTACAAGATTACCTTAAACTTCTTAAACATTTAGACCAATCTTGGCAAACGTGTGACCGGACTAAGGCTCTGCATTACATGCCATTTGAGCAATATGGGTAATTGGGTTGAAAATGTTTCAAGAAAATTTCCAAAAATTATGCCTGCTTCTCATTTTTACCCATTACAGTTTACCTTCAAAACTATAATTAACGTATAACGTAATTGTGAACAGACAGAAAGTCTAAAACTTACTTAATGTTTTTTTAATGTTCTGGGAAGTAAATGAATAAACGAGATATGAACCTCAGATGAACTTTTACACTGCAGACAGCTTAAACCTATGACATTAATGATCATGCAGTTTTTATACTTCACAAAGAAACTGTGAACTAAATGCCCGAAGCCAGAACTATTAGCACCTGGGCTGTGCTAGCTTCCAATATGACACTAAGAAATATGAAGATGGTCTCATGGGCATAGCCATCACCGATAAAGTAGAGTCAACAGTGCCAGTTAGAATTACACAGTGATCTAAAAAGAGTAAACATTTACTTAAAGCTGGAAGCAGGTGTTTCGCTCTAAGCTCTCTGCACTCTGTCAGTATCTGGCTAAATGCACCACTGAGGGCTTGTGTACTGCTTTTCTAGCTTCACACCTATTGTACATGGGCAAACATTACTCAAAATGCTAAGCAGCTGCATGCAAACAAGACAATTTTGCCTGGACCCATAACATTACCATGGCAATCCCCACACAGAACGACACACAATGTCATAACAACATGTGATGGATCTGCACTACTTGCAAAAAACAAGAGGAAACTTGTCGTCACTGAGACTGGGTTACAACCAGCCACTGTTGACACATTAGTATCTTACACAAAAAAAAAGACTGAAAATTTTGCATGACTTTTTAGTGTTCATAACGGGGTAATCGGAGGGCATGGCACGCCCTTTAAATCATGAACAAGCGGATGCAGATCCGCTAAAGGAGTACATTGACTTAAGGCTTAATGAAAAGCACTGTAAAAGCTCTAGTCTTGCAATATGCACTGTAACTCTGGACAGGAAAATACAGGTGAAAGGACAAACTCCGACCTCTCTTGTAAAGTAACATGGGCATGGGTAACCAGTGCACACAGCGGATAGGCACTAGGCTCTGCTCCGTCATCAGTCATGAGGGTTTGTTTTTTTGAGCTGGTCTGATGGCTTTCACAGCTATGGCTACGCTGGGGAGGAATTTCACAGCTTGAAACCTGAGAGCCCTAACCAGAGACGGGGAAACTACTGCGAAGAAGGTCCTTGAACCTTCAGAAAGGCACTTACTTAGAGTGGAATTCCCAAATGAAGAAAGTGTTATGTAGCACATGTACACAGAGCTGCATTACAGTTAATCGATTAAAAAACTGGCAGCTATATATAAGAAGCAGTGCAATCTTTGTTTTTCCATTCTCAAGTTGCACCAGTTGAAGTCCATATATATTAACCCTGTTCAAATACTGGATATAAATGCAATATTTTACAATGGCCCTCTAATAAAGGTAATTATTATCTATAGCCATGCCATGAATTTGTTTGTCACCTAAATTTAAAAATTAGGGACAAATTAGAGCCAAAAAAAAAAACGTACAACTTTGGAGAGACAACAACAAATGTTTCAATACTACATAAGAAACACCACTCAGCAAAGAAACACAACAAACCAATTACACTACAGGCTGCCACGTTCACTGGTCAAAATTAGTATTAGATTAGTATCGATACTAAACAAATTAAACAATTCGGATATAGGCCAGACATGTCCAATACACCTCTGATACCATCTATCAGCTACACGTGTGCGTTACCTGAAGCGTGGTATTCCAAAATGCATAAACACCAAAAGTCTTTGCTTTACTAATAGAATAAAAAGCTTACACCTGGAATAATTTTTCATGACTGTATAACAGGCAAACGTCTTTGTTTAAGGAAAGTCAGTGCTGCAGAGTGTTAGAATAAATGCCCTGTGTTGGAACTTTTTACATTAACTTCCCAGGTGAAAAAATTATGTTACACATTTGCATTATCATGTAAGCTAAACAGTTATAATTCAATTAAATTCTAATACTGTGGTTTATCAAGTTTAAATTTAATTTGTTGATGCACTGAATAGTTTACAGTGGAATTATAACAGTTTATTTTGCTGCTGTATTATCCAGATGCATATTCATATTCTTACATTCTTATGTTTCATTCTTATATCACTCTTTTGCTCTAGTTACACCTTTGTGACACAGTGTATACAGATATACATATGAACAGAATTGAAATAAAAAATTAAAAACTGTGATATTGGAACAGTACTCCAGAGTTCCAGATGTTCAATGTTCAGTTATCAAAATCAGTATTGAAGAAGAAAAACTGGAATTGTGCACATACTGCATTATGCTAAAACCATTTTTTTTCACCATGCAGGGTAACAGTAACCTGATATAAAATGATTCATGTTGCTTTGATCATGACAGAGAAATATGACTAATGGAATGACACGAATTTGAAGGCAAAAACATCTGATACGAAAGGAAGAAAGCTGTAAATTTACTAGCCGAGCAAGCTAAGTTTGGAGAGACCAAATCCACCCAGCCTAGTGGTGTTGACATTTAGAATGAATGACAAACCCTAGCGCTGTAATAAAAAGGAATCCACTGGCTGAGGACTCATAAAGGGCTCTTCTTGCAGCTGCTTTGGCTCAGTATATGCTGTCCAGGGCTGTTATTAATCTTATCAACCCCAGGGTTAATCGCAACTGCGGTTGAATGAATGTCTGAAATGGCTAAAGCTCATTCTGCCCTTGATCCGGGCTTGTTGAGGCTCTAGCATTCCCTTCAATAGGGACATAGTGATCCACTCAAACTAAGCCCTCTGCAGGGTGGATTATTCTGGCAAGACCACTATCACCCCAAAACCCAACTGCACCCTCAAACCACTATACACCACAAAACACACAACTATGCGGAACAGAGATTCAACTAAGCGATAGCAGCTGGAAAACAAAAACATACTATAACATACTATACTCTGTTGGAATCAACAAATTGCAGCAGCAGAACAAAGAAATGCCACATTTTAGAGCATGCAATGAAAAACAATGATTACAACGTTTTTTTAAATATATATACTTTTTAAAAATCCAAATATCCAAAATATTAAAAATATTTGAGAGGATCATGACAGAAAGGGCATAATTAGCTAATATGCAATCAGTTACTCTAGAAGTTCTACTGATACCCATCAAACAGCCTACTCAGAAAAGTGTACTGTGATGTCACATCATTATCATGATCAACTGTAATTTATCATATTGCCCACCTCTAGTTCTGAAAGTCTCTCGCATCCTGACTTCAGCTCCACCTAATTACAATAAACCACATGGCTAAAGCATGAGACCTCATACTGTTTATGCCACAGTGCTGATGTTAGTCTGTACTTCCATTGAAACGGCCCGATGGAGGAGGATAAACCTATTAGCAATTCAGCCATCTTCAAAGGCAAGAGTCCGTCCAGCTAATCCTCATTAATTTGGAATTGTACCAGCAAGTGAAAGGGTTTGCTCACACAATACAACGAACAGGGAAGGTGCCCTAATCCACCCTTCAGTCCTGCATGGTGGTCACTGGCCTGACCCTGTCTAAAGTGTTTCCTGCACTGAGTTCTAGCTAGGGGCAAGGTGCAACCATCAACACTTCTGCCACACCTACTGTTCATGTAACTGTTCAGGCTAATATGATAAATAGGGGCTGGAATAAATAAACATATTATTAATTGCATGAGACTTCCATACAATGCTTTTTTTTCCCGAGTGTGATGAACAATAAGCAATATAAAGATTTCAGGTGGGGTCAGGCAATTCAACAATATTTTATCATTATCAAGAAAAAAAAAATTCAATATTTCATTTAAGTAGCTCAACTAATGCTACTTATAAAATGGACATGGAGAGTTGATCACATCATTATAATATCACATCATAATAATAATTGAGATGCATAAAACATGGTTTATAATCAAATCACAACAAATAAAAATCATACCGAATCATGGGCACCTTGAGATTCCTAACCTTAAAATATACAATAATAATAATAATAATAATAATAATAATAATAATAATTTTATTTATATAGCATTATTCAAACCAATGGCAGTCCAAAGTGCTTTACAGTAATAACAAAGGTAGTCAAAGATAAACTTAAAATGTATAGATATCACAATGTTTTAATTACATATATATATAGGCAACTAAAATGCCGACAAGGAGAATTCAACATGAAAAGGAAAACAATGCTGTTATCACTTTTGACTATTGTTCATAGATTAATGAGGCTCATTAGCTGTTCTGTGAGAACATTGACATAGTGGAAGAAATATCAATTAGAGATGCAACAAACTAACTTTACCAATACCTCTTATAGCAGTGCTGTATTTGATCTCTGTATCCCTCAAGGTCTTTATTAATGAATTTGTAAAACCACGACTAAAGTTAGTAACCACTGTCTAATCTTTAGTAGGTGCTTATAAATAATATAACTGTTTAATATATATGTTGGCTCCCAGATGTTTTCAGTTAAACACAAACAAATACTGTCATTTAACTAAACATTGTAATTGTATTTTTTTTGTTACATTTAATTAATTCCTCAACAAATGCTGTATAGCTGTTTTTCAGAAAATCTTCAGAAAAAAACACACAAAAAATATTTAAAAACATTTACTAAGCTTAATTAAAAATTTTATATTTCAGTATATTATGACAATAATAATTCTTAAGAAGTGGACCCTAAAATAAAGTGTTACCCATTTCTTAACCGTACAGTTTAAAAAGAAAAAAACAAGTAAAATACACTAAGGGTACATAAAGATGAAATATATGCCAAATAGGCTAGCAATAGTCCAACAGTCCAACGCTATATTGTTTCGGGTAAACTACACGTGACTGATACTCTAATTAAAGCTGCACTATGTAGGAAACCTCTCTGGGGGAAATGCGTAATTGCACATGTAGAAGAACATTTTGTAATGTCAGCTGTGCTTTGGACCCCTTTTTGTGAAGACATAAGAGAATTATGCACCATTATTATCACATCTTCTTCAGTGTAATGACACAAGGCCTAAACATCAAGCTGCAAAATTCTGAGCCTGTGCATGGCATTAAGCCATCACGAAGTGGTCTGTAAAACCCCTGCCTGACACTCCAACTTAAGGCATAAGCAGCATATTTTAACATGTTTATTTTCCTTTCTGACTCAGCAAAGCTTTCTTCAACTTTAACAAAACATTACATGGCAGTGTTAATAAGGTCAGTATAGAAGTCTATGAATTAGTATTGGTATCACACCACATGCTATGTAGCTGTATTTTCTAGAGCCCCATATTTCCTCCTTTGTGAGGCAGCTGACAGCACCTAGCTGAGACTGGGGTAACTGGGCACAAACAGAGAAGATGAAAGCAGAGAGAACAGGAGGCAGGAGTAGAGGATGATATGGAGGTTTCCTGCTGCAGGTAGCTTTTCTCCCTTTTTTCCACATCTCTGCTAGCTCACACTCACAGGGGTAGTGGGCTCATTGCACTACAAAGGCTACTGGCCTCGAATGAGGCATCCTTACTTTTCCTCTGATGTGATTTTTCTATTTTTTTCCCCCACCTCATACACAGACACAAACTGAAATACTCTTGATTTGTTTCCAAGGACACCGCTGTAAAATAATACTAATAATAATAATACTAATAATACTAATAATACTAATAATACTAATAATAATACTAATAATAATAATAATATATTTGTTTATGTATTTAACATTGTGCCAAAATGTCTGCACACGTAATTTGTCACCAATCGAGTTGTGAGCAGACTGTTAATTAAAAGCGTGCTTGATGCTGCTTACCAAAGCTTGAGGCAGAACATAAATCAAGTTTGTTAATCCTTCAACTTAATAACACATTTACTGAGCCTCCAGCAAATCCACTTACGACACAGGTTGAACCCCAGACTCTTTGAAGTGCCGAGTTGTGGGGCTGTGATATGCATTACCAATGTATCAGCTTGGTAAGTGTGTGAGCACCTGCCATAATGGGCAATGGGCGTTTTAATATATATATATATATATATATATATATATATATATATATATATATATATATACCATTATTTTCATTGTGCCAAAGAAAAAAAGTGGGCAGACAAGGCAAGCCTTGCAGAAGCCTAGTAAAAAAGTGACCGTTTCCAAGGTAACACAAAAGCAGCAGAGACAAAACATTATGATCATAAAATTTCAAGGCCTTGGACTCTTATGCACTTCAACATGTCTGCATTTGAAGACGTCTGGCTATGATATCTAAGAAAAAGGAGAAAGCAAAGATTTGGGCTACAGGAATAATAAGGCAACACAGAACATGTGTGAGCAATTTAACTAAATGCAGGGAGGCAGACTTTCACTCAACTAACTAAACACAGTAAGTCACCATCACCAAAGCAGGTTTGCTGTGTGCTTGGTCTGCTTTGCACTGAATGCATTTGAACGGTGCTCCACACAGAGATCGAGCAAGTGTGAGTGGAGGGCCGACAGAGCCCAGGGTCCTGCAATAACAAAACCTCTTTGTAAAAACACTGCAGGGCCCGCTGAGAGACTGGGTCACAGAGCGGAATCTCGAGCAGATCTCCAGCTCACGGCAGCCCTGTTTTCTTTCAGTCCAGCAGACAGGATATAATGGTTTCCACATGTGAAGGGGGCCCAAATAACAATGACAACAGTTGAGAGGCCGGGTGTTTTATTACCTTCCCTTTCCACATGCAGCCATGGCCGCAGGGCTCCCAGTATATATGAGCCACCATTCCACCAAGGAAAGAAAGGATAGCACTTGTGGATATACTTGTGGTATGTGAGAAACAAAACTCTGGCTTGAAAATGAATTTGTTGGTCTGCTTCTTCGCACAGAAGATTTGGTAATGAATGGACTTTCACCAGAGGAGAAAAATTACAATGAAGCTCACTGAAAGTGATCAAATGGGCGAGTCGCTAACAGCGCTAGGGTGAGAGAGTATTACATTAAACCTTAATACTTTAGCATCATGTGTCCTGTAAATGGAAAACTATAGTGGTATAGCGTTTAAGCAATAGACGCCCACAAGAGAAGAAAAGCACATCGAGTTACACATTCACTAACAATGGGTCTCATTCACCAATGTCTTCCTAAGGCCCCAAAGAAACAGTCTCGGGACGTGTTCTTAAACTTCAGCATCACTCGCAACTTATCTAAGTACTAACTTCAAATAACACAACATTGGTGAATGCCAAAATCCAGGGGGTTTAAACAGAAACAACTTCTCAGAAACTGTGTATGAGACCTATTGTTGGAGTCAAAACGATGTTACACAACTCAAATAAATCATCTTCCGTGTCATGTAAATTAGGGATGTAACAATTTTATAAATACGAAGACACGGTTAAGGGCTGCTACGGCACAGTAGTTCAAATAACCCTAAACACAGTGCCGTAATTCAGTTGAGAGGGACATAGCGTTAGAAGCCCTACAAGTGGTTCTCTGCGCTGGGCTTGAACTTGTAGAAAGGAAGTAGCTAAACCACTTGGCTAAATGGCCAATTACAAAAACACACGTTCAGTTTAAGCTGCATGCTGAATTATGGTTGTGTGAAAAATGTATAGTCTGCATTAGGGTTGTGTGATATTGACCATGTGACATCCAACCACTTTATCGATTTTGGTTTCTCATGTACATATCAAGCAGTCCTGCTGTGAATAAAAAAACTACTCCAAAACACTTGCAAACCAGGTAAGTGCCACTCACAGTGGATACCAACCAACTTCAAAACCATCCAGATGGATTTATATGCAATTAAGCAACACTTAGACCCTAAAGCAAGAGACTTAGGAGTAGGGCTGGGGCGGCGTGTCAACGTAGTCAGCGTAATCGATTACAAAATTAAGTCTATTAGGACAACATTTGTCAATGCGCCGCATCTACTGAAAGCATGGATTTATCCATGTGCATCTAAAGTTGTGGGAGTGTTTCACACAGAAACACAACAGTGTGGTGCTCTGTCAGCTCTGCACAGTGGAGATGATCACAACAGTACAACTGCTATACACAAGCACTTGAAGCACAAACATCCCGGAACACTTTGTCAACACAGCAACAAGACAGCACCTGTTTACTTGTTTTTCTTATCTTAGCAGATTTTAAAATTATTCACACAAGTAAAGGCTGATTTATACTCCATCAGCGTGTGTTTGAAGTGATATAGCGTCACTGCCCACACACCTCTCTGCGCCAGCTCGGGTCACATGGATGCTGAGCAACACGTCCAGTAGAGGGCAGTTCGAAGTAAACCAAACAGGGCGACGGTGGATGAGCTTGTAGCTCATTATTTACTTAAAAAAAAGAAAAAAAATTGCTTTCGTAAAAAAACGTAAGCTTTCTGAAAAGGAATGTATGTACAAAATGAACGCAGAGTACGGACAGAAGGCTTTGTGCGCATCCGTATTTAATGTTGAGCATAAATGAGCCTTTACCATGTTTCTTTCAGTAGTAGTCACTTGACTATGCATTGCTAACCATTTCTTAAGCGTCCAGTGTAGATACCTGAGACTGTTCTCAATACCGCGGGAGCTTTAAAACTCACGTAGCCAGTTCTCATATGGCTCTCTCGCCAAAATATATAGTCCACAAACTGACTAGTCCTGACTTCTTGTGCGTGAGGTGTGTAGGCTATGTATCATATATATATTTTTTTAACCATTTATAGATCACATGCGTTTAAGGTACTCCTTAATACATTAAGTCTAGGATGGCCATGTGCTTTCCTCGTTTTATATATATATATATATATATATATATATATATATATGCTAATCTAAAAATTATCATTAGATTAATCAACTAATCGTTAATCGTTTGGTGCAGCCCTACCCAGGCTGAAGTTGCTGAAGTAAATACAAGTGTGGGTCAGGCTCTCAGATCTCTCCTCTGAAGGTATATTCAAATTTGGGATGCATACGAGGTCTGTGCGCTAGTGGAACACTAAGCTTCAAAAGCAAAGAGCGCCTCCAAAAAAAAAAGAAAAAAAAAAAAGAACCTGGAGCTCACAGCTCCGCTTGACATTCCAAGAGCTCATCCATCTATCCAGGGCGATGGAGCCACTGCCCCATTTCCTGTGCTACTGGCAAGATCTACTGTGGGCTAGCATTATCCAGCCACTCCCAATCAGGCCAAATTTGGACTGGAGCTCAGAGATGTGGATACTGCTCCAAATCACACAGCGAAACAGGGGAGCCAAAAAGCCAGCACTGGCTAGACAGATGTTGTACAGACAATGAGTGATGATTAAGACATGTGAGCATTAACTCATAATTCTAAAACCTACAACAAACTGGAGTCAGGCCAGAAAGAGGACACCCAACCCATTTCAGAAATGGAGTTGAAGCAAACGCTACCGAAGATACTAAACTATAAAGAAATGAACATATCGCCACCGTCCAAACATCAAGTATCTCCAAAATTGCGACTTTACAGGAGAGAGCGATGTAATCAATGAAACCAGATTTCTTTCCAAGCTATTTTGGAGCATTTCTATTGGTCTATTTATCAAATATTCATACAATGCAAAAGGCAGCTAATGCATTCAATTGGAATTCAGGCAATTATGTAGAAAATAAAAAAAAATGTTTTTTCTTTGGACACTTGAAACAAAGCCTTGTATCTTCACTTTTAATTATTATTTTAACATATTTTAAAAAATAGACCTGTTGCCCTTTGTGTCAATTTTATGATGAGTAAACCGAAAGAAAGGGGTCAACATTAGTCTAGATAAACAGAAAACTGAGCCTGAAGAACTGATGGACGTAAACTTCTAAAGCACCTATATGCGCTTTATGATCATAAGCTAATCTATAACATTATACCAAACATACAAATCCACCAGAGCTTATATATCTAGACATTGTTATGATATACAATACTTTATAGGTCAAAGACCATCCTTTGTTTATTTAATCTATAGTCAAAACAGCCTTTAAGCACACATTATTCATTTTCAGGAGATATTTCTGAGGAGAACAAATATAAGAGCTTCCAAAAGTGTAGTTTAAAAAGTATTAAATGATACAGATCATATAGACAACCATAAACGGAAAAAAATACTTTATTTGCTGGAGCTTCTGCAGAATTTTATGCTTACTGGACGCTAAAAAAAGGAATGATTTCACTGAATGACTGGAAAATAAATGGGTAATATAAGGGTAGTTTTTGGTCTCTGCACTGTTCTGTATGACACACAGACGTGTTGCCAAATTACACTTTATGGTTATAGAGACTGGAACACGTATTGCATAGCATTGCTTTAAAAACATCAACAAAGAAAACAAAACATCCCAGTCCATTACATGCACATATTCAATTGTGGTATGACCAACAATCTGAATACATAAACAGCTGAAAATGTGGAATTCTGTGCTGTGTGTGTTTTAAATTAACCTCTGTTTGTAGCAGAAGGTTCGGATTTTACATGCCTTTATGGCCCATGTACTGGCTACCCGAGTGCTTTCCAACCCTCAAACCGCTTCAACCCACAACACCCACAGATGGTGTCAGCTTTGCCAGGGAACGCTGCCCTTTTTGCCCAGTCTCCTTCACACCGCCTGGGCCGACCCTGTCAAAAGCATGCCAACAGACTCGACATCTGCAGCCGGAATGGTACTCGTGATATGCTTTGTTCTGGGATTTTTAAGTGAAATGCACTATATCTGAAAGTGCAGGAAATGAAAAGAGGGCCGTAAAAATGGTACATAAAGAGAAGCACTGCTTTGCAGTTGGGGAAATTGCAACAAACGTAGAATGAAAGATAAATAACAGTGTGGATATTGTGGTTTTGGGAACACTGGTGTACTTGGAAAAACGGCCTATACTTTAAGGGACCAAACACCAGGTCTAATTTTGCATATAAAGTGTCTAACTCAAATCAAACATCACAACAAGTGAATTTGTGTGAATTTACTGGGGGAAAAAAGGCAATCGATTGACGTTTGAGATCTCCTTACATTCGTGACATTTTAGATCCATCATGCCAAAAAAATATATAGAGCACCAGTGACAAGCAGCCTTAAATCAGGGAGAGTAACTGTACTGTGTTAAGTACCTTTTCATTAATCCAGCCACATCAACTAGATGAACTGTGCTCCAATAAATCTTTGGGTGGGTTGAGGGTGGGCTTCATTTTACAGTAAATGAGAAGTGAGATCATGTCTAGAGTGGCATGTGTAAAAACTCAAAGATCTTAGTTTCCTCTTTTCTAAAGAGATTAATACCCTGGTGAAACATGCCAGTACACTGATCAACTCAAAGCAAGAGCTCAGACATTACACATCAGCAGCAGTACAGAATAACTCTCTTACTGGTCTTCCCTTACTCAAAAGCTAGCTGTTGAGGTTCTGTGTGGAATGGGTCATCCAGGCTAAGGGTTAAATGACCACTGGTCTTTTCCAGTAAATCACAATGCCCTCCCCAACAAAATAAAACACTGCCACAAAAATACAGTATCTCCTTGCGTTAAAAACATCTCACCACCATTTTGGTAGACAAGCAGTAAGTCTGACAGCTCGTCTCATCATTGAATATATTGTATAACCCTGCAGGCAGACGAAGACCTTGCAAAATGGACCAGAATAACCACAAAAACATGAAAAGATGCAGACACTTTAAATACAGCCCCCTGAAAACGCTACAGGGAGAGGATTAGCTAGATTAGTGGACTAGATCTGTACAGCCTGCATATCACCAGAATTCAGAACACTGCAATGCATGATATTCACAAAAACATCCCAAACCTTTACCTACTGCAATAAAAACTGCACATATAATGAAACAGTACTGTTTTTGTACACAATAAATGGCATGACAAAAGTCCAAACTATGATCCAATCCTCTGGGGAAAAAGGTTTTGTAGGAAATGGTGAACACTTCTATTTTAGAATGTGTTTCTTCACTGTGTGAAAGAGTTACAGGGAAATGTGTCCTTCCTCTGTCCTGATGACCCACAGCCATGGCTCAGGTGGTGGTGACGAGGCCAGATGACAGGATGGCAGGGGTTCAGAGGGGAAGCTTTGTAGGGCTTTCACTGAGGAATGCAGCCTTGTTTCAAGGGATACTGACCTAGGCCTGACCACCCAAAAGTAAAGACTCAAGCGTAAACAGCACCTGTTATTCATGGAAACATTGAACAAGGAAAATATAACCAGTGACTCGATCAAATAAAAAGTAACATTTGAGTGACTGGCACCTTTGTGACTTAAGGTACATGTCCAAAATCATTTCAGTAACTGACAGTGGTGTAGATACCAGATGTACATTTTTTGACAGGGGGGGGATAAACAAAAACAGCAATCTTTTATATACAGTAATCTCTTACTATTTATAATAATATGCGTAGAAAAAACCTTGCATCATATTTTTCTCTATGATTTAAAACAAGTCAGCATCCTTTTATGTTAAAACTGTAAGACTGATGGTTAAAAATGACTTTAAATAAAATCTTGTCACCTCGTCTAGGGTTGCAAAATATTGGAAAAACTGGCATTGCAACTGTTTTTGTCCTGTGATATATGTTTATTGCGATATGAAAAAATATAGGAATGTTCTCCGGAATACCTGAACAGCTGTATTTGGAGTGAATTAATCCATTAACTATAAAGGAGAGCATCTGCGTAGTAAATAATCATTTAAAAGCACACCAAACACAGGGAGTGCTGTCACTGCCTTTCTGAAAAGACTTTGGAGGGTAGTTTAACACCTGTTGATCCACCATGACACTGACGAATCATACTACTCTTTTGGTAATCCAGGCTAAAGACCACAATCTAACGAGTCATGATATTAAAACTCAGTTAAAACCAGATTTAGTACAGAACTCTAGATAAAATGATTAACATGATTTCACCACACCCACTTTCAAGCGTATGTTTCTTCCACCTTCCACCTGTGTTAGAACTTTTGGTCAGCTAACCAAAATGAACACAGTTAAATGGGGGAGACCAGAGAGGCAATTAGAATCTCAAATGGAACAACACTGTCCCAACCAAGGTTAACAACACAGTGGGTGGATGATTTGAAAAGGTGGCCTGAGGTTACCTATGGCGACAGTTTTATTTATTTTGTACTCTCGAGAGGTGTAGACGGTGCAACAATAAAAACCTATAAAAGTACTATTGCGTATTAGTACCTGCATAGTGGGAAGGTCAGCCGTGTACTCCTACACAAAGACGGTGAGTTTATATTTCTGAAAGCCGGTGTAAACTTAAGGCAAGCCAGCTGCCTGAGCCACTTTGTGGGGGTGTTAGCTACAGCCCAAATAGCCTAGCGCAGTGGACACTGATCATAAAATAGTTATTTAACTGACAGCCTCACAGGCACCTGAAGCGTCTGCTTCCTCACATCTACTGACACTAACTCAGGCTCCCCTTTGTGTGTGTGTGTGTATATATATATATATATATATATATATATATATATATATATATACATATATACATATGTATGTGTCTGTGTGTGTGTGTGTGTGTGTGTGTGTGTGTGTGTGTGTGCGTGTGTGTGTGTGTATATATATATATATATATATATATATATAATATATATATATATATATATATATATATATATATATATATATATATATAAAAAATTTTACAGTATGTTTTATATTTACCTGTAATGAACCATCAACTGCCACTATTATGATTATTATTCATATAGTTCATATAGTTAGCTCTTTTATTTCACTTTACTTGTGAATAAAAGAGCTAACTATATGAACTATATGAATTGTTATATGCTATATTGTAGCACTGGGTCTAAATGTATGTTCATCAGAGGATTTCAGTAAGCAATAAACACATACTGGCCTACATAATATGCAAGTTTAGAAGCTGTTTGAAAGGAATTCAAAATAAAAATCAAGAGAGCCAACAGAGGAATCACATTTCAGTGATCAAGAAGAACCTATGCAGTTAAGGATCAGCGACTCTACACGGCCAGCTCCTGACCCGTTTCTTGGATCCTGCTGCTAACTCCAGCCCCGAAGACAAAGCCTCTTTAAGGTGTCTGCCGGATGTGTACTCCCTGAACACTGTGAGCACGCTCAGATGGACACAGATGCCTGGTTACCTACAGGCATCAGTGAGCTGGACGGAGATGGATGAGGAGAGGAAGGGCCCCTAGAACCCAAAGAGCTGCCAAAGTCCATTAGACTCACTCAAGTAGGCCTGCAAAAGCTGCTCCCCCAATCAGTTTCTCCTTGAGAAGAAGCAGGGAAAAATCTCCAGGAGTGCATAAGAATGTTGTTTAGGGACTTCCAACTGGAGCACTGGTTTTGCTGTGTTAACAAAGGGAGCACTGTAATGATGAGACTACAACAGCAGCAAGAAGACTCATCTGCCCTGGAGCTGCAAACATTAATTTTCTAAGCAAGGTCCTTAATCTCAGCAGCGATTTCTACTGCAGTACCACAGGAAGTGCACACACCCCTTCTGGGTACATCTATGCAGCAGTTGGGTCTTCAAAGTGGTGAAGCTCAGTGTCTCTAAATGGTAAATAAAAAGAACTCCGTTACAAATTACATGGCCAAGAAACAAACCCAATGCTGGAGATCTCATGCAAAGCCAAAGCCTATTATTTAGCAGTATCAACCCATGTGCAAACACAGACAGCATCAGGGAGCTCCAGATAATGCCAGACATTTATAAAACAATGAATAGTTTTTGGCAGACTAAAACTGTGCCACTAAGGGAAGTAACTATGCATCGCAAGACCATTAATAATCGCTGCAAATATGCCACTACTGAAATCGTCTACCTCGCTTGTTTGACTCCTGTACTTCATGTTAGTATGGTGTCACATCAGGGTCAAAACTAGGGCAAAAAACCTGCATATTTAAACACTTTGCAAACGTACATTTTACGTGAATGCAAATGTAAAACTCCTGAGCACAGAAAGAAGAACTGCACACACATCCTTTAATGTTATTTGTTCTCGAGATATTTACCTCCCGAGAGAACCCTCAGCGCTCAAGCTTTTACAGGAGGTTGTTTTGACAGTTTGACTGACCGCTCACTATGAACAGCCTGGTGGAAGAGGAGCAAACAGGAGAGATAGATTAAAGATTTGGTTTATTTCACTTAATAATGATTTTAAAGTCTTACCACTTCTTACGAGCCCATGTTCACTTCACTTTACTTTGGTAAAGATAAAATAAGCAAATTTTGGTAATTTTGTTGTAGACATATATTACAAGGAAACTTAGCCAGTAATAATTTTTGGGGAAAAAACAATCAGGGGAATTATTGTGAGTATTGTGAGGCCAGCATCGTGAGTAGAGTGTATCGTTCCATCTCTAGGGCCACTATGTCCTATGGACGTATTAGCTACTTTCTGATTAATCTAAAATAAAAGACTCCTTTTTGTGTCTTTTTCTAAAAGGTGGAAATACATAAATCCATTTGAGAACAAGAAGCCAATAAAATGCTAAATGTTAATGGAAATTTAAATAAACAAATAGACAAATAAATAAATAAATACACAAACTAAGATAAGACCATAAATTAGCTGTGAAAGCCTGCCACTTAAAATTAAAATAAATGTAAAAAAAAATAAGAAAAACGCATTCTCTTAAAATACACATCGTAAACATTTCTACCTCTCACAACACCAAGCAGAAAACACACGAGGCAAAGATATTCAGGGTCATATTTTAAGTTCCTCTGACTGCTAACGGAATGGTGACAATTCTACCCAGAAAGCTGTTGGTTTTCATCCAAGGCTCCTATAAAAAAGGAAAAAGATACTCCTTGTCTCCCATCCAGGGAAATACAGGAATGTGACGGTTGGTTTTGGCACCGTCTTTCACCTTTTCTGAAGAGCAGGCATTCCAAACAAACAAGCGCCATCACTTAGCATAGCTTTGTGTGGAACCCAAACAGAGATGACAATCGGGATGAAAGGCTGGGAGAAACCCTCAAACACAGCTGAAAAAGCCTTACTGTGGCTACCGCATTGTAAATTGCAGAGCCTAATACAAGCATGCATGCAGACAGATATAACTGAAACCAAAATGAAGGGAAAGAAGCCCTCTCAGAGCAGCGTGGCAACATCCAGAAAAAACAGCAGTTCATGTAATGAGATAAGATAAGCTGAGCCAAGTTAATATTTGAATAAACTAATCGCACTCTGGCAAATTATAATCCCATAGCAGCTTCTCAAAAATATGCCCATAAACCCACAATATATTCCAGAACACTATCATTTCTCAACAGCAACTGTCAGTTGCTAGGCAAAATTAAAATGCTTGGCGCATGGAGGCTGGCACCAACCCATCAATAATGTATAGCACTGATGTTCTAAGGACGGCACTTCAAACGGGGCCGATTTAAAAATGCACTCCTGCACACTACATGGCTCACCTCTAAAGGGGCAACAGCCATCAGATGAGGCAAAGCTGATCTTCATGTAGCCATCACTCTAAAGCTACATATGTCGCAAAACATGCATACGTACATAAGTTAATGCTAACATTAGAGGGTTATAAATGCAGTAAAATAAGAAAGTTCAGGTAAACTATTCTGCAGTTGAGTGTCAACTAACATAGTGCTCTTCTGGAATACAACATATATGTCAACAAATATAAACAGATGCATTTCTTTGATCTGTGGTCACCAACCCTCCTGCTGAAGATCTACCTTCCTGCAGGTTTACATTCAACTCAATTCTAATACACCTCATTCAGCTAGTCATGGTCTTTGAAGGCAATGATAAAACAGATCAGGTGAAGTCAAATAGAATTGGAGATAAAGTCTGAAGAATATCCTGAGGATAGATCTCCAGGAGCAGGGTTGGTGACCAGTGCCTTAAATTCTTCTGTGTTTATTTCTTCTCTAAACAACAAACACAAAAGCTATTAGGACTCCAAGCTGGAAACACTCCAAGTGGCTAGGCAGGAGTATCTAAACCGCATCCACATGCTTTACGTTTTACAATACGGAGACATTCAGGTTTGGATCCCTTTAGTAAACCATGAAGTACAATAATGTCACAATAAAACTAATATAATATAATAATACAATAAACTTTCCGCAGTCTTTTGCCTGTTTAACAAAATGAGCCAAAAAAATCCAAACTGTCAATCAATCAATGTCAGGGGAGTACGTAAAGATGTGAAGCGAACATTTTTGAAACACCCTCATTAGTGCACTCGTATGCAATCTGTAAGGCACCTGAGGCCACCTGCATTCCCACAGTGCTCTGGTGCACCGTCTCTCTGCAAACGTTCATTAGTCACAATCTTGCTTTCAGCAGCCGCCAGGGACCCAACAAGCTGTCCCCAAGGCTCCTGTAAGAGACACGCTGGCACTGGACCAACTCTCTCTTTCACACACTCTCTCGCAGCACTGCAAGTGCCAAGCGGACTGCAGACAAGTACTATAAACACTTAGCACTTTAAACGAATGCATGGTGTGCACATATTTAACTTTCTCCGTCTAGCAGCCCCTCTTCCCACATATATACTCACATACACATACATACAAACGTGCAAGAGTAACAACAGCACTTCCGTCACAAGCAAACGAGGCAGTAAATCAGTTCACACTGCTAATATGATCCTGAGTCAAGGTCAGTGAGTTTATCTAAAGCCACCCTTTAACATCTCGATCATGCCTATGGGGTATATAAATAAACATGAATAACTTTGGCAGCGCTCATCAGTTTACACACAAACACACACACAAGTCTGACTACGCAGTCTAAGTACTTTCCAAAGCCACTTTTATGTTTACATAGCAGTGAAGGGGAAATGTACTGTCTCCTAACACCTAGCTTCTTCTGCTGTGCTAATGCAGGTGTTACATTACCAGTGGGGCTGGGGCAAATAACACGACTGTCCTTGGCAGTAAGCAAAACTACGTTCTGACGGCGATAGCAAACCACAGCTGCTGCCTGTTGCGCTCGCAGTTTCTATGCCTTTGCAATCGGATTCAAAGCCTGAGCGGGCCTTTCGGCCAAACAATTAGTGGCCCCAGCGCCACAGCTCTTTCATCTCTCCAACAGAGAGATGGGGTCAAAGTTCAGACATCATCTGAGGTCATTTCCTGTTTTATGTGAGGCACTGAAGGAGAGCACAGACTCATTAAAACAGAACAGAGAAAGAGGGAGAGCATGAGAGAGAGAGAAATCCTTTAATTTGTGAAGGAACACTGATCTTGTCATACAGTACTGTATGAAATTATTGTATAAAGCAAATGGCCATTAACTGCAAGCTACTCAGTTTTCATTGTCTGGGGGAAAAGTGGGGAACACATGCCATTGTGGGAGACTTGCAGTTTCTTTTTAAAGAAATCTACAGGGATATCTGTTCACACCTCCAAAGTTCATTCTTATGTTAGTTGTTTTTACTGCCTTTCACAGCCCAAACAATCCCAAACACATTCAGTGATATTGAAGTCTGGGGGTTGACATGGCCATCGAACTGAACACTCACCAGCAGCTTCCCGCAGTTGATTTGCAAATGTTCTCTATTTTCTTGGTAAGGTTTTTGGGACATATATATACATCTTTTCATGCCTTTTTTTGTTGACTTCTCACAGTGCAAAGAATAGTTCAATGGTTCATGTGGCTTTGTCGTTTTAGCTATATACAAGCACACAGAAAAAAACAAAGCAACATCCCTCCAGGATTGTGGTGCAACATAAACAAAACAACAGAATATAATGAACATGGAGACAAAACAGTGCAATAAATGAGGACATACATCAGATACAGTACTGAGAAGAGTGAGTTTTCAGAGTTTTGCAATGAAGGACATAACATACTATGATATATTAGCAGATAATCTGTTTGCATTGAGACCTGATCCACACTAACCTTTAAGAGAACAGATTTATGAGTAACCTGGCTTTGTGTCCAGCCTTTATTTAATAGAGAAAGTACCAGTGAAACACCTTTTGCCAATTAGTTTTTGGAGAAGTCATTAACACGCTTGCTTTTTCTAGTCCTGCACTGTTGTTTTCATGTCAACATGCTAAAATAAAAGACAGGTAAAAGAAACAACTGTTTGGTGTATTTAGTTTGAATAGATTGTGTTTGTCTATAACTGTGACTTGCATAATGATCACACCATATTTTTTCATAATCTAATGCCTACATATCCAAATATCAACAAAAGGCTCGAGCTTACTTTTTCATGCAACTGGAGGTCCTTTAAATAATCTAGTTTTTGTCTTTTGTACTTAATTTTGTCTGGAAACTAAATAATCGAAGGGTGGTCTCGCTCTTTTGCACAGCACTGAACATTTCAGACCTGACATTTAATCAGCACTCGTTGCTGTGACGTTTTACACTGCATGAAAAGACCAGGGAGCTAATGAGACAGATGTACAGGTCGTATAATGCCTCTTTGTTTAGTGGCTTCTTCCTGCCTGAAAACAATACTCCAAAATACAAAGAGAAATTCTCACCTTGCCATTCACATCTCATGGTATCAGATAAACTGTTTTCAGAGAAGGAGATCAAACTACTCAACTCTACATTTAAACACCCTTCCTCACTTTTAGGGCCAAAGCACACCAACCTAATGCACATCTATGACATAACGGAAGTTGTCTCTGGATGTTTAGAAAGAATAGAAACCAAATTGGAATGAATCAAAGAGAACAGTCTAGAAAAGTGTGAATCTTGGACAATCCTGCCAATCACACACACACATACATTTAACAACACTTTCTGGTTTGCTGGTATTTGCTGAATCTGTGTGTTTCAGCTTTAAGAGAGAATTTATATATATCCTGAATAATGAATTACCTATTCTCATGTATCTTCACAGCAGCTTTCAAATTGTTCATCTCCACCATCTACACAAACCCAGCCGCATCTTCTACCCACATATAATCTACTTCCACACAAATATCCTAACCAATCAGCCACAAAACAAGGACAGTCAAGGCAGCTGGAGCATTACAAGAGAAGAGATAGTTAAGGGTGTAATCTCAGTTATGTGAAGGCTGTTGTTTTTCCATGAAATGGCTGTAGGGAGTGGAGCTACAATAACAGAGAGCCCGATGTCTGCTGCAAAGGGGAAAGCTTTCAAACAGAATTCAGGATTAATGAACTGAGTTTAATTATTTATTCATGACAATAAAAGGGCTCAAACACAAGGACAGGGACTTCATTCTGTTGCTCGGCATTGTAGGAGCTTTTCCAGAACACCCGGTTCCAAACTTCCCAGCCCCCACAATCATGCTTTCAATGCTCCACCTCAAACTGCCCCCACTGCCTGGAACAACGAGCTCCTACGGCTTAGTTTTGACACCATGCATACTCGCACATTCACACAAACCACTGCAGAGACCATAAAGACGAGTTGTCTTTCAAATTATGCCCTGCCCACCTTTTCAGAGTGTACACTAAAATACGAACACAGGACGGGAGAGTTTTTGGGCGCTGTAAGACTACACATAATAGATAAGGCAAACCTAAAGATAAGCACCGAAACCAGAATCAAACTAAATCTTTAAAAAGATCTTACAGATTATTTAACTCTTACAATCTCAGTCCCTTACTACATTTCTAAAATTATGGTATAACCAGACTTTTCTTCACACAGAGCAAAGCAAAAAACACAGCCAGCGCATAAATAGGTGCGGGACTGAGCCCGCTGTGCTGGAGTGGGAACTGACACACTGAAGCAAAAGAAAGCGAGAAAAAAGAGTGAGAAATGAGAGAAAAGCAGGTCTGGTTTTGAAGCAGTGGGGACCCTGCTTTATTCCTGCTAGTGTGAATGCAAGACCTACTCTAGGGAGTGAAAGGGGGAGGGAGTTCAAAAACGCAAAGGCTGAAAAGGGGGTAAGCACTACCACCCCTCATACCCTACAGCAAGCAGCCCAAACACACACACACACACACACACACACACACACACACACACATTTCTCACAGCATTTCTCCCCCACCTCAGCCCGCTTTCTCTCATGGTAGTGCTGTGCAGTCCTTTCTGCTGACGCCTCTCTGATAAGTCCTGTGTGGCCATCCCAGGTCAGCCCTGCAGGAACTCAGTTGAGAAGGGCTGTCCGAGAGGCCACACAAAAGCTAGTTCCCATGCAGCTTCTATTCATCGCCCTGTGTGTGTGGGGCATATGTTAGCCTACCTGATTGAAAAAAAAGGCTAGTGTAGATTACAGCTCCTGTTTAAAAGACATTTGCAAAACTGGCTCGGATTCGCCGTCTGGGAGATTCTCCGTGCAACACCCGCTCTCAACAGGCTACTTCATGAACGCATCTAACTAGGGTCGCTCCGTACAGAGCTACAACCGTAGCTGTGGGCACTGGCAATGAGAATGGCTCGAGAGAGGCCTTGCTTCAACTTCCAGCACAGTGCAATGGCTGGGTTATGTTTGCCTTCACTGCAGTGATAGGCCTGTGAAAAGCCTTCCAAAGTGGCCGTTTATCACAAGCTCAAGCAAAAGTGCAACAAAGTTTTGTTGCCGAGAGACACACAAGAAGCATTCTACATATAAAGGTAGCGAGTTTGCCAAAAAAAAATCAAGACATTGCTTCTCCTGTAATCAACACTCGCTTCTCCTGTATTAATTGTTGTAATTACAATTGAGTGCCTTAGACTCCTCCTATATAAACCGGCAAAAACTGTAAGGAACTTCCCTGAGCATGCTTTGGCACAAATGTGTTACACAACAGCATACAAAGCATGCTTAAAAGACGTAAGCACTTGCCTGACAGTTTGTTCTTTGGCTGCTATCACATATACACATAACAAAATCGCCACTTGTATTCAGTGTATGTTGTTTTGCTAAAGAAAAATGAACCAAGAAGGATATATCTTCAAGAGCTCTGAAGGTACATAAGCAATTACATGAAAGCCCTTTTTGATTGGGGCTTTTAAAATCATCCAGTTTAAGCATGTTAAATCTAAATCTCGCCTGTTTCTTCTGATTTATTGTTATCTACTATGTCCATTTGAATTTGCCAATTGTTTTGACCGCCAGTTCAAAGCACCTCGCATCATGCCTAGCTGCCACTCTACACTAAATGGTTATTGCTGGCCTACAGGCCTTTGTGATAGATTCAGTTGTATTCAAGCACAGTCTATTATTCATTACATTGCCAATAACACCGCACTGGGCCTTATCGGTACAAGGTGTGACAAAAGTAAACAGCAACCACGCTACACATAGAGTGTATTTTTATCAATATCTCAGGTTTGTTTACATTTGCTTTTATAAGAACACATTAATTACATACTTACATAATTACGTACCATTTAAAAAATAATGAATTAAAACAAATAATCATAGCCTATAGTGAATTCAGTAGTTTTGCATGATACAATGTATTCTATAGTAGAAAATACGCTTCTAAAAAATAATTTTGTCATGAATAGGCCAGAGTAAAACTGTAATGTGATGTGATACTTTTCTCTTTCCCATCAAGAAGACAAAAAAAAGAATAGTTCAGAAGGTCAGAGAAGCAGAGTTAATGAGCAGTCACCACAGGGTACTACACAGCTATTTAATCAAAGCGCAACAAGCACTTCACTTTACAACACAAGCTCCAGTAATCTACCGCTGGAGACTCGGCCTATGTCACTAAGTTTAATAATAAACTTGGCAGATATAACCCTGTGCCTGCTAGGAACACAGCTAGGGATCGAGAAGAAGTGGCAGCCACCCAGGAAGAGCCGCTGTGGAGCAGCCCCAGCGGCAGCAGTTGATGGATGGGCGCCGTTAACTGGATGGGTCAATTGCATTGGGGCTGTCTCAATGGACCACTTCACCAGGGAGCAGCCCCCAAAGCAGGACTAATTTTCACCAGTGAGTGAGACAAATCAAACTCATAATGCATGTCCACTGGCCCTGGAGACTACAGAAGTAGGCCATGTTATCAGTCAGTTATTACTGTTTATGTTAGAATATATTTGTCAAGAAATTGAAATATGCAACAATTTATTTTTATTAGCATTACTCCTGAGTGATGGAAGGGGGTACCAGATGATAGGGCTGAAAGATCAAAATCATGGTTTAGGTGCCATTTTTAAACACAATAGCTGCATTTGTATTACAACCTACAGCATTATGTTTTAATAGGAAAATTGTAACATAATAAAACTAAGCTTATGAAACTGCCTGTAGAGAAGTTAGACTAATCAGATCCAACCAAACCCTCTGGAATATCTAACCACAGCTTACTGGCAGCCTGACATACTACATTCAAGGTTCAAGCCTCAAGCCAAAAACGGTCATTATGGTTGTATTTGGCCAAAAAAACTGCAGGTCTGAAGCCTAATTTCTAGAAAATAATCAAATTTTTAAATGGCGATGCCAATATTAGCCAGAAAAAAAAAATCACAATCATATACTCACTGTTTAGCCATATTACACAGTATGGATCACATTCAATACCACAATAGTTTCTAAACATAATCACCAACAATGTCCATATATCTTTTGGTGATTTATTTTGGTTAGTCTGTTCTCTTAGTTTGAGTTTGTCCAGCACAACTTTGAATACAATTTTTTTAAATCAGTCAAACTATTTGGGTATTTTGGGCACTCTATTAATTATACCAAAATCTTTGGTCACATGGAAGTAATAATTATTATTAATATAATATTAATTATTAATATAAGCAAAACAACAGAAAATGCTCATCTTATTGGGTATAAAAAGTTATGAAACTTGCACACTGCTAGCTAAAAATTATGTTTACATAAATCATTTACAATCAGCTTCACATAAGTCCAAATACATAAATTCTGTATCAGGCATACTAAATATTTACGTAACGCTGACATTTATATGAACTAAATCCTATAATCAAAAGCAATAAAAAGGCTGGGAGTATGGCCGTTCAATTCTACCAGAGAACATTTCCAAACAGAGAGAGCAAATAAACTAAAGACGGTTATAAACACTCAGATCATGTCTCTGTGGCATTACACTGAAAGACACACTAGCATTAATAAACACACCGCAGCGGGGATTTTTTTTTCTAAAAACAACGTCCAGCCTCTTCATCCAGGACTGTAATTCAGGTGTAAAAGAGACTGGCAATGCTGCTCTGTTAGACTGGTTTTCAATGGCAAAGGAATATTTAACCTGGAAGCAAACAGTCCGGCTTTGTGGGGAATTGGTCTGACTAAATACACAGCTCAATTTAACACAACTGTTTGAAATGAATGTTATTTTCTTTTTTTCCTTTTCAGAAGTAAAAAAAAGTCACCAACTTGTACTCCAGCTTGCAAAGCTGATCTCAAAAACAGACCATTAAAAAATGTCTGCCAGAGTATTTGAAAACTTGCCTGAATGAGCAACCATTCATCTGATTTATTATCAATTATGAACTAAAGGGAACAGACGCGTATGAGAGAGAGGGAGGAAGGGAGTGAGTGAGAGAGAGAGAGAGAGAGAGAAAGAGAGAGAGAGAGGGAAAAGAGAAAAACTGGAGAGAGCACAAGAGAGAGACTGAGAGAAAGAGAGATTATTAACATCTAAGTGTGACAAAGGAGCAGAGATGGGAGTGGTGCAGCTCCTCTGAGATGGTGATGCGTTCTACAGCTTTTCACAGAGATGAAAGGCCATTTGGGCTGGGCCCCCCACCGACCACCCCTCTGCCCATTCACTGTGAGGTGTACGCTCCTCACACTCCTCCAACACCATCACATCACACAGTCATAACAAAGTCTGCCATTTGTTTCAAAAGCACACTTCGGAAAGGAGCACCACGTCTCCAACGAGAGCCGTCGCTTTTTTGTGTTCGAGATACATTTCATTCAAAACAAAATCGGGGTAAAGCCCGGCTTTGGCTTCGGCGTCTGAGTGCAAGGAACACAGTTTAAGAGCATTCACTACGAAGCCTATCACGACCCGCTCTCTGAGAAGCCCCAGCCGTTTCCCTGTTCTAGTGTTGCATGAGCTTACCATCCACCAGTACAGACATCCAGCCACTGAAAAAGCCTTTAAGCATATATGCTGTTTGAATAAAACCTCATATGCCCATTTTTACTGTTTTTAGGTTATAATACAGTTTCAAAAGACCTGTTGTCAATTATGTTGCAGATCAATTTTTTGATGAATTGATCACAGAATTTTGACTACAATTATTTGAGGGAAACGTCTGGTTACATTGACTTACATTAAAAGTTAAGTCTGTTTTTTTCCTTCTCTTTTTAAAAATACTGTTGGATGCAGAAACAAGAATTGATCTATACTGTGCAAAATTGTGTGCATGTGGTAGGTTGCATAATGAAACCTTTTTTGAATGCTGTATGTTATTATATGGTCTACTCGCAAAGACCTCACACGTGTGTTTAAACTGTATGACTCCTCCAAATAGCAAGTTATCTAAAATGTATATCGTACATGCAGGACTTAAATACCACTCACAACAGAGAAAGGGAGAAAGGATTTCCTGACTGTCAATGTACTGAACCCTTGTAGCATGGCGAAAAATAGTTAATTTACCATAAAATAGTCTTGTCAGTGCATATGACTCGGGAGTGTTAAGCGCTCTGATTATCATCTGCTTTAAACTTCAAAGCAAGATCCGCCACACACGACTCCAGCTAGTACACCATCAACCCCAGTGTAGCGTGATGGTGCACTAAAAACACAAGAAACAAAAAACACTAAACCTGAAAACTGAACACGTACGATGTATTTTATACTGCAGCCTCACAACAACGAGCTACTAACACCAACACTACACTGGAAGTTAGCTCAACTGACTGGCAATACCATTTTAAACCGCGCCGTCTCAAGCTGCAGCTTGGATTTACTACTTCTCCACTCGGACCAAAACATCACAACTACGAGACGGAGAAGCTCCTCGGGATATGTCCACGAACCCCAACAACACACAAAGAGAAAGAAATGTAGGAAGCGCTGTGGGAACTTACCTGCATGGTGAATACTCCCAACTCCTCAGCGGACGCTTCTTCATCTGCACGGCCAAAACTTGCGCTTCCTCCAGGATCGAAAAGTCACTTTCGCCGCCGCAAAAGTCCGCCGCACAAGAGCGCCAGGAAGGGCTACGAGGCAGCGGCTAATAAACCTTCGGCCCGGCTGGGATAAAAGGCTGACTAGGACTTTTCCACGACGAGGAGCAAACCGAGGCGACGTCCGCGGAAACCAGCCCGCAGCGGCTCGCCATGATTGGCTCGGTCTGTACAGGGAGCGTTTACCGCCGGGCAGCTCTGAGGGGGGAAAAAACTTCTAAACTTCTTAACTATGTCGGGTGGAAGGGGAGCTCCGCTCTTCCTAACTCCACGCTCATAACCAGGAGGCAGTATAGACATAGTTTTACTGGATAAACTTTCTTCGGCATAAATCCACTAAAAGCGACGGCGTTTTACTCCTTTTTTTCGTTACCTTGGCCCCCGCTCGCGCTAACTCCGCGTGAAGTGTGCGAGCCGGAGCAGCATCACAATGGGAACGGAGAAGCAGGAGGCGCGCTAAAGCCCGGCATGGGCACTCATCTTTCCCTGGATCTGGAGTGCGTCGATTAAGGCGGGGATGTAGTTCAGAGACGAGTGACCAGTTCAGTTCGATTCGGGTTTGCCGAACCGATTCATTCGAGTTATCTGTATAAATACACAGAATACACAGATCGGTATAAAAATCCCAACATTTCGGGATTTTCTAAAAATCAATCATTTCGATCAGTCGTAAAACAGCTTCAAGTGTTAAATCTGCAATAGCATAGACATGTTCATTTTATTAACAGTTCAAACCATTAAAGGGGACCAATTGTTCTTATTTTCAATCTTCATAGGTCTACTAGACTAGATTTACATGCCTACATGCTACAATAATTTTCTCATACTGTACATCTGTATTCACCCTTCTTTTGAAACGCCCTGTTTGAGCTCTTGCGTCTTTTAGCCCCGCCTTCAAATCAGCCTAGTGTCCTGATTGGTCATCTGCCAGAGCAGCATCCTGCTACAACAACCCATTCACCTTCCCATGAGCAGGACATTGCACAGGAGCAGGACAAAGTTGTTTAACTCTCTTTTAGCTTGTCAAGCTTGCTGGCAGTAAGGATTGTGTTACAAGATGACATAACAGAGAAAAGGGCTGAAATTACAATGAGGTGTTTAAGGTGACAGAGGAAAGTAGTTGGGTGGGAGAGAATTTCCCCCTCTGATGCGTACTTTGGTCTTTTTTAACTTTGCAGAGAGTTGACATGCACAAAAACTACATACCACACTAGAGGAAAGGGGAAAAAATGGAAAAGCATAATAGGCCCCCTTTAATTAGTCAAGTACTTCAGTAACTTAAGAATAAATCATTGTTAGGATGTTCTCCATTTTCAGCAGGTCTTTTAAACCAGCTTGTTCTCAACAGCCACTGGCAGACTACAGATTACAAAACGAATGTGGAACTATTCATAAAGTCAGCATGAAAAGCTTCGAGTATAAAGGACAGATTTTGTGCTATTCCCACCTAGTTAGCTGAGCATTGCTGTGCAACAACACTGGTAAACACTTAACCACCCGGTACAACTAAAAGTAAGGAAATAAGCTGAACAGAGAACGTAGTTTATATATGGATTACTGAGAGCTGAGCATACGCCAAACCTGTCTGACCAGTACTAACGTACTATATTATTAAGATGGGATTGTGTGTGTGTGTATGTATATATATATATATATATATATATATATATATAAATATATATATATATATATATATATATATATATATATATATATTCTTATGTTCTATATTATTTATTAACATAGTCATACTTTAATATGTTAAAAGCATGTGCTACTCTGTAACTATTACATTGAATTTTAATGTCATACATAAAAACTTTATATAATTACTAACTTCCCTTTACACTATATGAATACTGCTTGATGAAATTACCTAGAATAGAAATGGCCTAGATGTACCTGAAATAAAATCTTCTAACATTAAGTTATTATCATGTTAAGTTGCTTTGAATATAAAGGTGTTTGTTCAGACAGTAACAGTACAGTATATGGTATAGTATCATTTAGTATTTAAACTGAGGACCAGTTTCGGTCCAGGTTTGCCAAAAGCAGGCAACAGGTTTCTCTGACCACCAATCAACACAGTTAGTTCGCTCTACCCATGATATGATTGGATAATAATACACCAGGGGCCCAAATCTGGCCAGACTGCAGTCTTGGATTTCACCCAAGCTGGAATGAAAGCATCACTCCTGCTACAAGCTTCTGATTGTTCCTCCCAGATTATTCAAGCAGAAGCAAGGAGTTATACTTTATTTGGAGAAACCGTGTTTCACTCAAGCTGATATGAAAGGATCAAAAGGCTTAAAAGTCTGAGAAGTAAATTTCTCAAGTGCTTCCCAACATGACATTACATGCAATGATTTAGAGAAATGAAGTTGTGAGATGGAAGCTGTACAAAATCAGCAGATTTCTGGGAATTATAGGTTATTATAGGTTATTGCATGTATGGTGTATATGTGTGCCCATGTGTTCTTAAATCACCGGCTTGTAGCGGAAAATACAGACAGCGTGTCGGTCATCGAGCTCCAGACTGTGTTCTGTGGGCTGCTGTACAGAGTGGAAAACATATGCAGAAACACTAATGTATGTGCACTGGGCTCAGATTTGGACTTGGTAATAAGCCAGTTCTCAGAACAGATACAGGACTTTAAGTGCAACTATGATGAACTGCAGAAATATAAATGAGGCAGTGAAGTGAAGGAGAAGTGGGTAGTGCTTAACAGTCACTCTGTGATAGTTGGAATATTATTGTATGAAGGCCTGAGCAACCTCAATAGTGACGTTTACACGATGGGCATAACCATGGCGGCGCCCTTATGTAGTTTATGAAGAGCATATGGGGGCTAAACCCAAACCTGTTTTCTCTGCCTGCAGTGTGGGTGGTAGCTCCTCTCGGTCATGAACTTGACCTGAATCCAGACGCTTACTTGCCAACCAGAAATGAGTTGATACTGGATGGGTCTTCCACATAGTCTAGTAAGTGTGTTGGGGATATTATATAGCTGAGCACAAAACGGAAGATTTTTTCTGACTGACTTACCCGTCTGGCTACAGTTGAGCACTTAAAGGGGAATTCTCGTTATTATTTCTTTCACATTTTCTGTGTAATTAAATGATTAAGGAGTGGTTTGCTGTGAAATATGTAATGTAAAAAAACCTCTCTTGTTCAAAATATAATAAACAATCTCAATTTGATTGTGAATAAAATATATCCAAATTAAATGTACTAACAATCAACAATAAAAACAGTTGCTTTCAGATGTTTGTACAGTGGAATACTACACTAAATGTAATTGCTCTGAATTTCTTTTATACTATGTAGTGATCATCATCTAAACCAAAACACAGCAGCATTTGATCTGCATACTCTAGTGCAGTGACTCACAGCTATGTTACAAGAGTGCCCTGTCCTACTCTAACACACAGCCACTCCAGCTTAGATGGGGCTTGGATAATTAACTGATTGGTGGGATCAGGTGTGTAAGTGCAGAAAAGAAAAACAGAATATGTTGGCAACCACTGATTAGGTGTATATGTCTATGTCTCATATATATTAATTATGTTTAACATTGATTTTATCATTAAAAAACAATCATAACACTTCCACCATATAAATAAATCCTCAAAAAAACTGTTTAAGTGAGCAAAACTCAAAAAATCAGAAAATGTATGTCTTGATGATACACACCAATTTTTATGTATTGATGATACACACTGTTTTTTTGGGACACATTTACTTAAAACCAATGGGACCTAAATACTCACCCTGTGGCCATGACAGACAGGGATGCAGTCTCACTTCCTGCTATAAAATGCAGAGTTGTGGCTAAAATTGAGTAAAACCATTTGTGTTTCAACTTTGAGTGAACATTTTTATTTATTTCTTATTTACAAATTAAAAATCTCTTCACTTAAAAATAAATGTAATCTTAAATGAAAATTAAGTATTATATTGAAATTTAGATCTTAGGTTAATGGCCTTTCTGAAGAAAGTGCCCTATAAATGATGATTGTTTTGAATATAATTAGCTTATTGCTCAATTATGTCTGTGGGTTAAATAGATCATAACATAATCATTGTAAACATTCAGGGTCTAAATACTAATTTTTAAATGCTATTATTTCTCTATTAATCAGCAACATAAAGACAAAAAGCCTCGTCTAGGAATCTAGAAATCTTATCCAATATGTTAGTTTATTATATTTTCTATGAGTGTGTGAGAATTTTGATGCCAGGTTTTATAAATTCCTTGGGCAACCTGGTGTGATCTACACTCTAGACTTGTGCAATTATGGGGAATTTAAGGTTTACTAATACTCATAATCTGTCATTATGTTTAAGCTGCCCGGGCTATAATGGCTTTTTCATTTCTTTACTTTAGCCTGTCTGTGGTACTGAATATGAATAGTCAAACGTGCTGCTCATGTAACCTGCACTAATTAGCCAGATGGATGGTCACTGCATGCAATGTCGCTTTGTTAACAAACCTGAAAGATGGAAAAACCATTGGGACGGTATTATCCCAAACCCTAGATGAGGCTTAGTGTTCCACAGCAGACACATTGTTCAGTTTTCTCCCAGAAATCAGCATAATTTGAGGTGTCACTTTGTCCTTTCTCATTGTTCTTCCTCGGAGCCTTGTGCTTCAGTGTCCTTTTCTTTCTGAACAATGTGCTGATGGAGAAACACACAGACAAACTACAAGGTGCATTTCTGGGGATACATCAATGCTTCCTCCAGTCGCTGGCTTGGTGGAAGATGAAGGGAGAGGAGGAGAAGGAGAGGAAGAGGCGGAGGGGCAGAGGGGCGGGCAGGGGGGAGATGTGAGGAGCTCCTGCAGCACACACTGCTTGATCCACAGCCAGAGGAGATGAAAGGAGCACGGGCTGTGCTCGTCGCTTCTCCTCCTGCTGCTGCCCATGCCTGCTGAGTCGAGGAGCTAGACGAGCTGCTGCTGCCGCCCTCATCCCTATCAACACTTCATGGTCAAATTCAGTAATTCAGTTTTGCTAGCATGTAAATGATGTAATTGGAGGCGCATTTCCACTATGAAGTAATAGAAGATCAAATCAGAATAAACAGCAAAACAAATTCTGATTTCAGTCAAACAAACAAATAGGGTTGTTGTAATAGATGGTATGGGTTATAAATACTTAACACTTTATGAAGAACAGCGTTTCAATACTGGTTAGGACCCAATTTTGCTGCAAGAATAGCCATGAATTCTCCGTGGTATCAGTTCAACAAGACACGCGAAACATTCTAATCTTTGTTGACATCATTGCATCATTTGTGCTGCAGATCTCTATTTTTTCACATTTTCTCACATTCTAAAAGTGCTCTACTGAATTCAGAGCTGGTGACTGAGGAAGGATGCTGCTCACTTACCCATTGTTTTTTACATTAAATCAGTTTGAGATACTTGCTTTGTGACAAGGTGCATCATTGCATCAACATGTTGGAAGTAGCCAATAGAATAAGGGTAAACCGTCACCACAAAGGGATGCACATAGTAACCGATGATATTCAGGCATTCAAACAATGCTTGATTGGCATTATATATGCCTATATGCCTACTATAGCCACAGATTCCTGTTCTTGACTGTCAGGAAAGGAACCCAAAATAGTGGTATGCTGTTGTAGCCTCAATGGTGTGTGTGTGGCGTAGAGGCTTTATGATCACAGTTGTTGTAAAGAGAGGTTATTCCAATTACTGCAGTCTTCCTGTGAGTTTGAAGAAGTCTGGCCATTCACCACTGACTTCTCTCTGTTCACCAAACTGCCGCTCACTGGATGCTGAAACTCTAGTGACTGTTGCACGTAGGTCTCAGGAGACCAGCCATCATTTAGCACCAGCAACCATAGTACTGTCAAATTCACTTGGATATTATTTTCTTCCCATTCTGACGTTTGATGTGAACAGTAGCTCATGTGACATGACTGTCCGCTGCTGCCGTATTTGGATAATTGTATGACTCAGCAAAGTGGGCAGGTGAGTGTATAGTTAATGAACACCTGAAAAGAGTGATTTCTGAGAGGTAAGTAGGCCTTAAGGAATGTGAGGGCTGGTTTCCTGCACATAGATTAAAGCTAATCTTGGACTAATTGCCTTGCCGGTGGTGAAAACATTGCCAGTCTAGGGTTTACGCCCGTAGGAACCGGGGGGGGAGGGGGGGCACTGCAGCTTCACTGACCTGAGTTCTTGCCTCGTTGGAGCGTCGGGTAGTTTGTGCCAGTGCTATACGCGAGGTCAGTGATTAATGAAAAGAATAGCAAAGATGACCATATATACTGCAATAAAACGATTTTTGTATAATGTGTTGTTATGGTAACAGACTAGGAGGGTTTGGGTTAGCTTACATTTATATTAACTTTTGTCGGAAAGCACTATGAAACGTAAAGCTACATTACTCTCTGGCCACGTCCCAAACTGCAGACTGCTACTACACTAAATACATAAAAAAATCAATAAAATAAATAAAATAAAAAAATTAATGATTAAATAAAAACACCAGCATTTAAAAAGTTTCAGTAGTGCAGTATGTAATGTTTCAGAGGGTGCTGTTTGGGACACAGCCTTACTGTTTAACATTAATATTAGTCTTGTCTAGTCAGAAAATTTTAACATACATTATTTTGTCATTTCATTTCAGCATAATGCCACCAGAGAATGTTTTTGGTTATATTTGTATATAATCCAGACACTGCATGTATATTTTTTCTGACAGCAGTACCATGTAGTCTTAAATTTAGATTTAGATTTATCTAATAATAAACAGACGTACAGATAATGTTGTATTTTGTTTATTTATTTGTAATTTACTGTAATTCCACAAATGTTGTTCTATGTCACTATACAGAGATTTACTACTGTACCTATAGGGGAATCAGCTTACAGGTAATATTTTAGGGGATAGGGTGGGCTTTGGTTCATATTAGCAAATGTGTCCCCTCCCAATGTCAAACCCGGTCCTTAATCTGGGTCTGGAAAACTGGCCCAAACAGCTAACATGCCAAATAAAAAAGGTGTAAAACCATAAAAAATGGAACATTTTTCTTTGTTAGCATTCTCCTCAGTCATGATCAGAAAGTGCTGGTGTTCATCTTGTGCCCTCACTTACATCAGAGCCTGCTGTAATGTTGAATGTGAAAAGGGACGTATGTATCACCATCATTTCTTCTTCTGCCTTATTGAAATGTTGCAGAATATTTCAGAAGCACAGAACAGGCTTAGTAACATTGTAGCATGCTAGCATCAGTGTCGTGAAGATGAGAATGTGTACAAGCCTGACTTGCAATCTCTGACTCACAGCTTGCAATTCATTTCTCAAACACTTGCCACCTCCAAATTCAACTAGACATTGGAAAAATCTCTCTTTGAGTTATTTCTCATCTGGGGACCCATATCTATAGATATATCTATCTATGAAATGATATATTGATATATTTATACATGTAATATAATGTGATGTCCATAAGTAATTGGACAGTGACAAAATGTGCTATCTCGGATTTTAAACTTTTAACTTAATTTACAGAAAAAGAGCTTAATTTGCTTTCATCCATGATTACAAAAACCAAATGACTTGAACTAGTTCATGTTAAATTGCCTTATCCTCAATAACCATCTCTCTCTCTTTGTTTTGGGAGAATGATATTTTATCTGGTGGATCATATCCAATAAAACACATTATCTAAATTACTGTATTAAACTCTGCATCCCCCCCCCCACCAGCAGCACAACATTTATTTGTGCAAATGCGTAATTACACAAGAATCACGGCGAGTCCTAGTTAGCACCACCACATTTGTTTTAGTGGATTAGTCATTTGCATAATTCTAATTAGACTGCAGTTCCACAAAGCCACCTGGTTGGGAAAGATAAAGGGCTATGGGGAAAGCATGCCATTTCAATGGAACACTGCGCAGTGAAGACATTAGCTACTCAAGATCTGAGACACGTATGAAAAAAAACCCAACTGTGCTAGTTGTGCCTCGGTCTAATGGGGTATGACGAAGAAAGCAGCAGTGCTTTGCCCTAATGCAGCAGGTACTGATTAGAAAAGACGCACAACAGTCTCCTGCTGAAAACACTTCAAACAGGATATGGGTCCTTTTAAAATGAAGACTGCTTAACTGGTTCAACTACAGGCTTAATATTCACTCAGTCCAGATGTAACCACTGCTATATCTGTAGTAAACATGCCTACATGTATCCTACAGTAGTTCTGAGCTGGTAAAAGACAGAAAGACAGCAGACAGCTAACTTGTAAGTGACCAGTCTTAAAATTGTCTTTAAAAGAATGGATTGCATAAGTTAGCCATAGAAACGACCTGTCAGAAGAGAAGCTAGACCGTAATGTACAATACCACAATTTGGATTTATTTCTTTGGCTGGAAGAATTGATGTAAGAGTTGTATTTATTATGTATAATACTACTACTAGGGGTGGGCGATAAGGCCCTACAATAATATCACAATATTTTATGGTATTTTTGCTATAACGATACTCTTGGCGATATGACAAAACATTGAAATAAAAAATATATTTCAAGAATACACAACTGCAATAAATTGAAAATAAAATTTTATTAGTGCATACAATATGATATGGCACACCCCTAACTGAGATATTAAAAAAATACAAGAATTTTTATCAGTAACAGAAGTCAAAGATCCAGAATGTCACGATACTAAATAATGCACTCCACTGAAGTAAAGTGAATGATACTGGACAGATAAAATGTCTCTAGTAGATATATCATGGGAAATGAGAAAAGTTTGAATGTTTCTTTTGCTAAAACAGTAAAAAAGTAGTACCCTGATGTGATAGTTTGGGATGGGTGATATGGCACGATATTTCAGGGTATAATATCGTTCATGATATTCAAAAATGTTGGCGATATTATTGTGTACGATACAATATGGCACACCCCTAACTACTACTACTACTACTAATAATAATAATACTGCTATTAATAATAGTGAGTTGTGTTTATTAGCCTACAGATTACTGGCTAGACTACAAATCAGTATTACCACAGGGCCTAATGCATGTTGGGTATTGCAGTGACATTGATCAACACTGATAAGCGAAAAACGTAGAATAATATAAAACTGTATTATATGGTATATAATGTTGTGCAACAAAAAACTGCATAACATGACAACTAACAAATAAACACTAAACTGTCAGGATAAAAAGGAACTAAATTCCAGCCGTAATTGATAGAAATTATTCAGTAACTACTATGAACCTAATATATTACATTTTAATTATCTGTTGATAATTTTAGTTCATTTGGGAATGTTTTAAAAACTAAAACCCTACATATAGCTTTTTAATGCCTTTTTGTTAAATTTATGTACTTGTTATATTAATATGTTTATATTTATTTATTTATTATTATAAATTTTTTTTGGCACACCACCATCCCCCCCCTTTGGAAAATTATTAATTCTTTATTATTTATTTCAGAACAATAATCATTGTACTACAACATTTTTTTCTCTTCCATGCAGATAGGGTTTTTGGGGTTCCAATTTGAAGGGGCCGGGAAGTGAAATGCAGGAGGAGGTGCAAGGTGGGGAAATGAAGTGGAACAAATAAAGAGTCGAAAAGAAAACACAAAACAAACAAATAAACAAACAAAAACAAAACAAACAAATAAACAAACAAACAAAAACGTATGTATATACACATATATCCATTTATACCTAAACATATATATATATATATATATATATATATATATATATATATATATATATATATATATATATATATATGAAATATATATATTTTTGTAGTACATTTACTGTAGTGTTTGAATGAGTTGTTTCCAAGCTGGGTTTGAATAAGTGTGTCTAGTGGGTTCTGAGAGGTTTTCTAGATAGTCTGTTAATAGATTTTTCCATTGGATGTTTTCCAGTTCATAAGCATGATTTTCTTGCCGTTTATGTTTATATTTATATTTCTATGAAGTACTTTGAGCTGCAGAATATGAAGGTGCTGTACAAATAACGCATATTCATTAAAATGCTTTAAGTAAGGACTAGGTAATGCCAGGTGTGCTTGAATAGGACGGGTGGATAGGCCATAATCACTGCCTCATCTGGCTTTAAACGAGACTTTAACCATATCTGTCTAATTTGAGAAATTTGTAACCAGCACAAAACTGTGACCAGCTGAGAGCAGGCAAACCTCCCGACTCATCCGGGTAAAGACACACTGCGTTGGTCTGTGGGCCAAAGCAGCCATCTCGCTCTATTGATCTAAACACAGCATTAAACCACATCAAGCAATGGCTCAGACAGTTATGGTTTCGCAGGAAATGCTTGGGAGACACCAGACCTTAATTGATCACAGGCTCATCTTCTTGACAGCGAAAAGAGAAGACACTGAACAGAGAGGGATGACGTGCTTTCAGCTTATTACAAATTGTATGTGATTTACGCAGCATATTTTCCTCATAGACTGGAACATTAAAATAAATTTAAAACAGCTGAACCTTTATTTATCTCAGTGACCTCTATCAGGAGGTCACATTCCTTGATGTGACCTTGGCTTGAAACAGGTCATCCATGTACGTGAGTGATTCCAGAGCTCTATTGTGGCTTTTTCTTTTTAAGACAGGATTACAGGACATTAAAGACACCTGCTGGGTACATGGCCCCCAAATGTCAGATGGTGATTTGGGAGTTCAGAGGAGGCAATAGGAGGAATGTTAAGAATATTAAGGAAATAATCCTTATAGATTTGAACCTAATCTATATCTGCCACGTCTGTCACATATAATACATCACCGTGGACAATAATTGTGATGGGATTTCAGGTATTAAAGGAGCAATATGTCTGACTTTTAGTCTAAGATATTCCAAGATGAACTCAAATTATCAACAGAATGTGAAGAAATAAGTTTGACTAAATATCAAATATGAATTAGAATTTAGAACTATTTGTTTGCACACAGAGGAATTTAACCCATCCGTGCTGTGAAATACACACATACACACACACAAGCGGACAGTGAGCCCTATCCACAGCGCCCAGTGAGCAGTTGGGGGTTCAGTGCCTTGCTCAAGGGCTCTTTAGTTGTGTCCTGTTGGTTCAAGGGATTGAACTGGTGACCTTCTGATCACGAGGCTAGTTCCATAAACTCACAGCCCACAACTGCCCCACTGTATTGTGTTGCTGAGATATCTACTACATTTAGCATGCTAACCAGTTAGCCCCAGCTGGTCCTGTCTTGTAATGCCACTTGGTATTGTAAGAGTTAATAGAAAGTCACTGTAGTGTCAAATTCTAACTCCTGCTTATGTCTTTTACAAGCAACCAATGAAATAGAAACAGTACATGCAACAGTGACTGAAGGGCCTGGCAACAACCGTTATGACTACTGCTGCTAGCTCTCGGCAAGAAACCACGTTCAGCAGCAAACAAGAAGTTTGCTGAAGTGATATCAATAGAAGCAAAGTAGGAAATCTTTGGGGTGTAGATTTGACTGGTTGCATGTTGCAAATAGTTGAAAACCCTCAAATAATAGAAGCCAGTGGGCAGTTCCAGTAACAGCAATTCCTCATTGGCTTTAATTGTGAGGGAATTACCAATGGGCTTTGTGTTTACTGGGAAACATCTAAATGTTATTGTACATGGTAATCAATTGTAGGTAAGATGCAGATACGCCAGCTGAGAACGCTGCAGTATTCCTTCAAGAGAGAAGAACTTAATTGCAGAGGTGCCACATGTACCAGCCATCATTTCTGTACCAGTCACTGCTTGCCATGAGCCCCACATCCATAATTTTAATTTCTTCAATAGCAACCCTGCATTACATATCAGTATTATAATTTGTGGCTTTGGCAAACGGCTCCAGCGCCCGAGCCAAGACAGGCCTGAGGGTAACAGTCTAGGGAGTGAGGGTGATGGAAAAAAATCTGTATGTGACAGTGATTCCTCTGGTACCTAATCGTAAAGGAGCCACAGAACTTACCTCAAAGAGGAAACTGTGGGAGGTGCCACTTTATCAGTTTTTTAATTTGAGCTGTCTGCAAAGCCAGGCCTAAATAATGAGCAGATGGATCTGATTCCTACGAAACATCATTAAAACACTCCCAGCGCTGGCAGAGGCAGAGCTGAAAGGCACGAGCAAAGGGTCCGCGCACTTGCTGGGCCAGTTTTGCACCCGCAAATAAATGGTTTCATATCTCTCCATTCTGTTTATATATATATATATATATATATATATATATATATATATATATATATATATATATATATATATATATATATATATATATATATATTCTCTTTAACATTCATTTTTAAGGGATATTTCTTCATGGGGCTTTTGGGGGGTTATTAAATGAACCCAGTTGCCATGACAACCCTATTCCCAGCTTTTTACAGAGCAGTGTAACTGAATCTAGTACTCCCCTTTTTTCTCCTCCCCATTTCAACATCAGTGCAGCAAGGCAGGCTTTGAGGGCTAAGCCGATTCCCAGCTGAAGCCATTTTCTATTTCTGTCTGCACTAAACACTGAGTTTCCAGCTTGTTTTGACACTGCTGCAAGTGTGTAAAACTGTACCGGCGACGACTGCAGAGAGTGTGATTGAACCCTGGCTGAATGCATGACTGAATCCCCGAAGGTGGTTATAATGGCAAACAGATTTCTCTGAACTAGGTGAATTAATCACTCAGGAGTGAGACTATGTATCTGATATGTTTATACATGTAATAATAGAAAAATTGTTATACAGTGATGGCAGTGACAAAATGTTTGGATAGAACGCATTTATTTAGCATTAAAATTTTTTTTCCCAATGTTTAAATAGTAGGTATGTGACTTCAATTGTACTGAAATTGCCCATTTACTAGCTGTGCTAAGTCTTTGGAACTTGCTAGTAACTAACATTACTTATTCTAGCTACAGCCTCTGTCTCTGTACTAACCCAAACCAGGACTAACTCTTTCTTTTCTCTTTCTGAGGAAATAACCGCCCACCTGTCCCGCCGAATACTGTAAAGGACTGAACACCAGGGCCCCCCCGTCACCTGGCACCAACCAGTTCTCCTCTCCATTGGTCCCATTTGCTCCATCCTTGACTGCATCACTGTATCATCCACCTGATGTAGCACCTGTACAGCTTCTAAAGCTTTACCTTCAGACTCAGCTTTAGTTTATAAACTGTAAATACTGTTCGACCAGAGGAGTCTGGTTCCTCCCAAGGTTTCTTCCTCCAGTTGAGGGAGTTGTTCTTGCCACCGTTGCCTCTGGCTTGCTCACAAGGGATAAACAGCTGTGATTTCATGTTTTTCATGCTTTTAAAATTCCTGTAAAGCTGCTTTGTGACAACATCGTTGTAAAAAGCGCTATACAAATAAACTTGACTTGACTTGATATTGACAACAAAACAAAGTAAATGAAAGGTGCTCCTCACTATGAAACCTTTAGTTTTACATGCTTCAACCAGTAAACAGTGATACAGTCACACAGAATGGCAGCTACTTACAGGTTGCTGTTTGGATTGTGATGCTAATAAAGGTGGAACTGCTCCTCTTTTCAGTCTCTTCAACATCAGACTGTGTGTAAAGCTGCCTAATAATGTCGAAGGATAGAGAAACTGAACAGAGTGAAATTAGCAACTTATGTGATGTGGGGGATGAAGTTGGCTTCCTATTTGCCAGCTTGCTTGCATGTTTTCTGCTCCACCTTAAATGGTGCTGCAGTTACATTCTGATGCCTGAACATGTTAAGAAGAGAACTTTAGCCTCTATTAAACTATGTCCACAGACACATTGGCTCCCTTTATAGCCTTGAACAATATATTTCTGTGCACAGTTCTTCACAGTACCTGCGGTCCTAGAATGTGAGCTGGTGTATGTACATTTTAGGGGCATTACAGTCTAGTAGTTTGTAATCAACCTGTTTTACCACGCAAACGTGGGATGTGAATTTAAAAAGGAGGAGAGAACAGAATACAGTTTTCCATTGTGTGGCATCTTTAAACTTTTAACGTCAGTTTTAGAGAAAAAGAGTTGAACTGATTGGCTTTATTCATGATGATAAAACCACACTCGAAGTGAAATCTCTACTTAGTCCTCTGTAAGCAGCTTTTACTGCAACATTATTTTGGTTTTCTTGCATTTTGGACTGAACTTTTACAGCTTAGTTGAAAATAATTCATGCTGGCAGAGATTTCCTTCTAAAAATGTTCATTAAAGATTTGGGGCCTGTTGATTCAAGTTCACTCTAACATCACTGTAAATCACTCTTGACTAAAAAAGCAGATTGCTGCTTTATTTGGTGCAATCCTTAAAGGTCCTTGAAAAATCCCTCTAAGACAATAATTTAAAGCGAATGTACATACCAGACCTATATAATATGCTTTACTGGTAACTGGTCTGTTTAACTCTGGGCTCGCTGCCATGACTTGGATGGATAAAACAGTGTGGCTGGACAAAAGGTCTTGTGTGTGTCACTGTATTAAACTTTGTATAGATGGTGACTGGTCATTCTTGCTTTTTCCATATGTGGCTTAGATAAGTGACAGTTATCTTTGAATCATGACTCTGTGTACTGAGCCACTACTGAGCCCCTGAATTATTTAGAGACCTCCAGCTCGATGAAGAAATAAATTAAAAAGGGGAATGTTTGGACTCTGCTTTGTGGTGTTCTTCAGTTGTGTAGCATAATGCTTACAAACTGACCAACCAACATTAATTGTATGAATGCAAAAGTACAATGAATTTTTGTATTGTACTTTGTATTGTACTTTGAAGTTTTTTACATAATCTACCAGAGTACAGTGACTGCACAGGACAAGGGTTTGTGGGATCTGAAGTGCTTTAAGTGATAACCTAAATCTTTGAGCTTACTCACTGGATTTGATGTGTCAACCTGCAGACTAGAGTATGGAAGTTACAGTACCTTTCCAGACTTAAACGTATTTCTGGGTACAGTAACATTATAGAATACAGCAGTAAAAGCTGTAGCAAGTGCTAAACGCTTCGAAACCTAGCAGAAAAACAATATGCACCACTGTTCATAGAATGCTTTGTCTTATAAAATTAAATCAAATTACACTAGATTACACTGAATTTCTGTCATTTAAATCTGTACAACATTAAAACGTGTTGATCTTTCAGTTGACTTACTTTTGACATATATTAAATTATATATGCAAGTGACATAAACATTTAAATGACATAAATTCAAAACATTTCTTTGTCTAAGCCTGGAAATCAGAGGGTCACACTGATGGACTGGTTGATGATGGGAAATTATATTAAAGGAGCAGTGCGTAACCTTTTGCGTTGAGATTCAATTGGCTAGCTTCTTTTTAAAAATTCCTGTTCCGATCTTCCTGTTCTTGTTCCATCTTAAATGGTGCTGCAGTTACATTTTGGTAGTTGGGGCGGTATAATAACTCTTGTACTTTTAAAGACAGAGTGAGAAAATATGAACAAGAATCTAATAAGAAGAATAAACATACGAAACATACCTGTACTGTAAAAAGTGCTTCGCTGGTTTAACCTAAAAAAAAATACTTCATGTAACAAGCCATGAACTAGACTTATTCAGCCTAAATAGTAGTTTGAATGCGTGATTTTTTCCATCAAAGTAGTTTTTTGAGAGAGAGAGACAGAGAGAGAGAGTAAGAAAGAGAGAGAGAGAGAGAATGAGAGAACGAGAGAGAGACAGAGAGAGGAGAGAGGGAGAGAGGGAGAGAGGAGGGAAGAACAGGAGGCTCTCTACAGCCAGTGTGTGTTTTTTCCCCTATGGTTGTCTGTTCTAGCTACTGTAGAAAAATTCTGGATCTATATGGAAATATCCACAGGACAATGTTCTGCTCTGACATTGATGTGAAGGGCTCATTCTAATGGAAACACAATTTGTAGTTACAGATAGCTGCACATTAAAGAAAACATAGTTTTGTATATGGCTGCTTTAAGGTTCCCCCATTACTTACACAGGTGTTCAATTATATATAGGTTGTTTGATTACCATAGAAAATCATTTCCAATAAAAGGCTTCACTCTGGATCAGCTGCACATGAGTCTAAGGTCACCATGCCCAATGCCAAGTCATTCGCTTGATTTAAGAGGAAACATTAGATGAGGGATTAAGCCTAGTCATGAACTCTGAAGCACTGTTTATAGAGATTCTCCTTTACAGTAAAAGTGCAGGATTAGGCTTTATTTCCTCTCAAAAGACTGACCCACAGTGTAGCAGACCATTAGTGCTAGTGAAAGTCTTATATTCAGTTATTTTTCAGGAGTCAGTACTTTAGATACTAGTTACTTTACATCAGTGCTAAATGCTGTATATGTATTTAAACTGCATATGTATTTCATCTATATATTAACATATTACAACTTTTCCCAATTGCTAAAACACTAAACCCCAATGGTTGAACAAAGTTCCCAGTTGCCTAAACTCATTTAGCTGATTGTTCAGTCTGCTGTTAATATATTAAAACATTTCACATGCTAAATACATTCAGATCTCACTTACATTTTCCAGCAACTCTAAACACATTCTTATTCTCAAAACACATTCTGCACACACTAATGCACATCATCTATACTGCTAAACACAAGTGGCGACAATTATACATGCAAATGAAGTGCATATGTCACTGATTAAACACAACCACGCAAAACTGATTTCACTTGTTTCAAAAAGAGAGCAAACAGGCTGTATATATATGTATATATACATATATATATATAATATAATGCATTGTGTACTGTAGCACAGTGCATTGTAGGCTGAATACTGTACAATAAACTAAGTTTATGACCCTGAACACTGTGCTTTCCATGTGTTTACAGTACTGACTGCTTAGTAGATTTTGACTGGTTGCAGGTCCATATCAACAAAGAGCAAGCATTGCAGTTGAGCTGCTATGATATAACATAACATGTTTCGTTCATCAAAAGACAATCATGGAATATATGAAATTTGTTTTGAGATTAAAAGTTTTCTTCTCTCTGAGGACTGTACGTTTTGAACAGTGTGTTTTCTATTTATTTGGTGTATTGTTTACTGACAGCTTGATAGTGTGTATCATTCTGATGGCTTTGTTTATGATTTGAGAGCAGTGTTTGGTTTGGAGCCCAGGTAAATCTGGTTTAAGGCGAAAGTTTGATTTTGCAAGAGGAGTCAGAGGTTTTTGGGATGAGGATTTGTGTTCAATGTTTTAAGAAAATAGAGCAACGTTTCAGAAATTGTGTTTTAGCAATTGAGAAAAACTGTATCATCTTCAAAGTTAGCCGTTCAGAGATAGAGAGTTTTTTTTACAATGGAAACTGTGTAAAGCACACTCAAACCTGCTTATGATATAGAACCTAGTTTTTGGCAAGGAGCGGAGAGAATGTTTATATGTAGAACGGAGGAGAGAGAGTTTCAGGTGGTAAAAATGGCCTCCTTCCTTTTAGCCCCAGGCAGGGAGCTGAGCGAGATGGGAAGAATCTGGGAACTAAGTTGAAATAGACAGAGAGAGAGAGAGAGAGAAAGAGAGAGAGTAAGAAAGAGAGAGAGAGAGGCAGAGGCAGAGAGAGAGAGGGAGAGAGTAAGAGAGGAGGGGAGCACAGGAGGGTTAAGAAAGCATATGGAAGAATGAGAGAGCATGAAAAGAGAAAGCATGGAAAAAGACAGTATAGCAAAGGGAGGAGGGGGGGGTGATAGAACATACACCAGTTTACCCTGGACCCTAAAAGCATATGGAGCCCATTAGCCTGCATTTTGTCATTCTTCCTTTCTCAGAGGGTTAAACCCCTTGGTGGTAAGATACGTGATGTACAGAGAGACCCCTTTATCTCTGCATCTCTCAGTGTCCTACAGTTCTATATGTAGGACAAAGACAAACATACAACAGCAAACTACTCCTCCAGGCATGGCTGTTTTTCATTCTGTGATAATACTTTTCTTTTTAACTTTACCACTGCAGGTTTTTCTAGCATTTCTACAGCAAATCAGAGCCATGAAAGCAGCTGTTTGAATGTTTTACTCAGAGAACTAAATTATGTTTCACCCCTGTGTGTTTTTTTATAGAATAAATAGACATTTTGACAAGCAACCATTTCTGCTTTCATTAAAGTTATAAAAATGTTATAACAATGACCAAATTCAGAACTCAGTGGAAAATAACAGCCGCACACTAAAAAGAAGGCCTTCAAATTGGCCTGAGGTTTTGTCCCAGTCCTTTGGTTTTGGCTTTGGGCTGGGACATATAGATATCTTTGCAGTAGTTGAGACTTCTGAATAAATGAGATTCCAGTGAGATGAGTCTGTTAAAGTGCAACATGGATTTTTGCCCAATGTTCTCATCAGAAACATGGTTGACCGAAGACTGAGCACATACGTCCTCCAAGATATATCGTCAGCCACTGCATCTTTCCGAAATGCTGCTAACGCAACTTAATTGGACAGCTCAAAATGCTCAGTTCAAAAATTTCACAATCTCCTTACACCAGGGCCAAAGCTTATGCCAGCAGCATTTAATTTTTTTCTACTAGTTTCACAGTTTTATAGGACCAACTATCGTAAACTACAGTCCATTGCCAAATAAGCTGAAGTGGGACATTTCACTTAGATTAGCCAATGCATACCTACTGAACATAAGAGAAAGGGGCTCCTTTAATTTATCTTTAAAATGATGAGTTTGTCTTTAAAGATTGTGACATTTTCTTACAATTTTAGAAGCTACCAACAATTCTAAAAACCAACAGAGGTATAGTGTCTCAATAAGCTCCAGTGAAAAAGGTAGTTTGTTTTATTCCTTGTACAATTTCTACTCCTGAATACAACTGAAAATCATGTAATCCTCAGCGAAATGTATAACAAATAAAAATATAGTACTTTTTTTATAGTACTATTTATGTAGTAAACATATTTAGATCCCTTTAATTGGTTCCCTATTGTTAAAGTCTAATGCCTCCTAATGTTCCTAAAGCATGGTAAGAAGTTCTGTAAAGAATGTTATGGTTTGACCAGCGTTCACTCTTCTGTTCTGTCTATAAAGTGGCACATCAGAGCAACAATAAGCTGTTTATTAAATGCAGCATCATTTGACCCTTATAACTACGTTACTGCCATTATGTCACATTTTTGCAGGTAAATAGAAACATTCACACAAAGCAGGTAGGAGATGATTGCTGATTGTCTTACTTCGCATATCTAGGGTGACCAGGAGGGACATTGGACACCCTGTGGCTACACCTCAGGGCTTACAGGTGGTGTTCTGGACCCTGCCATGACTGAGGCTCACTTAAAACATTACTAGACATTACTACATTACTATGGCAGCATCTTAAATAAAGAAAGGTTCTTATTTATTTTACTGCTGGATGTGCATCCAGGGAATGCTGACCATTTGTTTGTTGTTAGCATTCTGAGTATCTTCTGTTAGTTTCTTTGACTTGAACAGAGGCCATCGAGGAACACGGTTTGGTTAAATAAGTGTGTTTTGTTTAAAAGAAAAAAAAACACTGAAGATGAGAAAACCCACATCAGCCCTGTGGTTGGTGGGGACTTAGGCACCACCCAATATAAAGACCCAGTGTACATCAAGAGTGGAGCATGCAGGCAAAACACACTGATTTATTTAATGGCTATTGGAAAGTTCACAGCACATGCTTTGTATAGTTTCTGCTATACAGTAGTTTCTGCTACATTGGTCTGTTTTTTCAGACTGCGGTGCGACTGTGGACCTCTAGTAAGTCAAGTCAGTCAACACTTGACTTGCTCACTTGACTGTATTGCTTGCTAGAAAAACTATTACGAGTGCGAGAGCCCGGGGCTGTTTTGGAAACCTACTTGAAGGTCTCTTCAGGTCAAGAGCATTGCACCCTGGACAGTATCCTTCTTTATCTAGAGGTCAAACGCCCATCAGCTAACCTATAACAACAGCGCCTGTTGCCTGACAATCCAGGGCTTGTCTTGGTCTCGGGGTGTGTATAGATGTGTGGGGGGTTGTACCTGGGAACCTTATCTGCTTCCTCCTTTCAACCTTTCATCTTGACACAAAGCCCAGTCAGCTGTCCCACTCTCTTTGATAGTGTCCTCGTCTCTGTGATGAGCTTCATGTCTTTCAGGAGACCCTGTTGCTTAACCAGTGGGAGTGTCCAGCAAAGCTCATGTGAAAGTGATTCTGGATTTGAACGTGTTCTCATATGAAGGAAAACTAATTTTGTAACTTTAATACATGAATAAGTATATTTTAAATATGTTTAGTCCTCTTTTCTGTTTTTCGAGTAGATTCTAGAGTTAGTTTTATTTTAAAATAGTCATTGAGTTGGTTTAGACAACCCAACTCAATGTCAGGTTTTCAATATGTTAGAAAAATGGTGACAGCTATGAAAGCCACAAGGGCTGGGAAGGCTCTCACTTCATTTCACAATAGCTTTACTATTGGACTCAATTCTTCTGTTCTACTTGTATACAAAATAAGTATGGTTTCTCTCACCACAGCTATGCTGAATACACCCATCAGTACTTCTGTTTCCCCAACCCGTCTCCCCACAACTCACAGAAGATATCTGTCTGTCTTTTCTGTTTCTGTTCCTGGACGGAGGCCCATCGTTTAAACATGAATCTTCACAAGACAGAACTCAAAGCCCCCCCTAACTTTGGACCCTCTATCATCACTGACTCCAGAGGAATGAGGATTGGATGAGCAACGAAAAAGGAATAAGTATCATTCCCTGTAATGATGGGCATGAAAAAAGAGGGAGGTGAAGAGGATGAACACAATAACTGCAAGATGAAAGGCAGGGATCACGTCAGTGGGTGATTAAGAGAAATGTCAGTCAGCTCACAGCATCTGCTTCCCCTTACAGCAATTACTCAGCTCTCACTCTCTCTCTGCACCATGCCCAATCATGGCGTTTGGAATTCTCTCCATCTTCATGCCTCTCTCTCTTTCTTGCTTTCTTGTGTCTCCATGTCAGTCAGAGACTTCAGACGTGTGAACTGAAGTTTATTAAAATAAATATACTCAGTTAAGTTGGTGAATGTCAACAGGTTTGGCATGATGTAGTCGGGGCTGAATCAAAATTTCAATGCTTTATCTATGTTTCAGATGGAAAAGGGATGGTGAGCTGCCAAAACGGTCTAGAACTCAGTTGGATCATCTGGAACTGTTCATTTGAGGCCTGTGTCCTTTCATTTGTTTGCCTACAGAGAAGCTGTTCTAAAATAGAATATAGTACACTCAAGACTTTTTTTTTACTGAGAGGAAGATCTGCTTAGATGGTGAGTCTGACTTTTCTCACATGACTAAACATTAAAGTGGCTGTTGTTTCTAATGTAAATCCAAATGTTGGGTTACTTTTATGGATACCTTCGAATTATAAACTATATACAGAAACACATAAAGCTCCCTACAAATAGAGATATTTGCACCCCAATAGATAAGTATTTAAGGCAAGCTACAAGCCTTAAACATGCTATATTCATAACATATACTATACTACTTTCAAATTTACCAAGCAATCTGCAGGCAGTGCTGGCGGGCTGGGAAAGAGATTTGGGTAAACCACTGGTATCAGAAGAGGTGCCATATATTATAAATAAAATGGGAAATGTATTAATATGTAATAAAACATTAAAAACACAGTTTAAAATTCTAAACCGTTTACACTACACACCATATATTTTAAATAAAATGGACCCAGCAAAACCATTCGTCTGCCTGAAATGCCAAAAAGAGGTAGGTACCTATTCACATATGTTTTGGTTCTGCCCAGTTATTGCCTCTTTCTGGAATAAGGTGAAGAAAAAGCTTAAAAAAAATATTCTGCTGCACCATAGAATGTGACGTGTGGTTCTTTATACTTGGCATAGGTGAAGACAAGGTCAATCTTGCATCGTGCCAAATTTATCTCACTAATAAGTTATTGTTCATTGCACATAAATGTATCCTAATTAAATGGCTTGATGACAAGGCACCCACAATTAGCCTTTGGCATAACAAAATTCTTAAAATTTCCTTTTGAGTGTTTGTGTGCCAGAATTAAAGGCAACAATGCACAATTTGCACGCACCTGGTCCCATTTCCTTTCCAGTCTCCCACACCATACACGCAATATTGTTGAATGCACTCAGATTTGGCCAAAAAGTACTAGTCTATGAAGGGAGGGGGGGGGGGGGGGGATTATTTTTATATGGTTATGTTTATATATGGCTGAAGTATGTCCATTTCTCACTAATATGTTGATACAGCTGTTTTTGTTTTTGTTTTTATTGTTACTGGTTCTCAGTTTGTTTTATGTATACAATTGTGTTTTTTTTGTATAATTGAAAATTGAATAAAACTGTTATTGAAAAAAAAATATGTTGGGTTACATTGAGTAATGAAGGCACTAATAGAAACAACCCGTCCATCCATTATCCTCCGCTTTATCCCAGCATTATTAGTCGAAGGCGGGATACACCATGGACAGGCTTTCATGGCATGGCCAACACTCACTCACACCTAGGGGCAATTTAGAGTGGACTGTAGGAGGAAACTGGAGTACCCAGAGGAAACCCACTTAAGCACAGGGAGAACATAGAAGCTCAGAACAGAGAACAGCCTGGACTAAGAATTGAACCCAGATCTTCTTGCTGTGGGGCAACAGTGCTAACGACTACACCACGGTGCCACCTAAGCGTTGCCTATTACTTGAAATAATTAACACATTATTAGACATTTCAGAGCATTTTTATTCTTCTTTCCTCCAACGTTACTATTTCGGAGAGGTAAAGATTTCTTCACTATGATCAGAGCACTACTATGATTGCTGTTGGCTACTTTATTAGAAACCTCTACTTCCAGCTCCACCGCACTGGTGTACAGTAAGAGACAGTAGCCCATCTGTTAACACACAATTTGTGCCAGCCATCGTCAAGGCTTTCATTACTGGTCAGGTTCTGACCACAGAGCTGTAAAAACCCAAGCACCCAAATAATGTCTGGCCGACAGTGTGGTCATAAACTGACTGATGATGTTCACCTCAGTGTTATTATAGTTAACTGAAACTTTTACTAACACAAATACTAGCAGTAAAATAAATGTTTATGGTAAATGTAATAGAAATAAATAAACACACAAATATTAAATCAAATGTATAATGTCCACTGCAAAACTAGCTAAAACAAAGTACTGAGGTTTTAGTTTTCTGTGTGTGAATGAGACTAGAGGTGGATCTCTTCTGTGATTGGCTGTGGATAGTGTAAATGTCGCTGACCTTGGCATGGTTCTGTAAATGGAGGATCTATTAATTTGACAAACCTTATACAATGGTCAATAAGTGGAAGGACAATATGGGTGTTACTAATAATGTGGATAGTGTAATATCCTTTATGGAAAACTGGAGATGGGCTGAGGTCAGCCTACTGTAGTAAACTTTATAGCCTTATTGAATACGTACTATCCCCTTTTTTTACTAGGCAAAAGCCAGCAGATGCCAATATATTAATATATGGTGTTAAATATAAAATATATAGACATTAAAATAGCACTTATTTAAAATGGTAGCAATTATTTTTAGCACCCATGTTTTCAGACTATTCCATGTTATTACATGATATCACAACTGTCTGATGTAAATTATGCTATCAAGTGATTACATACAATTTGCACGGGAGGTTCTTTGTCTGATATTCTGGGTGGGAGAGAAATATATCATAATTACATTAGATATTCGATATAAGATATTATGAATCTGTCATAATTTTGCTTCTTCATTACTAAATGTATTTCTACATACATTTTTTTCACTCTGTACTGGGAGATAATTCTGCAACAATCCAAGTTTAGATATTTATTGGATATCAACAGGATTTCTGATGAGTTCACTTGCCAAGGAATCATTTTTTGCAGTGTAGACGTTTTCGCCATCCAGGCGCTCAGAGCTTTTTAATTTAAAGATGTTCATTCAGCAGCCCCCACTCTTGTCTTTTGTCTAGATTTCCAGTATCACTACATCTGCCTCTTCTACTGTTACAACATTCATCATAATATTAAAACAAAAGCTACGAGTTACTAAAACACTAAACTTAAACTATTACTTTTCACTAAAGCTATTAATGTACTAAGACTAATTAAAAACTAAATTGTCAAAAAGTAGATAAAAATGTAAAGAAAAAATTATAAAAAAGTAAAAACTACAATCACTCTGGTTCAACCTTTGCCTTTGTTATAGCTTCCATACTTTTCAGTCTTGCTTTCGGTTTTTCTAAGAAACCTGCAGAGATATTTTTCTTGGAAGATCACAAGAATTGTGTCTTTCACAATTCAACCAGTGCCAAACACACTGAGTGATGCTGAGGTCTGGGGTTGGCAGGCCACTGCCCTGAGAAGACCAGTAACTTCTTTCTTTTTATTTCTTTTTGTATGTGTGTGTCTAAACACATGTGCAGTGGAAAGATAGATAGAGACACCTGTTTATTTTTTCAGATCTGAAGCGAGAGTGGAGTTTCTCTTAAAGATGGAAGCACTGTTTATTTGATGGTGGCAGTTTTGGTGATCTACCAGGTCTTGGACAGTTATTGTAAGTTCAGTTCAAGTTTTAATAATTTATTTTAACTAGAATTTTGGAAATTCCTGTTTTTTTTTCTTTGACTTCTCCCTTCATTATGAGAATCCCCTGAACAAGAATAACATACATAATGGCTGTTAAAGAAATAAAAGGTAGTCTATGACTTTTAAACAGTTCTGTAAGTAGCTCCTCTATTTGATTGGCAGACCTTATTAAATGGTCAATAGGTGAAAAGACAATATTGTAGTGGATAGTGTAGATGTTCAGTCTGGGTGTCAGCAAATAGCAGCTAAGCTGGACCTAGTAAGAGCCATTAGTAACTCATCCTGTATAGCAGTTTAGTGCAAGTATTGAAAATAACACTATTGCCCACATTAACAGATTTTCGGACACCTACAATGTTTGTTCAAATCAAAAGCTATTTTTCTAAGCAGTGTGTCTCTGTAACACAGCATAACAGAGTGTGTTTGTTTCTCCACTGCACATTCCAGAGCCAGATCCTGGCTGGCCACTTCTGGGGCTGTTCCAGATAAGCGCGCTGGAAACCGGAGAGCAGAACTGATCAAAAACATTCCCAACATCAAACCCTTCTCCTTATATGCTTGCTTCTCCCACTATGAGGTCCAGATTTTTTCTTTCCTGAGCTAGGAGAGCGTCCATATGTGCACATTCAATCACCTCTCCATATGTACACCATTACTCCTCCATTCCCTTGGCAGACACACACAACTTGTGATGAAGACAGACCTGCGTACGAGAAAGGGGGTTCTGTTTACTGAAAGACGAGAAGACGCTGTTCCAGGTACAGTTGAAGTGTGAGTGGACGAGTATCTGTATAATCTAAACCATTCATGGCTGCACATGCATGTGCATGTACATGCCTGTGTGCATGCATACACACACACACACACACACACACACACACACACGTCACTAAACCTTCAAAACAGAGTGATTCTATGCTGCCCCCTTCTGATCAGAGTCAAACTCCACCAGCAGACTGACACTGGTTACACTGGCCCGGTCGATATCCAGCGATAACTATCCTGATACTTCAATTAAAAAAATAGTGACTATCAATAATATTTAAATGTATGTATTTAAAAGTAAATAAAACCTGTACATTTAATTCTGTAACATTTATTAGCTTTTGTTTCTGAGAGCACCAGCTGTAGACAGGGTCCAAAAATTGTTTCTCCAGGTTACAGCTAACTTGATCACTTACTATCAACCACTTTAGCTCAGTTTGTACTGCAGGGAGTCGCACTGAAGCAAACTGATGTTTCAGAGCATGACAGCATTTATTTTCAGTTCCATTCACTGAAGCTAAACTAAACATAAAGTAAAACAAGCAGAAGGGGAAGCCTTGCGCTACAGCTAGCATTACAGCGTGTAGCAGTGAACTAACAGGCAGCTTCTTAACAAAACTATCTCTCTCCCACTCTATCTCTTGCAAACAGACACAGCACGCCCACTTCTTAAACGTAAATGTCAGTTTTCCAATACATTTATAAGCCTTTTACAGGCTGGGTACTGAGATTTTCAGCAGAGTGACGCGCAAATCTGAGGTAAACATGTTAGCATTTATAGTTAGCGCTCCTGTCAGTTTAGCGTTCTCTGTGAAATTCTGTGATTGAGCTCTCTGTATGCGCCTGTACGAAGACGAATCTGCTATATCTGCTTTCAAATGTATTCATTTTAAATTATGCAGCGCACATAGTTACAAAAACAGGGAGGTGCAAAGCCATGCATCTCACCACCATGGGGTGCGTCAAGTATAAACCTAGCTTAATGGTTAATTAGTCCTCTCTAGTTCTCTCTCAGTTAATTTCCCAAAACCTTGATTACCACCTTGTACACATCGCCATCAGGCGGCTTATCCATCATCGATGATACCCAAATACATTGTTGTATCTCCCAGGCCCACTTGGCAATTCTCTACAGCACGTGTAGCATGTTGTTGACAACTGATAAAAATTTATTCTTAGAAGGATGGAAATGATACACGTCCACATCTTCATCATGACCGAACACTGTCATTTAATATTGATTTTGCCGTACAAACCGTTTGTGCAAAACTGTTTTCTCACAATTACAAAGAAATCAAGGCCACATGGTTGATATACTGCGAGTGTAAACTGTTCGCCACGTATACAAAGCATTCTGCCCTACAGAGAGCAGGAGGAAATGATTCACAGTCTTTAATATTAAGTGGTTTTTGGCTTGGCAGAAGTAGGTACGCTTACAAAACAAACACCTGTAAAAACCTTCAGTTATTCTTGGACACAGAGGTTTAAGAGCACTTAAATGTCCAGAAAAAAAATTTATAGATACATGACTCCCCCAGATGAGTTCATACCATAAATACGATCACTGAATGTCGAGAGGTTTGGGCAAATTTTGACTTGCTTTTGTCTCACATGGTTAGAAGTTTAAGAATATTGCAATATTATTATAAAAACCATGATACAAAATTGTACAAAACTAAACCACCGCTACAAAGAGCAGCTAACATTACATGCATAACAACATTATGTTCACTTGTGATATGCCATTACATAGGATGGCACAGAGATTTGAAGGCATTTCTGCATTCTGAAACTTGATTGTCTGAAACAAATGGGGCATCTGCATTTAGTAGTTGCATAGCAACAAACTAATAACAAGAAATATGGACATATGGAAATATTTCTGACTGGACAATGAATTAAATCCTTGTTTTGTGTCATTGAAGCTCCTGGTCTGAACAAGCCAGCACACAGATGTAATGTAATAATATAGTAATACTAACAGGCAGGCACTGTATTTATCATGAACACTACAAGTGAAGAATGAGAGAAAAGCACATTAACTTCATTTCTACAGTAACACAGGAACATGCTGCCCCCTGGTGGAAGCTGGTATGCTTTACAGCCTGCAGGTAGCCTTTACAGAAACTGCTTTAGTATGACAGTGGCTCATGAATCACTGATCTGCAGTACTGTGCAAAAGTTTTAGACACTTAGGGACATTGAACTATTCAAATAGGATGGATACAGTAAGTAGTGGTTTTATATAGCCCTCAAAACTAAAATAATATATCGTCACTGCCCAAAGAAATCTTCTAAATGGCAACTTTACAGGAGAGGACAACAACTTTCTTTACGTTCAGTGTAAGTCCATGGAACAGGATTTTTTCCAAGCTTATTTGGAGCATTCCTTTTGGTTTATCATTCAGGAAGAAATTTTTACACAATATAAACAGCAGCTGCTGCGTTTAATTCATGTAGAAAAATAGAAAGCGACAAAAATGGAGATACACGTTCTCCATTGCACAGCTGTGATATTTATATTGTTTATTTAACTCTTTCCAATCGTTTCTTGTGGCAACACAGTATTATTTGTAGTTACCATCTAATAGCTGCTTTGACTTCGCAGTACCTCATTAAGCTAAATCAAGATTTCTGGCGAAGAAATGTAATAAATTCATACAATGAATACATTTTGTTCTTTAAACTGGAGCACAATAAATTACTTCTTTCAGAATAAGATATTTATCCTACTTTGTGCTGTATTTATGTCTGTTTACATCTGCTCTAATGATATCTGGTGTTCTTACTGATGAAAATGGACTCTTTGTTAAGATAAAGGCTTTTAAACAATCAGCTTTAGTTGTCTAAAAGACTTTTGCACAGTAGTGTATGTTACAAACTGAGACTAATGTGATCTTAGACTACCTTCGACCTGCTCACTAACACACAATAAGCTACATAATGGCCAGAAAGAAAAATAAATTTGCACTCGTTTTTTTTACTGAAACTCCTATACATAAGAGACATGTTACATTTTATTCTAAGCACATCTTGCTACAGGCTATGTGAGTACCCTGCATCATAAAGCTGTCTTTTCCTTAGTCCTCTTCATAGCATAGTGTATATAACTAAAAGCTTGCATTATGCTATACTAGACACCAAACCCAGACGACTGTTAGACTACACAGTGATGTGATTTTGTGTATAGACAAAAAACAGGTTCAGGCTAAAACCGATAAGCTTTTTGAAGAAGTTATTTCAAAAGAAAAAGGAGTGAACTCTTAGTTAACCTGCATTCAAAATACAGAGGCTGTGTGAAACATATTACTGCTGAACCAAACTAACTAACACTGATTGTGGCAAAGCTCTATAGAGAGAGGGACCGATCTGTGCTGTCGTGTCCATTTGATGTCTCCAAGGAATTTTTTCAGCTCCTCACATTGATAGAATGGGAACAAAGAGACTGCTGATGCAGGCTCAAGCCACACAGTCCACTCGAAATGTCTTGAGGCAGATGTTGTTGAAAGAAGTACGACCATACTCTAATTTCAAGGCCACATGAAGCTTCCTTTGTAAAAACAGTTGTTTCATTCAAACATGCAGCCAGGAAAGACCACAGAGGTTCAGAGTCTTCTTCAGGCACCATACCAACATCATCTAAAGGGGAGATGAGGAGACTGCTCACGTTCGTTTTTTTTTTTTTACTTTTCATACAATTTTCATATAAAAAACACATAAGCATATAAATCTTTACATTCTATTCAGGCTATTTTTCGTATTTACAAAGTGAAAGAGGAACATTTTAAAAAATATCAATAATTAGAATCATTTACAAAAGGAACATTTACAAGTCGGCAGTAATGACCGATTCACTGTACATGAGTCTGTTGGAGTCGGCCAGCAGTGCCGCCTGAGCTGGGTCCAGCGGCAGCCCCTTCTGCGCCATGTGTCCAAACATGGGCACTGCGCCACCCTGCACGGCTTGCATGGGGGTCAGAGCCACGCAGTGAGACAGCAATGGAGTGTTGGCGTCGTGGTTGGAGCCTGTTGAAGGCACGCTGGTCACGTGACCAGTGCTGGTCGAGCCGCTGGCGCTGCTGGGTGAGCGACTCTTAGGTGGAGGGCAGTGCTGGACCACCCGGGCTGGCGCCTGAGCTGGGGCAAAGTGGGCAGCTGGAAATGCAGCGTAGCCCGGTGGAATTGCATATCCATTAACAGGAATGAAGCGCTGGTTCTGCGGCATGGGCGCTGCCATGAAGCCTGCGATCTGGCCGGGAGGTAGCCCTTGAGGAGCCCCATAGATGTAGCCCGCGTAGCGTGGGCTGCTGAGGTTGCTGACTGGGCTGGCGCTGAGAGAGGTGGTCTGGGTGGTGGCATTGCCCCCAGATGGGGTGCTGGAGCTTGCGTGAGATGACAGCCCCTCCCAGGCACGCAAACGGGCATGGATGTCTTTAAATCTGGGCCTCCGGGCGGGACCCTCCTGCCAACATTCGGTCATTAGAGCATACATACGTGGAGGACAATCCTCAGGACAGGGTAAAAGCTGCCTCTTGCGCACCATCTCCATCACCTCCTGGTTGCTGAAGCCGTAATAGGGTTGGAGGCCAAAGCTGAAAATCTCCCAGAGCACCACTCCAAATGCCCAGATATCTGAGTCCGTGGTGAACTTGCCATATGCAATGGCTTCCGGTGGCATCCAGCGTATGGGAAGCAAGGTTTTAGGCTGGACACGGTAGTAATCAGATGCATAGATCTCCCTGGACAGTCCCAGGTCAGAGATCTTCACATGCAGCTGCTCCCCCACCAGTATGTTTCTAGCTGCGAGGTCCTTGTGGACAAAAAAGTGACTGGACAGGTATTCCATTCCTGCAGCTACCTGAGTAGCCAGGTGCAGAAAGTCCCCGTGGTCAAGACTGGACTTTACCGTTCCGTCCTCATCACTACTGCAACCCACATCCGAGTGTGGGGAGCGCATGATGAGGAACTCATGAAGGTCGCCGAGGGCCAGAAACTCAAAGAGCATGCAGACAGGCTGCTCCTGGGTCACCACGCCCAGCAGACAAACCACATTGGGATGATGGAGTTCTGCCAGGACTGAAGCCTCCTGCTGAAAGTCCCCCCACTGTTGTGGGCTGGAGAAGTCCTTCAAGGTTTTGATGGCCACCAGCTGAGCGTGCTCCATGCCTGGCAGATAAAGATGACCCTTGTAGATCTTGCCAAAGGTGCACTCGCCCAGTTCCTCCATGAAGCGCACAGCTGACAAAGGCAGCTCCTTGGCCTTGCTCTAAAGAGAAAGAGATTAGAGAGAAATGAGTGCCCAGTAGTCCATGGTCTGTTGATCATGTCTTGACATGTTTCCAATTTAGATTAGCACCAATTTACAATCAGACTTATAAATGGTTTAAAATGAGTTTATTACTGGTAATCAGTTTGGTTATAAACACCTTTAAATAGCTTTAAATATGGTGGAACCATGCCTGGTCACCATGTCTGCTGTTGTCAGAATCTTTCAACTCTGGGCTGACCTCTAGTGGATGCATAGTTCAACATATATGTCAACATAAAGGATGCATGCAGATATGTGGGCATGGAGCTTTTCAAATGGAAGTATTTATTTACATATGTAATGGAAATATAAACCTTTCATGACGGGTAGTTTTGCTGTAAAGTGGTACCAAAATAAAATAACCATTGTACCCCAAATGTAGTAGATCAGCTTAGACAAGTTTGGTGTCCAAAGTCTGTTTCCAGGGTTGTAAGTGTTGCACTAGAGCTAATGTAACTAGCAAACTGTTAGAATCTTATGTCCCACCACTTAGCACTGAGCAAACTGTGTTATCTAATTCATCACACGCTGGCTTTAAATCCCGCCAAGCTGTAAAGTATTCTCGGTAGATTTGCTTATGGGGTTTCTTACATAAGGCTAGCATCTACACATCTAAGATGACATGAGCCAGGCCATTTAGAGTCTTACAACAAGTAAAGAACAACTATCCTAAAACATACAAACAACCTTTAGGGCAGGTATTGTTTTTTGGACAGTCCACCAAAAAGCGTAATGATAATTTATTGCACTTAAAACAACATCATGCTCATCAAGTGGTTTCTGCATCGCTATGTGATGGAAAAGACTTCAGTAATATGTTTTAAATGATAAAGTGCAACTTTAGTAACATCTGAATTGAGAAGTAAAAGTAGAGAAGAAGAAAACACACACCTGGTGTTTGTATTTTAGATTAGATCTGTGATTCAAAAGACTAAATGTCTTACAAATCAGTTTAGGCTTGGACGTTGTACCAAGAATCAGCTATGAAAACTATATATCGTATTCCTTGATTACACTTTCCGGAAGTAGGTACACAGTGACAAAAACAATGATACTTATATGGAACTCAAAGAAACACAAACAAACAAATAAACACCACAACTATTAGATGCTACCTAACTGGCAAAATGGGTATAAACCGTTCTAAAGCTGAGAGGCCTACCCGGGCATCAAGCTGATGCATCATAATCTTTAAAAAAATCTTTACATGAAACCACTCAGATTCTCTCCTAAATCATTCAGTTTACCCAGAAATACAAATACAGATCTTTTGCTGCTGACCACTGCTTTGAAGCAGCTCTTTGTGCTCTGGCTGAATTTAACCTCTGACCCTGTCTGTGGCCTCTGCTTTCCGTTGTGCCTTGCAGTTGAACAGAGACTGTGTGATCTGAACAGGGACCAACACTAATGATAGATCTATGGTAGCTAGCCTTAATCCCTTTGCTGAACATCTCCTGCAGAAATATGAAATCAGCCTAATCATCTCAAAATGAGGAGTCAGTCATTTTGGTCAAATACAAATAGTTATTTTCAATCATGAAGAGGAAGCGGAGAGGAGTCCAGCTCGGCTTACTTCCATAGGAAATTCTACCCGATCCAGACACCGCTGCTAAACTGTGTGGAGCTCAATAACTAGACTATAGATTTTTGTAAAAGCCTTTTTTTCAAGGTCCATTTCTTCACAAGTTACACCACTGATATTTAATACCAACTTTATGAAGTGTCCTGCAGAAATAGATACCACAGACAACAACTAAAAACGATGGAAGGCTTAGACTTTTCATATCTTCTTAGTAACATCTCAACATTGCACTTCATCTACTGACTTCACCTACAAAAAAAGGTCAGCAGTGGTGAGTGGTGGCCCTGGAGAGAGTGAGATAATAGGTGGAGAGGAATCAAAGATTTCAGCAACCTTTAGAGGTAAAATGAAATTCCAGTCAGAAAGGGTGGGAAAGAGGGAGCGGAGAACTCTTATGAAAGTGACAGCTGGTTTGTGTTAGGATCAGCTCTACCCGAAGCCACATCTCATCCCTGATCTACTCATCTGGGTGACCTCTGGTAGACCCTGCTCAGAACTCTTCCTCATAGTTGATCTCATATAAGAGTGCTGTAAGTGTGGTACAAGGATTCGATTAAGCATCAGTGGCTGGTTATGTTTCATATGGTCAAAGACCACCTTTCATATATTTTAATTTCTAGTCACAATGGTCATTAAGCACAAGTTAGAAAGAGATATTTCTGAATATAATAAATATAACAAATAATAATTAGATATATACTTTTCATTTGCTGTTGTTTGACTTATAATAAAATAAAAAAATAAAAAGACTTTGCACACCTCTAATTCTGTCACCATCGGATACACAATACTTTAAAAAAACACATTTTTTAAAGAGATAAAAAACGTCTAAAAAAACATGTTTCTGTCCATCCTTCCATTGTGAGAAGACAATTTAACTATGGATCTGAAATGACGTGTGGCTGTCAACAAGCCATTATTAAAAAAAAGAAGACAAAAAATCTCACTTTAAAACAATTACAGCAGTGTTAATGTTGTTAATGTTCTCAGGACAATGTATGGTCACCCCAGAATCCAGACCTCAACATCACTGAATCTGTTAGGGATTATTCGGTTGGTACAAAGCAGAAAATTCAAACAACTTCAAAGACTGAACTTTGTGATGCTAAAAAAATGAGAAACATGTAAAGGTTGTTTAGTGCAGTGATGAGGTAATATATTTGATTCATGTGGAAACGCACACATTTTAAACAAGTGAATTCACAGCATTACTGTATACAGTGGGAAGGAGACGAAAGAGGCTGTGTATGTGCGGTTGAGAGTGAGGGTGAGGGCGGGGGGTGGCAACAGCTTACAGTGCAGTCATAAATCTTTGGGTAACTAGTATGTAAAGCCCTGTGTAAACTCCTCTCGCTCCTGTGTCTTCTGGGTGACTGCACTGTTGGCCAAGGTCTAGTTATAAGTAAAGGCCTGTAAACACACTATGCTGTCCACTTCACAGACAGAAGAGCTGAAAACAAAGACATTTAGTTTTGAGTCTCAATAGTATTTGAATAATGAGAACTGGCAGTAAAAAGTCTTAATTAGTTTCAGACTCAAGTCTTCTTGGTTGCTTCAAATAGTTGCACAACTTCTCTCATGGCACATGTAATTAATAAAGTGCAAATTATCAACTAAGAACTTAATCCACCAGAAATTAACTATTTATACTACTATAACACTTTGTGTCTGTAATCTGAAGCACTCGGGTTGTTTTTCCTATGCCCACCTAAAGCAAGCGGACCTTAATGCTGCAGAGAGCGCCTTTGGGGTGTGCATTTTAATGGAGCTCTTCCTTCTCAGCAGAACTCAAGGTGCACCTCTGAATTCTGAATGCTTTCACTATGTATATGTGATAAACGTGAGTGTCAGTTGGCCCCCGCTGAGCGGAGTCAACACGCTGTCTTGGTGCCATGTGTGTGTTTCTGAGAAGGAAGAGGAGGCTTCATTTGAAGTTGCCTTGCCTTGAATGTAAGGAATGTAGAAAGCACAATAATGACAATGTGATGGTCCTCAGATTCCACAGCCCCAGTTAGATTGTATCCATATGCTGCCCCTCTCTACTCTACGCTTCGGAAAATAATGATTAAAAACATTAATGAAAAAAATGAAATAAACACAAAAAAACATTAGGGCTGGAATGACAGGTAGAAACTCTCAGTGCTGTTGAAATCTTTTTCAAATGTAATGTATTTACACACTTTTCTCCTAAACCCAGATGTAGCTGATCAGCCAAGACACTCCCATCACTGCGCAATGTGCAAGCTTCAGTCATGTACCTTATCAAACAGACTTGCTTATATTGGCTTCAAGATGTTTTTTACAGATGATGCTGTATCATAGAAAATTTACAAAACAGCACATCAGCAACCACATGAGCATCACTGTTCCCTTGATGCAGTTTAAGGCAAATTTATGGAGGCAGCTCTTGAGGTTTAAAGTTACAATGTTTCTTCTAGGCTGGTAGCAGGAGTAAAGACGCAGGAGGAACTGTGTTGGTGTGTTGCCTTGCTTTCTATAATGGGGTGGACACAACAATTCTCTGGTGATACGTTACTTGCTATTTGTTTTGAGGATCAATTAAACAGGTTGTTGCTCCTTTGATCATGCACAAAGCTAACCGATAAGGTATAAACAGAGACTTTACAAAAGAGGAGAAACCAGATCACTGGAAAAGACCCATCTATCAAAATTAGATGGTCAATTGGCCAGCTGGTAAAGCTGCAAGTGGGAAAAGCCGACCCTCAGTGTCTAGACATGTGCAGGAGCCATGCTTTGTGTTGCTTAAACATGCTCAATGTCAAACACTACAAACAATTTATGCTATATGTGTTTGAAATGTTAAGACATAAGAGCATGGTCTGGATATAACTGCCCGGGCCTTGCCAAGATCACTGCTGAGTGAAGCTGAGCCTTGTCCTATAAGGACTTTGAAGTAACGTTTAATTATTTGCCAACTACATTAACCATTTAGAGCAATAACACAAATAAAATAGTTAATTTCAGACCTCAGACCTGTCTTGGCTTTTGGCACATAAAGAGAAATGATGGAAATCTGGTCTGCCGCTGAACTGTGCCTTACAAGTTTCACATGAAACTGCTCAGATTCTCGGTTTCTGGTGACCATCTCCTCTCACCTTTGGCTTGTAAGCTGTGAGCATGGACATCTCGACATTCTGGCCGCGCACAGGCTTGGGCTGACGCTGGGCAGGAGGGCGGGAGGCTTTCTGGTTGTTCCGGCACACACAGATGAAGAAGAACAACAAGGCGATGGCTAGAGGAATGGCCACACTGGGCACCAGGATATAAAGGATCTCCACACTGCCTCCACGTTTCTCCTTCGAATCTGATCGGCACAAACAACATCAACACTCTGCGTGAGGGCTGAAATAGCAAGCTGTCTGCAAACCCCTTGCCGCCCCCCCACCTTAAAAAAAAACCCATAACTGCTCACTTTGTATCAATCATCTAGACAACTTTCATCCTACTGAAATACTGTTTCCTTAAAATGTTGCTGTCTAAAGCACTAAAACATCTGCAAGCCATAAAACTATTCAGAAGCACAGTTAAGAACAGTCATAGATTGTTAAAAAGATATCTGTGCAAGCAAAACTTTATACTGTGCAGGTTTCAAAGGAGCAGTTCAGCAAAAAACTGAATTTATACAGCCTTCCCCCTTGCAGCCAAAATGCAGCTGTTCAGCGGAAATAGGCTTAGCGTTAGAATTCTTCTTTAGCTTTGCACTGGAGCTAGAAGAGCTATAGGAGCTATACTGGTATTGAATGATCAATAATTAGCATTTACACAGCATCACATCATATCGTTGTTGTCCAAAGAAAAACATGTATTTAACACTAACTTTACATAAGAGAACAAAAACCTTCTTTTCTTTCAATGTAAGTTAATGTAAAGAGATTTTATTCTAAGTGATTTTGTAGCATTTCTATTGGTCTGTTTATGGTGAAACTTTAGGAGGATATGAAGGGCAGCTGTCTTGTTCAAATGACATGAAAAATATGAAAATAGAGATGCATGTTTTTCTTTGGTCAGCGATGATATGCCTGCCTCAATTTTGGTTAAGGTGTTACATAATCTCTAAAAGAGGTTTGCTTATGTGGTGTCTGATGCTAGTATACCACATTAGTATGTAAACAAATGCACAGAAGAGAAGATCGAAAGTGTGTCATACAGCTAATACACGTTGTGCAGCGAATGATTAATCCAGACTGAGCATTATATAGAACTACATTCGGAGAAACAGGGGAAATAACTCTCATGCTCCTCTGAACCAGCGCTTTAGAACAGTGGTGGTCTGTGAGAAGTGTTTCTCACCACAGGGAGGGATGTCACACAGCTCCATGCGCACGCTCTCATCCAGGGTGAAGCACCAGGGAGCCTCGTGCTTGTTGCCGGGGTTACGGCAGTACGAGTGGCCGCCGTTGAGCTCTGGATAGCGGACGGCCAGGTAGTTGTGGCTGTGAGGGTACTGCGAGTTCCAGGGCTGGCACTGTCGGCCGGATTTAGTCACACTGGTTGTGCCACGATAGTCTGAACCGCTGCTGTTGAAGCACTTGTGATCTGAACCAGGAAGAAAATAAGAACAGGCGGTTCACAAATTAAAAAGAGTGATTGATTAATGAACAAATTAGGCTAAACCTGCACTCGGCAGTGTTTTATAATGAACAAGTAACTCATCCAAACGATCAATACACTGAAAAAGTGGAAGAGGTGAGAAGTTTACTTGTAGTGCTTTAAGGGTTTAAACAGGTGTAAAATAATTAGCTTTATTATATAATATAGTATATTGTCACTGTCAGAGCCTTCCAAGAGAAGGAAAAAATAATCAAATTATGTACAGACAAGACAAATTACCGGCCCCTAAAAAAAAACCAACAACAACAACAACAACTTATTGAGGTGAGAGTTGGTTTGTGAAGAAATTTCTGGAGAAATTCTGGAAAAGTGTACATTCTAACGTTTTAATCAACACTGCATTTGCATTTATAAGAAGATCAGATTTTTATTATTATTTGAAAATGATGAGAAGTTATTGTGTTGAGCATAGACTTGAGCATAGTTTTTGTTTAAATGTTTTTGTCATTTCCGAGTATCAAAACAAATGCCAGATTTGCAAATGTACAGCAAACAACTCTGTTATTATCCCCATTTGGTTTCTCTATTCAGTCAATGCCAAGTTCACCCACTACCACAATGCTACCAAGCTGGGAGGGTGAAGGCCCACACATGCTTCCTGCATGAAACCAGTCACTTCATTTTTTTAATGGCTGCTAACACAACATCATTGGACTGTGCAAGTGCCAGTTCTGTTCATTTAGCTCACAGGGGCCTGCACTAGCTGGCATCGTGCACCTAAAGAGAGTGAGGCCAACTATGCTTTCTTGGACTTCTGGCCATGGATGGCTGTGGCATTACTGAGGATCAAGCTCACTATTTGCATATAGCATGGCCACCGTTTAGAACAGGGGTGCACAACAGCACGGTCTGGGGATTTCCCAGCATAAACACACCAGTTTCAACTCATCTAGGGTTAGCAAGAGAATGAGAAAGTGCTGAGAGATTGAAAAGATGCGCTTACTTTTATTGATGGGCTCAGCCATAGGTATTCCTATCCTCATGCAGTTGGCTGCCTCAGGGCTGTCGGAGGCGGCCAAGTCCTCACAGTTAGGCAGTTTGAGGCGTTTGAGGATGATTGGGTTGGAGCGGGCGATGATGTACTCCGTCTTACACAGGTCGTTCTCTAGGATCTCACACTCATCCTTACACAAGTCCCGTGGTTTGTCTATTCCAGAGCTCCGGTCACACGTTGGAAAGGCGAAGTGGCAGAGTGAGGGAATGGCGAACTGAGAGCAACGATCCGACAGGTGGTTGGAGGTGCCAATCATGGTGAACGCAGCTGAAGACAAAGGAGAGATAAAGGTATAGCGAACAGCTCATGTACACCATAGATACACATGTACCTCTACAAACATACAGACAACAATGCCCATAATATAACACATCTTCTACTTTCTACAAAGTGTTTCAGACGCTGCTTTGGCCTAGAATGATATTCACAGAGAATGTCGGGCCTCAGACGTTCTCACTCTGCTAGAACTGAAAGTGCTCTCTTAGAAAACACTCAGAGAAAAGCTGAGCTATTGTTGAAGAACGCCTCACTGTACACCATACTGTGATTTAGCACCATGACCTCCAGAAGACCGTCACATTGATCCTATGATAAGAGGCAGAGGCTGCTTTCAGCTCAGTGTGGCTCCTGAGCCTCTGTAATCTTCATGGAGAATAATAAGGAGTTATCCAAATACAGAAATGAGACCGGCCTGCAGGCAATATATTTTCTAACCCAGAGGACGGCGAATGCCCTTAAAGGCACTGCACTAGCACAAACAATAACGGAAAAGCTACAGAAACAGAAAAAAACCCTTTTTGGTTCTATGTATGGATGTGCACTTGCAGTGGAAAGACTCACTCATAAGTACATACAGACTGTTGACAAGCAGTGATGTGTTCTGGCGCTTCTGTTTCTGTAGGGAGCAATTTGCTGGAATAAATTGAGTCTACATGTCCCCTTAGAAGAAAGGGTCACAACCAATCAGCAGTTATTCTGATTACTGTTATCCTAGGATGAAACATTTTTATTCTGATTCCATCTATTCTGGGATGTCCCCATCAATAGGGCACGAGTGACCACTACAGTAGGGAAAAGATGTGCATTGTATGCTATGATCTTCAGCAGCTCTCAGCCCAACCGAACACCAGTGGGAGGCTTTGGACAGACAGTGCTCTCAATCACCAATATCAAAACAACTGAAGAAATATCTTTTGGTAGAGCGGTTTTCCATCACTCCAACACAGTTGCTTACAGAATCACTGCCAAGGAGGACTGAAGATGTTCAGGCAGCTTGTGGTGGCCCAGTACCAGTAACCACCGGCCCCCCTACTTTTAATCTATTATGTAGTAGAGAAGAGCATTTTGGCAGGTTGGGAAGGAAATCAAGTGAATAGTTTTACAGCACTTTATTACATCGCTATTTAAATTTGTAGGCTTACAGGGAGAAACGCTGGCAAAGAAAAATGGATGGAGGGGGATATCAGTGAAGAATGCATTAGAAGTAACTAACTCAGCTACTCTGAAGTGAATCTACTGTAGACACTGGTGTTCAGCTGTGGACATGCGATGATCTCCATAATCTCCATAATCTCCATAAAAAAGCACTGTCAACAGAACGGGACGCTCTGACACTGAGCTGTGGAGCGTTGGAGTATTCATCCAATACATCTGGGATCATTCAACATCCGTATCTGACCACAGTAACGGTACTGAGACTTTAAATAAATAACACTTACGATAGATTGCCATTGTGTGAGGTGATAAGGATAAAGGAGGACTAAAATAAGGTGTGCACCAATTTAGAACTTGTACTTGTGTTTATGTAGTGAATGCTACACAAACATTTATAAAAATCTTGAAACAGGAATCAGATGGAGCCAGATTAGCATTTAGCATTCTTCTGTGGGGTTACAAATGCAGCAAAATGAACTCAATGCATGCGATTTACTCAGCAAACAATTAATTTTCTATATTAAATGTAAATTATGTATGTGTACTACAGTCATCAAATATCAGTGTGATGTTTTTTTAAAGCAATTATCTGCCAATACTGATACGTGCATCACTATTCAAAATACTGGCTGTACACAGTATCCTCTATGGAGATGTACAAACTGTGCAATCAAAGTGGTGGAAGACAGTCTGGCTTTGTTCCCACTGAGTGTGATTGAAACTCTAGGCAACCTTTACACGAAGTAGGCCAGAAGTTCACAAGGAAGAAATGACGAACTCTACCAGTTATTTGAGTTTCGATCTCTCCCTGCATCTGCAGCGAATCTACAAAGATGCTTCTGTTCCCAATGAAACGAGCACAGGCAATTCCTCTGTAGGGCTGGCAGAAGCCTTCCTCATCAAAGTCCTCTCTGAAAGATTGAACGAGACACAGAAAAGGGAAGGTTAATGTCATGAATCAGGATGAAGAAAACAAGTAACACATGCTACAAGTGACTTCTGAAAAGGATAACTGCCATTACAAACTTGGCAGGGACACTAATCCACCAGTTAAATGTCTATTTGTTGCAGTTTAAGTCAGAAACGAGGTACTGAGTAGTATCTGGGTTTCACCTAAAAGCTTGAAGGTTACTGATTGCAGTGCAGTATCAAACGATAAACACTAGGGGGCGGCAGGAATCACATTATTAGAAAGCCAGCCCAGGGTTCGGTGTGAGATTGCTTGTCTCAAGCTGGTATTCAGTCCTGATTGAGTTTAGCTGCCTATCACACGAGAAAAACACGTCCTGTCTCAGTATAACACAGGTTTAGAACAATAGAGACGAATACAGGAAAGAGTTATTGTTCTGTGTACATATAAGAAGGGACATGACATATGCAGTAATTAGAACCATATGGACGGGCGGTTCTCTGCGTTTGAGAAAGAGGCCGTGTCTGAGGGATCGTGGTTTTACTCCACAGTGACATGCCACATGCCTTTTCCCCAGTGATGTCATACTTTTTCACATCAGTGAGGTCACCAAAAGCAGAATAGTTCCTTTGAGTTAAGATAGAGTACATAGCATTATTTCAGAATGAACAGAACAGGCAGTGGAAAAAAAAAACAATAGAATGAAAGTAGTCATATAAATACGTAGTCAGGATGTTATTCAAATTGAACAGCAGTACTCAGTACCTACAGCACTGCGCAAAAGCCAAAGCTAAAGCAGCAATTAAGAACAAGTTAGTCATAAAAAAAGAAGAAAACTATATCTATATATTATATAATATCAAGTCCAATCTTTTCCTTGATTACAGCTCCTACTCTTTTTCAGTAAAGAAAGCTAGAGTGAAATGTAGCTTAGGAGTTGTGTTTTCTGCTTTTCACAATCCAAGTAATCCCAAACACATGCAGTGAACCAAAAACTACTCAACGAGCACATCAGGGGAGCGTGTTTGTGGATGTGGCTGCAGAGTGACAAGGGTGAACAGAGAGCTCTACAGCGCCTATATATAAACATGTACGTATTCAAGTTCATGTTTGTGTCTTTAGGTGGTCTGGAGCGGTTTGTTTGGGGAACCAGCATAGATACCACTGTTTAATGGATCAATGCCAACAGCGGTGAGAGGGGGCGTATCTGCGTTTCAGCACTGTTGCTAATTACAAGAAGTCAAAAGGGTGGGACTGCTATGTAATGTTCAATGCATGATCCATGCTGACTCGTCAAATCATCAACCTTTAGAAGCGTAGAAACCTAAGAAGCTGTGCTAATTAAACTGAATTAGATTATTACACAACACTGTCACATACTTATAAAATTAATAACATTCAACAGAAAACGAAACCACTGTACACATATTAACACAAATGAGGTATTGATTGAGTCCGACATTCAAAATGTCCCTGTATGTTTCAATGAGATACAAGTAAGAGTCTTAAAAGTTAACTTAAAAGTAGATTTTCAGCTGTACTAGGCTCAAACACCCCCACACACATACACACACACACATCTAGAATTGCTCTGAATGAATATTCCAATCCAGTGTAACATGCAGACCCAGCAGAAAGTACATGGCTAAGGTGTTGAGCATATGGAGATGTCAATTGTTGCCTGTGTGCGCAGCGGAGAGAATGGATTTGGCTTGTGGATGTTAGTGCAGAAGCCCCTGAGTCTACTAAAAGCGCCGCAGTCTTCCCCACCCAGCAGCACAGGAATCTTTGGAGGAATCCTCGTCTGTCCTGTCATCGTCCAGATCCTACCTCTAAAATGCATTCAGCATCTCATACCACGTCTCCGAAACCATTTGCAAACAGTTATCCAGTGTCTGTCCTGCTATAGGGTTAACACTATGGAACGGGGTCACATAAAAATATTAAAAGCTATCCAGTGAAATGTGTTCCTGATAGTGAATCAGCTGTGCTATTTGAATCAGTTCAGCTATATAAGACACTCAAAATAGACGGCACACCCAGCGCTTCTTGCTGAAGCACATGCAAGGTGACACCTGAGAAGAGAAAACTAATGAAAAAGCCTCCAGAAGCTCTGTACAATATACAGTTCCATAGTTATTGGCACCTAGAAATGAAAACAATAATGTAAGATAATGTAAAATAATGTAAGCGAAGCATGCTGCAGGTTTTATTTCACTGTTAAGTCCATCTTAAGTCCCGAGTGCTCTGGAAGTCTTCTGGTCATACATGACTTCCTGTTTCGCTGGGATATAATTATGTGGGAATGAGGCCAAATTCTCTTCATTAACATAGGGACGATTAGAGAAAACACAAGTGTTATAGGATAAAAGTGATTAATCAGGCAATGACTACTAAAAATGTTTAAAAAATATTGCTTACAAATGTGTATATTCACTGTATATTCACAGGAGATAACTACAAAGTTTAAAAGCTGTTTAAAACAAAAGTTAGGGTCCTAAATATTTTGAATTCATGCCAAATCATTTGTAATAGTAAGTTAAGAGAAGAAGAAGGTTTTTTACAGTGCAGATGCTACTGGAACGTCTGGCTTCCACTGTTAAGTATAGTTTAGGATCTGTGACCTAAAGACCATGGAAACCTTGTCAGGATACATGCCATCATGGATTTAATGACGTATCCGGAGATCTGCTTAAGAAAACCTGTGGCATGAGCTGATGAGTCCAAAAAAGAATAAGTAAAACACTCTGGAGCATGTGTTCTCCAATCTCATCCGGCCGTATAGGAGATCACTTGTTGTTGTGTTGGTGAAGCAAACCAGCAAATACACTTTTTTTTATCTTCTTAGTGTGCGACTGGGCCCTAATCTACAATGTGGCTAATCTCACTATGTGAAAGAAATTTCTCCTACAATCACAAACCTTCAAGCAAATGACTTTACTCATATCTATATAAAACAGTGCACTTCAAAATACAATACCTCGCACAAGAGTGCCACTGAGTGTGTGTGTACAGTGTACTGCCTGCCTGCATTCATGAATGCGAGTTATGTATACAGCTGAACTGGCGGTGATATTTCTTTCTTCTTTTAATGCGCTCAAACAGCCAATGACCCCATAAAATGTGAACTCTTCTATAAAACATAACTGACAAACAAGCTGCCCTCAGGCTCCTATTGTAGTATCTGCTCTATGTCAACAGACAGACTCAGACATTTAGTGGCTTTTCAGCTCATCCAACTACAAGTATTTGTGTGCCCATATATAATTACTCCATGTATCTCCAGTTTATGTTGGACATGTTTCCAAGCCCAACAAATCCAGGATTTATGTAAGTACTAAATCAGTACCATGCAATAATAATATTAATAATAATAATAATAATAATAACACTGATATTTATTGCAGTCTAAACGCTAGCGTTCTCTCTGCATTATATTCACGCAAAGAACGTTCAAAACGAAAGTCAAGTCTTAAAACAGAGTCCCGGTTTGCGAAGACGGGCAGAAGGCCTACAAATATAAAGCAGATACGCAATGTGCTGAGGCTGTTTTAAGTCTGCTCCGCTCACAGCAAAGACATAACTGGGATTCCTCTGAAGTTTGAAAGTACCATATGTAGGTTTTGGAGAAGCTGAAGGAGAAGAGACCATGTTGGACTTGGCTCTGCGATGTGAAGGAGCACAGGAGAAGTGTGTTTAACTGTGGACTCATTTGTCTCTGGTTTTTGAGGCTTGTGGTGTGTGACCGTGGCCAGAGAGGAAGGGACACATGGCCTCTGAGGGACTCTCATTAGAGGCAATGAAGAAAGAGAGGAAAGAGTTCTAATGTTACACGGACACAATAGCAACCTCTATTAGGAGAGCACAGGGCACAACCTCATAACCTTCAGCTATCCCAAAGGACGGGGGGGGATGGCAAAGACGGGAAAACCTGATTCACATATAAAAAACAAGGCAACAGGCCAAAAGCATTGAAGCACCGGCAACTTTTCAAGAGATAGCAGTAAGTAATATGTTAATTAACACAGAACAATAAGGGATGGTGGAGATTTTGACTTGGTTACAGGTTTAGAAGGCCAGTTAAGAAGCAATTTGTCTAACAGACATTGCTATAGAGCACATGAAAACCACCAACCAGGCTACTCAACTTCTGTGAAGACTTACCAAGGACAAAGGTGAAGCTAGCTTCTAATGTGAATGTTCGGTTCCACCTTAAACGATGCAGAGAAGCCAGATTACGTTTTCCGTACCTCAAATAAGACGACAGCGTCTGCCCCAGCGGGTACAGGTCAATTAACAGCACTTTTGCCCATAACAGCTTTATTATTTTGCAATATTTTCAAAATAATAAATATGTTTGATTGATTGATTTAATTTTTTTAACAGTCACAATTCCGTGGGGTTTGCCTATCAAGTGAGAGGGCCTCACCACCCCAACTCCCCCAAAGCCCTCCTTTAGCTACACCCCAGCTTTGACTTCTTGCCTGCCGCAGGGGTCACTAATCTTATCCACAAACGGCCGGTGAGGCTGCAGGCTTTCACTGCTATAAAGCAGAAGCACCTGATAATTTGCAAGTTCTCAAACAATTGATTGGTGCACGTGGTGTTCTCCTGCACAGTCAAAATGAAAACCAGTGACCACATCAGCTCTCTGTGAATAAGACTGGTGACCCCTGGTCTACGGCAAGACTGCACAAGTGATCGTTCATCAGTTTTGCTCCTGGTGATTATCCTGTAGAGTTCTATAGCAGCTCCCTCCATGCTAAAGACTTGATAAACTGAATTATGGGGGTGCTGAATTGGGCTTCATTGTTTGCAGGGGTTTGCTCTGCAAAAGAGGAGATCATGCCACTCGTGTGCATTGATGTGGTTTACGCTGTAATGTCAACATGAAGGTTGTGAAATGGCTGTTGTAGTTTAATAGTATTTAGGAAAAAAAATTAATCAAAATTACACTAATATTTAGTTTTAATAACAAGCAGTTCTTTGATTTTCGGAAACACCACTTGAACACCCTTCAGATGATGAAGTTGGGTACATGGAAATTGACATATTACTGCAAACCAATCAAATACTCTGGACCTTCTTCTGCGATTAAACTGTAAGTCAATAATGTTGGTTAAAAAAAATGCTTATATTTGGCCCACAGCGTCCATTACAAATAATTGACACCCCACACACCACCAGTAGACACTAACAGCCAGAAAAACTTTCCCAACTGTGTCTACAGGAAGAGTTTAACTGTGAAATCTAGCTAAACTCTTTCCTCACCCTGCTGGAGCACAGAGGGATTAGCTTCCTGGCAGCGCAGCACGCCTCAGACTCATCACTCCTCACTTCATCACACAACACATCACATCACATCCCCCCCTCAACCTCTGCCGTTTTTCCATCCGCTTCCACCCGTTTAACTTTTAGAAGTCGCAGATATCAGTGGTGATGAAGCATGCCATTCATTTTATCTCACTCCTTTATCTTGTTGTGCAGGAAGAAGAAAAATAATCTGTTAGCAAAGTTTAGCATTTTAGACAACAAAACAAACGGGAACCATTTGCCTCAGCTCTGTTGAAATGTAACTATTTAACTTACGATGCAATCAACTATGTAATTACACAACGCCTTCTGTCTAGTTCAGCAAAACGACTACAACAATGTTGGATTCCTCGGGCGCAAGCTTGACTCTTCGGTCCTAACGTTTGCTTACACGCTGCTCAACAGAGTGATTTACTAAACAAAGGGAGTGTCGGGGTCAAGCTGTTCAGTGTTAGCACTGAGAGAAGGGGGGGCCGTACATCAGCCAACAACAGGCTGGTTTATTTTTCTATCCGCTGACCCGCAATGTGGACGACTCCTCCAACAACAAACAGAGCTGCCAGACTGAGGTGTGAGAACAAGGCCTGGAAGTGCTTGTGTTATGTCTGAGTGTGAGCGTGGATCCATATTTTAAAGAAACCAAGAACACATTCCAGGGTTTGTACGAGTGCGGGTGTGGGTTTGTGTGAAAGTTAACTGAATCCTGACATTGACGGTATTTGTGTTATGTGAAACCCTGTTCTGGGTAAATCTATAGGGACGTAAATAGCTATAAAACGGATGGCGTGGTTCTAAAATCTGATTGGCTGAGTTATGTTTAAAGCATTCACAAATTGCTCAATATATACAAACATACAATGACACGTGTCAACTGCGGCAGGTTATTAAAACCCATGGTGCTGTTATTTGACTGTTGGACTGTTGTGAAACTATAGGACACTGTTAACAAACTACTGTTAACAAACTTGCTTGGTAGGTGTGAAACAATACACTCAGCCCATGATTCAGTTCGATTTACGATACTGGGATTTGTTTGATTTATTGGTGTTGACCAGTGCAGCATTAGATGGCACTATTAATAAAATGTTCATTCTCCATGAGGCACTGTTTTCATGTGATATTGATAGTTTGGCTGTTTACAAGAATGATCAGTTTGAGGTTGTTGAGCAGCACATGACTTCCAGCCAGTTAGCCACGTTGACCATCTTAAGGCTCATATCCATGTGTCTTTTATGTTGGCATGTACGCGAAGCAACACATCCGCTAGAGGGCAGTCCAGAGTCAAATGGCGACGGTGTGGGAGATTGTAATAATGTATGTACTATATATAATCTTTGGTACTAAAAAAAATGAAGAGCACAGCATTGTGGACTGTGCTTACCTGTGAGACCATTAAACACTTCGCAACATGTGAACGATGTGTATCGCTTGAGCTACTGGCTACACAACCCCACCCTGATATCTAATGTGCTGCCCCAAAATGATTGTGGGGTACTGACAGAATGCTCTCTCCGTATTTAATGTTGAACATAAACGAGCCTTTAGACTAACAAGAATCAAGCTAATGACCATCAAACAAAAAGGTGGGGTATAGGTATGCTGTCACTGGCTTCATGCCATGTCCAACAACAACCATGGTAAAACCACTCCAATGCACAGCCGGTTGGGGCACAAGTCTATTCTTATCTGGAGCCTGAACTGCACACACTAATCCTTACTGACTCCAAGCACAACTGGCGAACTGAACCTGCTACATGATTCAGGTAATTACAAGGCAATGTATATTACAAATCCTCCATAGAGAAGAACTTTCCGTCATGTTCCAATGTGCTTCCTGTCAGTGTGTGATGTTCCCCCCTTGTGATTTGCGAAGTCGAAGCCAGTGGATTAGAAATTAGAATCCAAACTCAGCTACTGAAGGACAAGAATGTGCCTGTTAGATGCAGCCAGCATTTCCTGTAGAAGTCAGAGGAACCTGAGTAATTATGCCTTATTCCAGGCTAACGTCATGTTGAAGGAAAACACCGCGACACCCTGCAAGCCACGGAACAGCCCAATAAATCAGCTTTCCTCTCCTGCTATCAACCTGTCTCTGTCTCCCTTAAGGGCAGATCTACCTTTTTTCCCCCTCTGCATTAACAGAGCAAATCATTATCTCCTACCAAACAAAGCAGAACCATGCACAGTGCTATAAATAAAAAAGTTTCAACTGTAAAAGTTCAGGCCTAAACGGAAAACAAGCTGTCTCTTTTATAGAAATCAAGGGAATGGAGTTCATGCTCTTTCAGTAAAAAACAATTTATAGACCCCTTGTCCCCATGAAAGCACTGGGAATAAGATATACCATTCCCTCAGTGAGGACAGTGGCAGAGAGGGAACGTTTCAGAGCTTTCATTCATATTTACAACTGCGTCTCCAAACATATGCCCTCTGCAGCTGAGACGGAAAAATAGCAGGCGGGTTTGGCAGCCAGACTTTGTTCGTGGAAAAACTCGAGAAGGAGACGATGGATGGAGAGGGGCACTGGGAGAGAAGGAGGAGTGAAGACATAGCAGAAGTTTGCTCAGTGGGAGCAACCGGGGTTACTATAAGGCATCCATATGTAAGAGTCTGGATTACAGTCAGAGTTTATGTGTTACATACTCACACGGGTAGTGCTTGTAGTGTTGAACTGAGGAGAACATAGATTTAAGACATTTAAGACATCCTCCTTCCAACAAAGGTGGTCCATCAGTGAACGTATGGTTGATGACAGCCTAGTCTAGTAGCTCAGTGCTACACTATGGGTCTGAAAGGATGTGTGGTTGTTTAGAAGCCCTCTGACATGTGGAGCAAGGTTTTGCAGATTGATAATTCTAATTGGGACCTACTCGGAGTGTGAGAAGCAGAAAATGCAAGCGACTTCTAAGATTGAGGGTATAAATAAATATCCCTGGACACACTTAATAGTGAACAACATACTGTGGCATCCTGCTGCAAAAACCAACAATCAATAACTATCAACATTTTTATATCTGCTAATAATTTGTCTCAGCAGTTAATTCACTTTGAGTTAGCTTACAGGATTTACATCACTCCATGCTCTGCTTTTCTCTTGAAACTTTATGAAACTGTGTCAGTGTCAGCTGGCTCAAGTTGCAGATTATGTTCATATGTTGGTCATGTGCAACTGTGAAGAATTTGGGGTTGGCTTGAGGTTGGGTCTTCCTTTTGGATGGATGATTCTAATTTGATGTTTAGTGTTCAACAAAGAAAGGATATGATGGCCCCCTTAACTGTGGCCAACTTCATCTTTCATTATCACAATTACAGTTCAAATATTTTCTGACATATTGGAGTGAAATATGATATAATCATAATGCCAGGGCAACAATGATCTGTTTTTGGACTGACGCAATTAGTAAATCAAAACTCTGTAAACAAAGACCTCCTGTCCATGTTTAATATTTGTTACATTTATTTTCCCAGTTTTTTCATTGTTGATTGTATGCTAACTATGAAAATTAATAACACATTTTCACCAACAACAAAAAAAGATTTGTGTTATTTATATAAAAAGATTGTTGATTGTATGCTAACTATGAAAATTAATAAAACATTCTTGGCAACAACAACAAAAACAGGTTTTGTGGGGCTTTCTTTCGAAACTATACTCTATAGGCTTACATAGGAGTGAAGCAAATGCATGCTAACAGAGACAGAGACATACTCTCTGATATCACACACTAAACTAAGCACTCATGACGTGGAAAGCTCAGCGGCTGGACAAAGAAGACATAATATGGGAAAAATACTAAAGAGTAGCAGCTTCTTTTCTTCTGCTTCTTACAGGAAGTCCAAACAAGGAAAACAGTGGGGTCATTCATTGGTAAACAGTCCAACCACACAAGGTAATCACTATCCAAAGCACTCTCTACCTCTCTCCCATAGCTCTAACATACACCCGAACAAAACCACATCCCACATAAAAGCCTCAGTCCATTGTAAACAATTTAGCTATGGACTAAGAGTATATGAGCACTAGAAGTACAGGGCAGTGGGCAGGAACTAAAAATAAAGAGCTAGGAGGAAGGAACCTAGACTCAGACCTATCAATAAAATTTCTGTGATGACCATCTTTGTGACATTATGACATTTTGCATAAACATATCTATTTAGTGATATTGCCCATCAAAAATGTGGGGACATAGCTTTTCAGAATATTTGATTGTATTATTGATGGTTTGCAATAAGATGTTAAATATACATGTGTTTCTATCTTGCTATTCTTCTTTGTAAAACCACCTAACAAACTTGCTTTGTAGAGGTGAAACAATACACTCAGCCCACGATTCAGTTAAATTCTCGATACTGGTGTTTTCTTAATGTTCGGAACAAATTTTGAATAAAGAAAAATGATGACTTTAGGAATTATGAATGATGATGTTTAACCAGTGCAGCATAAGATGGCACAATTAATAGAATGTTCATTCTTCCTGATGCATTGTTTTCATGTGAGGTCGATGGTATAGCTGTTTACAAGCATGAACAGTTTGAGGCTGTTTACCATCATATGATTTCCAGCCAGTTAGCCAGCTTTACCATCTTAAGGTCGATGCTTTAGCCATTTACAAGCATGAACAGTTGGAGGTAGTTTAGTTGCATATTTAGTAGAAACAATCTACAAAAGCTCTGTTATGGGAATAATGCAAAAGCCCACCCATTTCATTCCTATGTTGGGATATGATCACTTAACCAGCACTCAAAGCTTTTTAGGTGTTTTAACCACTTGTGTATTAAAGCTAAATACACCCAAAGTATTAGCAAAAGGCTGTTTTACCTTGCATTACTGAAAATACAGAGAACATCTTAAAACATATTTCCAAACTTTTCCTATTCTTCTCAGACTGGAATTACAAACATCAGTGTTAAACAGACTAATGCCCCTTATCTGATAGAGAATATCAGTGGTCCACTTAAATAAACAAGACTCTCTACCAACAGATTGGTTGATGTAATGGGGTTATGGGAGTGGGTGTGAAGGGTAGGGGGGGTATCGTCAGATGGACGAGTGAGGGTCCGTGGTGACCCGCCCTGCTCACCCCATGACTTGGAAAGAAGTTAGACGAGGGGCCGGCCTCAGTGAGGCAGCTCGAGTTTCACACGGCATCTCCACCACAGACCGTACCGGGGCAAAGGGGACATCCCCAGTGACTCATATTAAGACTCCAATCTTCAGTCAATCAACACTTAGTTAAGGGGATTCATAACAAGACAGAGACTGAGCTTTTGTTTGTGGCTATGTGAGTGAATGTGTGTCTGAATGTGAAGATGTTTGCTGTGTATATCTGTATTGTAAACCTGTTTATCTCCAAAATAGTTAGGTTTTAAGAGAAGGCCAGAGACACTTCTTGACTCTGAATGGAGGTGAAGGTATAGATATAGTTTTTATAGATATTGTAATTTTGGACAATTTCTATATTGTTCTCAAAGCAGGTGCTGGCATTTTCAGGCAATTTCTAAAACAGTATTAGCGCACTGAGAACGTAGTGCTGAGCAAAGTCTGCAAATAATACTCAACACTACAAATAAATAAGTAAGTACATATCACAGTGTGGACTGGCTGCTTCAGTGACGTCACACTCCAGCTACGAGACTGTCTGGACGGGTGGTGTTTGGCTGCGTGAGCGATGCTATTCCCTCTCGGCTATAGACTTTTTTATGGGCTACCGGCTTTCTGGGCCAGGCTCCTATGCTGTGCTATGCTGCTTAAGGCTAAAGACTCTTTCCAGGCCTGCTAAGTTTCTTCCATGTTTCATGATCCAGGGATGCTTTCCCCCTGCCAGCTGTGCATGTGTGTTGTGGGTTGCTTTGTTTTTGTTGCTTATGTATCTTATTACTGTCTGTATGTGTCACTGAGTTTGAGAAAGCTGCTTCATAAATTACAGTCCTTATTATTATAAGTACACGCTGCCATTCAAAGGTGAAATATCAGCTGTGCATAAAAACAGCGACTAATTCTAAGGCTGTGTTCACCTTTTAGACCAAATGAGTTGGTATTATTATAAAAAAAGAAACTTAAGGGAAAGAAAAAACCAAAGACCCTGGACCCTCAGTAACTATGGCAGGTTTTATGAGTCTCATAAATCAATGTGCCAACTCAACAGGCCTTTCAAACAAACGTTAGCCTATTTTAATGTCTGTCCAACTCAATTCAAGCCAGCAACGAACACACACAGAACTTTAGAGCTGAAAAGACAGTCGTATGTTGTTTAATGCCGGCGACTGAAGCCTCTGCTGAAACTATGACCTTCCTGAATCGCTAACTCTGACTCTTGAGTAGCTTTCAGAAGCGTAATGGAAGTCGTTAGGGCAGAGGGCCCCATTAGGATGTGCTCTTTCAGACTGCGTTGAGGTTTCTGGGATGTTTCCAGTGCCTGTGCTGTCCACGTCCAGCCTTGAAGAAGCGAGGTGGTCTGGACTTCGTTATGAATTCTGTTCGCTCTACTCTTGGAGCTGGAGAAAAGAGAAGAGGGTGACGAGAAAAAAAAAAAACCCAAAACAAAACAGAGGGTCTCCTTTCCCGTCAGATGTTTTTTTTCCCTTCTGTACTGAGAGAAAAGACTCCCTCTCAAGCCCGTCTGAGGAAAGTTAAACAGTCTTGACAAGGCAGCGACGGTAATATTAATCTTTTCAAGCGAGCAGAAAACGGGACGCTATAAACAATGTGGCAGAGACGAGGGGCCACGTGCTTTTCAAGAACCTGGTACTAAAGAAGTCCCCACCGTCATGCTTCACTAGAAACCAGCAGCACGGCCGCACTGTATACATTAAGCTGTCTCTTTAGAGTAAAATCTCAGTCTAGAAATCATGTCTGTTTACATTGAACGTATGATATTTTGATAAGGCAAACTTACGATTTTCCTTCTCGGCTCTTCCCTTATATTATTAATTTGCTCCACTTTCACATGAATGGAGCTTACTCTTGGACAGGCTCATGATGGCAGACTGAGATATGACTGGATTATCTAACACAGCTTCCACAATTAAGGGCCTGGGATTCGAAGGCTCTGTGAGTTGCACAACCAAAACGAAACCGAGAGAGAACATGGCATACTTGTAGGCTTCACATGTAAGTAACTTTTCTCTCACTATGAATACAGTCCATCAGTCAATGTTATAGTGATGCCACAAAAGTGGAACCATGGATGGTTCTACGACAAAATACATTTTTCATAGGAAGTTGGTCCCCCTTTGCTGTAGTAACAGCCTCTGATCTTCTGGGCAGGCTTTACTCTAGATGTTGAAACATTGCTGTGAGGATCAGATTGCGGTCAGTCACAAGAACATGAGTGAGGTCAGGTACTGATGTTGGATGATTAGTTCTGGATCAGTGGCACCCCTCTTACTCATCCCAAAGGTATTGGATGGAGCTCCATCACTCCAGAGAACACAGCTGCACTGTTCCACAGCTTAGTACTGGGAGGGATTTATACCCATCTAGTCAATGCCTGGCATTCTATGGGCAGTGCTCTTCTATGGAGATTATATAAACTGAATGCCTGCGTCAGCAGTGGGCCCACCTTAAATTCACTGATTAGAAGAGTTGTCTGGACACTTTAACGTATGTGCTAAAAAACTGTTAACGCAAAACATCAAACAAACCTCAATTAAAAAACACGTCAACACGGAAAACCTACAACCCACCAACTAGCAACTCAACACAGTAGGAGGTAAGAATGTGCTGATTTTGGTATGTTGTTTGGACAGTGCTAATTGGTGAGGTATAAGCTTTTATTACTTGTTAGCCACATTAGTCGTGAAGCTGTGGTGCAAACAAGTAAGCTTCAGAGTGTTTTAGAGTCTTTTTTCTTTTAACACCTCCTGTGGTCTACATGCTACTCCCTGTTTTACTGTCCCAAAGGTGAAATGCAGTGGATTAAGACTTAGCTAACTCTGGAAAAGAAGTCCTTCTGCTCTTTTGAAGTTGATTCCTGCAAGGAGGCCGAACAACACTAGCATTAATACAATAGAGAGACAGATTACTACATAAGGCGGATCGTATGAGTGACATTTGGGTCGGAACAACGGTGGCCATTGTTCAGCTACTGGAGGCTCAGTCCCTTCCTCATCCATGGTGTTCAATTACCTTCGCACCAGGTGGTCCCCATAAAGTAGGCGATGTAAAAAAGCTAAAGGCAGCATGAGAAAAAAAATCCATATTGTATTTATTAAAAGGCTATGAATAAAGTTCTTTAACGTGTGTTGTCATAGTCTCAGCAGAGGGCGGCTGAGAAGTGAGGGTTCACCAGGAGGCCGAGTGCACAGACCGCCTTTACAATGTAGTCTAGAACCAACTTCCCCTTTTAGTTCTTCACCTGCCAGGACAACCAGAGAAAAACCAAAGCTGATCCCAGATTAGAGACTCAGAATCTCTCCAGCCTTTAAGAGAACTTTAATGGTTCGGCTTTAGGAACTTGGCTAGGAAGGGACATCTTCTTCATACCTTTGATGCGTTTATGTACAGGAAGTTTTTAAAAGTAACTGGAATTAAAGCAGAATGGCGGTTTTATGATACTACAATTCACTATAGACCAGCGTATGTAGCCAGAATTAAACTACAACATCATCAGAATGACAGGATTATAAAGTCGGTTGATGTTCTGAGGGCATTCAAAAGAATAGTTTGCCTTCTTTTGAAAGTTTTCTCATAATTCTATGGGAAACGTATTTTCTCCTGAAGGGTTTGACCTCAGATATTATAAAAAAGTGTAACGCCATGTGATGAGACATGGGAGGCGGATACACACGTGAAGTCCTTTATTTGACATAACAAAAACTACAACTAACAAACGAATAACAAAAATAGACGGACACAGAGAAATGGGAGAAACGGGAAAAGTGTGAGAACAAGACGCCGGTAAAGACACTGACAAAGAGAACCACAAAACTAACGGCAAACACAAGGAGGAGCCAGAAGAACTAAATACACAGGTTAACGAAGGGAAAACAGCTGACGAGACTAAAGACAAATGAGGTACAGGTGAGAGGCGGAGACATGAGGAGCACCTGACCAAAACAAACAGAACCACATAAGGGACTGACAGGACATAGACCGAGAAACAGGGCAGAGCGAGACAAAGAGGTAAAAAGTGAGGTCTGCATTAGTCCCAAAGCTCCCTGTTGTATATTTAATTTAATATAAAATCAGATGAGCTTTCTGTGTAATCTGTGCACACTATTTAACCCCTTAATATCCCAGGCTTACTGCACCCTACTCAGCTAATTTTCATATTTTTATACAGTTTTCAGTCCTATAGTACCATTTATTTCACAACATCAATTACCAGCACTTAATCAGAAGATTCCCAATTAGTATAAATTTGAATGAAGATAAAGTGTTACTTAAAATCCACTTTATTGTAAAGGACGAATGGAAGTATGTGGGCAGTGATGGTTAAATTGTTCAAAACTTGTAATACAGATAAACAAACACTGAAAGCGCAATATAATATTTAGTTATGGGGGCTTCTTTGTAATTATTTGTCTAATATGAGTTTACTGTTTTTTTTCCTGACACTGAAAAATGAATGACTTGTAGTTGATGTCTGTTTTGCCCGGCAATAAAACGAGTGAAGGGTGCTAGTCCTGCAGGAAATCCATCACAGTACACACTGCAGTGCCGTCCCGTCCCACTCCTACTCCCACTCTCTCTCTACTCCTCTTATCTACTTGTCTCTCTCCCACTCTCTATTCACAACTACTCAGCTTCATCTCACTTGTTTGTCTTTCAACAGGAATCTTTCTCTCTGCTTTAGTCCTCCCTCACCCTCGGTAGGTCATATGGATTAAAAACCAGTATTGTGAGAACTACATTGCTCACTAGCAGCTCAACAGAGTCACAACTTTCACCCACTGAGTCCTAAGTAACTTTTTTAAGTCCACTTCCATTGCGCTGGTGAAGAGGTCACTAGGGAGCCAGCAGAGAGAGGTTTCAAAAAGCAGTGGTCAATGAATAATGTGACCAAGTTAAAGGAATACTGCACAGCCCTCCAGTATTCCTCCAGCCCCGTTCACTCTCTCTCTCCCAGGTGAAGCCCCATCCGGTCCAGCCCACTGTGTACACACTGTTAAAGCTGGCCCCAGGCTGGGAGCTGTCGAGGGAACAGAATCATTAGTGTCCCTGCCACAAATCCCAGCAGGGACGCTCCCTCCTCTCTCCTCATACCAGCTGCCTCTTGCTCTGCTGAGATTGACGTTTTGACACATCCCTGGAAAAAACACATGGGAGGGGAGGAGAAAAAGAAAAAAAAAGAGGATAGGGAGCTGACTGAGCCCCTTACATCCTGATGAGCGCAGGCAGGACAGCGCTCTTTGATGATGACACTAATGATAACCAACAGGCCAAAGTGAGCCTCAAAGGAAGCTCTGTGTGCACCTTAATGAACAGGGCGGAATGACCGCAGTTAGCCTGAGTGCACTGCCCTCTCCTCTGATTGAAGTTTAGGGGGTACAGAAGCAGGTTTTGTTGGCTTTAATCAATATTAATGTGAGCTGGGAGGTAGCCAGACATGTCACAATGTCGCTCATCAGATGCCCAACCCCGTTATGGAGGCCCTAGTTTTTCCCACGTGAGTCACATCTTTCATGACAAGATTGGTCTGTATGCAATAAAACAAAATTCTTTTATGTACCTACTCAAATTCTGATTGCAGAACGTGAATCTGTATTAAATATGCCTGTAAATTACGATGATTAAAATTGGAGAGGGTCCATAACGTACCTTGAAACGTTTCTGCCAAAGAGTCATGGTAGACTTTATTGAATTTGGCATGGAGATGAGGAACGGTGGGAAAAAGCAGGAATGAGTAACGTGTGCTCAGATTTACAGTGTGTCTAATCTCTATAGTACGCCAGCCATCGTCTTCTCTCTTATTCCATCCCTCCCTCACTCACTCACTCACTCACTTACACTCACTCACAGGCTTTTCACTCTGACAGCTCTGTCTCTGATATAATGGTTGGCATGTCTGGCGCAGGCCATGTTAAACAGTACCACCATAGCTACGCTAGAAAATGAGCTGATCCAGCATGTTACCTAACTGACTGAGGGCTAGGAGTGTTTGTTTAAAATGTAAAGTCTTTTAGTACGTCTAAATTAATAGTAGATAATACCGCATGTGACGCTCTGTAGGCTTTAAACAGGTGCTAGATAAGGTTAAATAAGATGTCCATCAAGGCTGTTCAATCCAGAAATTCTGGTCAACTTTGATTCCATTCACCTGCACAAGCCTTAACTTTTACATCTCCTGCTAAAGTGCTCGGCTCCGGTGAACGGAAGTCTTGATTGCTGACAGCAGTGCTGATGTTTCTGTGATACTTTTGTTTTGCTGAATTTTTATTATAAGTGAAAAACAATTCGTACATGATCCAAACTTGTGGGGGGAGCAAACCTTGGAACCTTCAAATCAAACCTGCTGCAACTGGACACCTGGAATCAACTCCCAGCCCACGTACACACTCTAAACCTAAGATCAGACATAAGCTAGCAGTGATGAGAGTGGACATTATTTAGGCCGAATTCTAGGAAAGGAAACTTCCTGAAAGCTTCTGCAAAAAACTGCTTTGTTAGTAGTGTCGTTGTAAAGACCTAGATTCGTGTTTGAGTCAAGACTGAGACGCATCAAGTCAGAGTCATGATGTTTAGTCATTGAGTTTGAGTTAAGACCGTGACAAGGATTCGCAGAGACCAAGACAAAACCGAGACCAAGTTATGTTTATGTTTATGTGGTGTTTGCTCAGGGATCTTTACAAATGAATCTTTAAAATACAACAATTTACACTGGCTTTCATGGACTCAACATAGATAAGATATCTGACATCTGTTAAACTCAGCCAGAGTTCCGCTTTTAGTGTGACCTTTAGAACTTAGTAGCTGCCAAATCAAGTCTTCTCACTAGATCGGTCAAAAAAGAGTGATCTGATAACTTAAATGTACATAAGCTTTTGTGGTTGCAAAGGTTTGGGAACCCCTGATATTGACGTTTTATTCTGTTTATTCTGAGTTTGTTATATTAAATAATGAATTCGTTTTTAGTTTACTCAGACAGCGACATCTCACTCGGCTGCTCTCAACAACATTTCACACCGAATTAGTAAACTGTCTGTTTTCAAAACTCTGTAAAGCTGCTTTGAGACATCATTGTAAAAAGCTCTATATAAATAAACTTGACTTGACTTGACTTAAAGGGAATCCAACTTACACTCAGACAGAGTCAAAACGATATTGAGACAAGATCAAGAGGACTACTTTAAGGTCTCAAGGCCGAGACCAGACTTGACTACCACAACCTTATTTGTTTGGAATGATAGATTTGCAGTTCAAGCTTTAAACTAAAAAAAACAACAACCAAATTTAGACAACAAACATGGTCATGTTGGTTGACCACCAAACCAGCATCCAAAACACACCATGTGTTGGTTATGCTGGTCTAGGCTATTGTTGTTCACCAGGCATGTCTTAACTGAATCAAACATCAGTGGCAAGTAGACAACTTGTCTAAATTAGATTTTTCCGAAAACTTTCTTTTAAGATTCGCTTTTAAACACTTCCTCTTTTAGACAATCATCCAGTCTAAACATGAGTTCTTTACCTTACACTACATACTTTACGGAACTAATATTAGCTAAAAAGTATGGGTTAAGTATCTGGGCTAATGGAGGGTCTTGGAGAGATGCATGTAAAGTCTACTGAAATAAGATGCCAAATAGAACCTGTGAGACCAACCAAACGAATATGGAAGGGAAAATCTAGCGATGACGCTGCGATGAAAACATGTACTTCAGTGGCATAATACAAAACCACAGACGGAGTTAACGCACATTCCTTTCGCTGTTCCACATCATGACCATGCTTAAGATATGAACAGCTTTAGCGCTCTGCTCGCTGGCAGATTCGTCAGATTCTTAAGGACTGTTTCTTTCTGTCTTCTGCACCACTATAGTTAAACGGTCAGTAAAGAAGAAGCTTGGATATGGTACAAGGTAAAGGACTCACGGTGAGGGCCTTCCAGGCTGGGGTGTTGGCAGGCGATCTGGAGAAGAAAGAAGAGGATCAGGAACAAATCACTCACAGAGCCTCTGAACACATGCTGCCAATGTGGACCACTGGCACGGCAGAGCGGAGCATAACTACACTGACCTCATTTCACAGAGCTCCAAAATATGGCTCTGGAGCTCACTGTAAACTTTTCATGAGCTTTCAGTGCTGACAGTTTATGACAATGTTCTGGCAGGACTGCAGGAATGGTGCTATGTTTACTGACAGCAAGGTGGCATGAACGATGCATTACAAATGATGCATTACATCATGCATGTAACGAAGAAGGTCAAATCAACACCAGAAAAAGACATTTACAAATTAACTGTGAAGGGTTTAAGCATTGAGTTCCACTTTTCAACTGTGTCTGAAATAAACAAACAAACAAATAAAAAAAACCAACCATTTGAATTTACTTTATTCACTGTTGAGCATCTGCTCCGTGTAAGTTAACTATATTACATCAACATACATATAGTGTTTCAGTTTACGTACTTATGGCAGTAATAACATGAATGCAGCATTATTCACTGAATTCATGTGGAACAGATGTACACATGAACTGCGTAAACTCAAAGGACTATTGTTTTCAGTGTGTCCACTGATATTTTGTTAGAAGTAAAAAACAGGGACACCAATAGTTACGGATGATCACCTATATTAAAGTAGTAATGCTAAAATAGTTGAGTAGTCCCATAAATAACCAGTTTGAGTAGATTAGTTAATAAATGTAACCTTGCAGGTTACCTAATCTAATCTATTACATGTCTTTATCACTGTCCTCTAGCCTGATCTGAGCACCATGATATTAAAGCCTGCAGGGACTCTTAACTAAGAGTCCAATTATAGACATTGTCCACCTGTCCAACACTAAACTCTATTATTCACATATTCAGCATTCAGGATGGTTTATATATATATATGTCATTTATTTTCTTAACTCCATATTTATTAGTGTACAAACAATTTACTCGTTTTATTCTGTTTATTCTGAGTTTGTTATATTATAATAAATTCGTTTTTAGTTTACTCAGACAGCGACATCTCACTCGGCTGCTCTCAACAACATTTCACACCGAATAAGTAAACTGTCTTTTTTCAAAACTCTGTAAAGCTGCTTTGAGACATCATTGTAAAAAGCTCTATATAAATAAACTTGACTTGACTTGACTTAAAGGGAATCCAACTTACACTCAGACAGAGTCATATTGCTCTTGCTTTATTATTATTTTATTATCTGGTGTCAACCACAAGAGCATAGGTTCCCCTTTTGAGTCTTATTTCCTCCCAAAGTTTTTTCCTCACACTTTTTTATTTACTACTCTCTTTCTCGGCTTGCTTATTTGGGACTCGGACCTGGATTTCTGCTTTGTGACAACACTCTCTATAAAAATGTGCTACATACATAAATCTGGAATTGAACTGAATATTGCAGCTGCTAGGACTTTGTCCACAGCATTTTTGGACGGTTACTCACTCTATCCACTCTAGCCATCTTTTGAAAGTTATAATAGCTAGATTGAAAAAGTTCAGAATATCACATCTTTAAGTAGGTTGGTTGGTTATTTAGCAAATCAGTCAGAAGCCCTTTTCTGTCAAAGCGAAACACACTAGACTCTGAAGTCTGGTTTGAGATGCAGTCCCAGGTCCAAGCCTCCAGCCTATCAGCTGTAATCTCATAAGCAGGTTATGAAACAGCACGGATACAGTAAATGTCCTTCGTTCAAATTTTGCAGTCAGGTACTACTGAACTCTTACCGAACTTCACAAATAGTATTCCCGTTGTGGACACAGTGCCGTAGCTGTTGGTGGCCACACACTGGAAGTAGCCGGTGTCGGTGGTGTCCAGGTTGCGAATACGTAGCCGTGAACCGTATGGGGTCTGTTTGTAAGAGACACGTCGTGCCTCTGGCGCCACTGGAGCATCATTCTTCAGCCAGCGTACCGAGGGTGGAGGGTTTCCTGAAACTTGGCAGTGCAACTCGGCTGTCTGGCCCAAGGAGGTGGTGATGTTATTCATTGGAGCATCCAGCCTGAGGAAGTGGTCTGAGGAGAAAAGAGAAGGAGATGGGTGAGTGAGAGGGAATCGCATGTATAATTTTGGTGAACATTAATTTAGAGATAACACATGAGAAATATCTCTTGGCATTGCAGAGGTCTTTAAAACTGCACTGCAATTATCTGACACATTCTAATTCTCAAGAAACTATTCCACCTTGGGGGAATATCCTCGGCCATAAATTGAGATCAAATTATTTTGATCCCAGTGTGTATGTGTGTGTCTGTTTGTAGGGCATACACTCACTCCCATGTATAACAAACCACTGCTAACTGCCAGTTAGGAATCCTTTACAAGACATTTTGTGGTTTCTGCTGTGGTTGTAAATCATGACTTTGTCTCACCGAGCATGGGTTTCACCAATAAGGATGGCAGAAACTCTAAGGTCATATAAAAGCTCCTGGAAACTTCCAACCCATCTTGCCAGGCCTGGGCTGGCAAGGCTTTGATTGAAGCCCAGTACAAATATGACAACCCCAGCACTCCTTTAATAGCGGGGCAAGTATAATTTGTATAATTATTGCATAATAATTTGTAACTTGGAGTACACTCAGCAAGTACCTAGGGGTAGACTCTACCCAGAATCAGTCTACCAAAAGCTAGCAAAAAGAGAGGACCTCATAAAGTAACACAGTCTATAAGATTCTTTCACAAGCAGTATTTTCTGTCACTATTGTAAGAAAACCTGGTATTTCAGGAATGTTGACTTTATAGGAAAAGCAAAAAATGTTTTTAAAAGAGGAACTCCAACGGGTTTTCAGCATTTCTGCGTAATTTTGTGCGAGACACTTACTAGTCAGAGCTGTTCACAGTGGTGGTGATAGGAACCACATGCCTGAAAAGTTTAATGCCTCTAAAAGCTACATCATGGAAAGTTATTACATGAAATGAATATGAATACCTAGTTTAATGTCTGAGACATTTTAAGTTTTGGTCTTTAGTCTTTATTTGAATCCATTTATGGTGAAAGGATACATGAAGGGTGTTCTAAGGCAAACAGTAATCAGAGATTTTCAGATGTAAGACTATTTTGCCATCATAAACACAGAAAAAACTCAGAGGACACGTGTGAATGTGTATACTCACTGATGTTTTTTCACTGATAGTAAATTAAATATTATTGCACAGATTGTAACTCCTGGTTCCCATCAATGCCACTCTAAAGAAACCTGTGTCTGAAGGTTTCTCATAAAATGTACTTAATTTAGCATCAAAATACTCTAAACGACTCTGTTTACATCTTAACCACAGAATTAGACATACATTTTGAAAAAGTCTCCTTTAAATTTACTTCAGTAATGTAACTTTTTGGGTTTAGTTGTTCTTAAACATTCACATAATGTAAAATTCAGCTGCAGCTTGAAAATAGATCAAAATCAAAAGAAACAAGTCTAATGGTTTCCTTCTGCTAGTATAATATAATGCCATACATATGTAAATCAAGTGTACGACTGTTTGTGTGTGTATGTACGTGAAGGTGAGGAGAGACAGAATGGGCACTGTCCCAGAACAACAACAAAAAAGTTGTTCCGTAGTCTGGTTGTGAACTCTGTGGGGTTTCCTGAGACTACCCGCAGTCATGTGACCGTTTTTGGCAGCCATGCTCAGACTGGCTCTTGCTGCTGGGGTTTCCTGCCTTCTGTGTGGTGTTGGCACTACATCTAACTTTAAGACATTTCATTCCTCCCTCAGTGGAATATCATTTTCCTCATTTTATAATCATGTCTCTTATTGTGTTCTACGAGTTACAAAGCATCACCATCTACTTCATAATGCATCATGATGCTGCAAGTGGATCATGATACCTAATGATTGTACTGCATCTCCACCATGGTAACAAAAGTCATAGTAACTGTCTTCCACAGACAATGAGTATGTATTTTATCCACACGGACTCGGTCCCAATAAATTACCAGATAAATACTGATGCTGGCGTTCAGAGCAGATATGTTAACAAGTCAGTTTATGCATAACTGGATCAAGTTGGCTGAGCACTCGAGTACGACCTTTAGTTGCGAATATTATAAAAGTCATAGTTAAGCTAAGCATAAGTGAAGGCCAATAAAAGTCTATGTTTGTAGCCATGCAAGGTTGCTAGCAAACCACAGGCAAGCCAGCCTGATTTCTGTTAGTGGCATCCTTTTCATTTTCCCACAGCATATTAGTTATGTCTAATCCTAATCCAATCCTCCCCCAGGATGATTCTTAACCTATAGTCCAGGTCAAGGAGTAAGTGTATCACAGGGAAACTCGCAGGGAGAATGTCTGAGGACAAACACAAGATGTTTTGGGCTTAATCTAATCAATGGCTTGTTAAGGTGGAGCCTAAAGTAGCCCAACGAGGCTATATGAGGCAATGATGAAGTGATGTTATATTATATATTATATTATATAGTACAATATGATATAGGTAAATATAATATATAATATATAAATATATAATATAATATATAAATATAATAAGTTATTATGGCAAAAAATGTGGAACACAAACATTATGTTTTAGAAGAAAAAGCTTGTGACAGTGTTCCGCTAGCCTGTTTACTTGTGTAATTGACTGTTGTTAGAAAGGACATAGCTTAGTTAGCAGTAGATTTTGCACAATTTCTTCCCAAATGTGTATCAGTAACCAGTCAAGGGTACCAGTCAGTACTGAGTCAAGTTAAAAGTCAGTCAACATGAGACTCAAGTGCAACTTGAGTTTGAGCCACTAAACCTAGTAGCCATATCAGGTTTGCAATTCAACAATCAATCATAGCATCAGCACAGCTCTACTGTCTACCACTACACCATATTAATGTCAACCTCTGTAAATAACTGTACTATGAATATATATATATATATATATATATATATATATATATATATATATATATATATATATATATATATATATATATGTGTGTGTGTGTGTGTGTTATTGAAAAGGCACTATTTTATTTGAGACAGTTTCTCTTTCTTTAGCAGAGCTTCATTTTAAGAGGCATCCTCTCCGAATGAGGCCAGACTCTGGAGCAATGCTAGGAATGTGACTTTGATGAGGAAATTAATAAAAGCACATGGAGTGGGAGCCCTTCAGGGTTAGGGGCCCCGGGGCCCACAGCTGTGTGGGGACATGCGCAATATTACTCTCCCTGTGAAGGGGGCCAGATTCCTCTCACTACTTTTCCCTTATAAGTTAAAACATGAGTTAAACTACACCAGACAGGATTATTCGCCCATACATTCCTACTGTTACAAGGCATCCGCTGGTCTGTCTGAGAAGACTTCATGAATGCATGTAGATAAAAATATAGATCAGATGGCTCAGAGGGAGGGTTGGTCATCTGAAGTTATGCCCAAGTACAACTACTTCAAATAAACACTGACCAAAGTAGCAGCTAGACTGTTACTATTCCTGCTAAATTCAACATGACTAAAAAGAAATTACCGAGTCAATAGCGCCAAGTTACATGCGCCGAACATTATAGAGCTGCTATACAACTCGATACAACATCTACGAACATCCAGAGTTTCTTTTACTGTAGTGTAAACTATCGTGCTTGGAAGGGGGGATGAGAAAAAGAGCCCAGCAGCAGCTGCAGTCTCAGATAATGCAATGAATAACATTTACTACATTGAATATGCTATAATTATTATTTGTGCTATACAGAACATGCTATATAATAGTGAAAAGAGTATAACATGAGGCATGCAGGGATGTGGGGAGGTAGGAGTGCAACACTCTAAGAGACCCATGGGTGCTTTGCAGGGTGGTTTTGGTCATTGTAATTATCCCCCCACTAGCACGCATGTGGATTACACAAAGTTCTTCCAGCAAGAGAAAGGAATGTCAGCAACACCTTCTCGCGTCCCTGGAATCATCACTGAGAACAAAGGGCTTGATTTTAGATAACACATTTTTGAGAAACTCCCACAGTAATGATAGTGTGGAGGCGCCTCCTCTGCTGCACTGGGTAGTGTGAGAAGATACTGTTTAGGTCAGGCCAGTTGTTGTGATCTATATAGTGTAGTATATCCTGCATAGATTTTTTCAAATGCTTAGTAATATTTTGGGTTCACTGGAGTGTGCTTTCTTTTTTCTTTCTTTATCAAATTCAGATCAATATCATACCATCTAGGCTAAACCAGTGCTTAATTTGTAAAACATCAGGTAATGGAACACTAAAGGTGGGGTGATCCAGCAAGTGGCAGTGAGGGAAAAGGTACTGGAACGCATAGGCACAACAGTGCTTCAAGTGTTCATCTAACATAGTAGCATTCTATACAATAAAATAATCCTAGCTTTAATGAATGCATTAAGGAGCTGCAACCATAAAATCTCAGAGATGCCACTGGACAGATAGCTTTTGGTGTCCTACAAAAAAAAGATGTCAAAGAGGTGGTGGATCCACATAAATAAGTTTTGGAACACAGGTACCTGAATATGAGAGGTGCCGGATCATTTTCCAGCAAGATCCAGCACAAATTAAGCACTGGGCTAAACCACAGAGTGATGGGCATTTGAGTGAAACCTACACACTCAGCAAAAACTTCTCTGTGAGGTGCAGTACAGGAGCAGCATATACCTTCACTTTTTACCAAACTTTTGTAAAAAAAAAATACATACATTTTAGACCAAAGCAAACTGTTCAATGTTATTATTTTTCTCTAAACTATCGCTTAACTGATATCGTAAAAATGTATAATATTTTCAATGTTGCATCATTTTATATCACAAAAAATAAAAGAATTAATACATCACCCACCTATACTGTGCTGGCTATACAGTAAATGCTATTTAAAACATTAACATAAATAATAATTTAGTGCATTACAGTTGTTCTCAAATCTGTGCAACTAATCATTTGCTTTGCTCAATCCCATCCCATAAACCCAACTGGCCTGACATATACTGCATGGATCAAATCTGTTACTCAGCCCACAATCAAAGAGAAGGAGTTTTTATAGATGACAAATGTTTCTCCATCACATCATGTGCCATTTCTCTCCAAATCCAACATCATCCAATTACCTCTTCCTCACACATGCCCCCCTCTTTCTCCTCCCCTTTCTCCCCTCCCTCCGTCTCTTCTCACTCCCGATCCAGACATGTACTGTCTCAGGGTGAGCAGGGGAAAGGATTCCTTCCTTCCCAGGCGGATCTCTCCTCTATCCCTCCATCTTAATCTCCTCTGTCCAAACATCAGCTCTCTTACAACAATATACAAAAGCTGCTGTCCAGAATAACGGATATTAGCACTGAAGCTCAGACATGCATCTGAGTCACCGCCCCAGCCGTTTAGCGACACACTTCCAGCGCACACTAATGCAGTTAGAATGTGATGACTACTCCTGACTGCTTCCCAGAAGAACGACTCAAACGCAGACTCACACAAGAATCTATACTCACACATACATGCGCACATACACAAACTTCTGTTAGATTATTTGCCACTACAAATTTGAGTGCTGTGCATTCTGTGCAAAGAGAGAATCTTTTACGCACCTGGATATATAAAATATGAAACTCAAGCCCTTACTGTCGTCATGGAAGGAAATAATATGTGTGGCTTGCAAAGGCTTGCAAATATTTTCTTACTATTTTCTTTTTGCTGTGGCTAAATCTCTACATCTGATGGGCAGATTTTCAATGTATGCAAGCGGAACCATTCAAAAAACCTGAGACTCAATTAGCTAACTATCTTACAGCTCTTTTTATTTTTGACTGATAGTTGACGTAAGTTCATTTATGATATATTAGTACAAAACTGACACTGAGAATTCATATAAACGCCCACTTTCCTAACACTTACATAAGCACATAACTGTTAGATGCAGGTTAAGTTAATTAAACACTATATTTACTCCACAGCCTGAGTAAGTACTATTATCTTTATTATTAAGTTATTATAGTATATATATATATACACACACACAATTTCCCTCCCAATATTTTCCAAATTGCCACCCTTGGATCAAATCATCTGGCTAGTGACCCCCAGCTAAGAGTTTGAGACGCCTTAAACCCTCACTCTCATGACAGTTGATACATTTCTGAGAAACATTAGCTCCTTCCAGAAAAGTATACTACTCCATACAACTAGGCAGTCCACCTCCTACCGTACTACCATGATTAAATTAAGTGCTAAAGACAGCCAGCTGACCCTCCTGTACACTCCTGTACATTCAGTTCCCTGAAGTTGAAGCTCTAAGGAACTGAAGAAGTTCTGGTGACTTGGCACAGCACCTTAGTAAGACAATTTATGTTCGTTACTCATCTGTACATCACCTACACTGTTCACTCGGCAAAAGTTTGGAATTATTATTTTCTTAGTCTATATAAGAAAAATGCTTTCAAATAAATGTATGTATTCAGTAGTTTTGTGCAATGTCATAGATTTCAAACAATCAGTAAGATATCAGCTGGGTCCAGAATAAAGAATATAGACTGTTTTTTTACAACAGTCTATATTCTTTATTCTGGACCCACAGGGGAAAGCTAAAGGGCATAATAAAATATAATATAATATAATAAATAATTACAGTAAGGAATTTACAGTATATAACAGATCTATGAAACACAGCATATAAAATAAGAAATAACAGAACACAATAAAAACATAAGCGCAAACATAATGCCGGAATCTGTATGCTTACTATAGCTGGCGATAAGTTTGTTGATTCATATATGATGTACATATATTCACTGAGTAATGATGCACACATCTGAATCAAATTCATTTAATTAATCTCCCTTTTCATTATACTACTGTAATATTTACATTACTTTCCCGTACACCCCTTTACAGCTGGGGCGTCCAGTCTTATCCACAAAGCCATGCAGTGTTTTTATTCCAACACAACTGGAACATGTGTGATCAGTTGCTGAAGACAGGGACCAACTGATTAAACATGTAGAATCAGGTGTGCTCCAGCTTGTTTGGAATGAATACCTGCAGCCATGTCGGCCCTTCAAAGATAAGATTTGACACCCCAGCTTTACTGTCTCGTGATATGGATCAAAGGCATGTAGCAATTATGTACACACAGTGTAAACCTGACAGGCCTTACGCTCGGAGGAGTCAGTCCTATCATACGGCTGTGAATGTAACAGTTCTCTGTTTACTTGTTAGAAGAACTTGTAGACTAGCATACAGTACACAGCTAAAACACCTAAACGCTGAGCAGCTCCTCCAATCAGCGGCAGAGCGAATGTCCATGTTCAGAGCCATCTAGCATTGAACGTGAGTGGAGTGAATTTGAACAGCAGGTGCTGTTTGTAAGATATTTGTGCAGCTGTGCACATGCTTTTGAAGCTTGCCATGTTTGAGACAGCAGTAAATACATTTCTGAGCAGCAGGGTTTCTTCTTCAGTCCTGCTCTGTGCAAGAACCACATCAACACAGAAAGGATAAATGAATTGCAGGATTTCTAAAGATGTTTTAAAGTGGCTGATGGCCACAGTCACCATCCATATCACAGATTTGATCAGGAACTTCTATAGGCCTCCACATTTAACTTTTAAACTAATTTAGCACTATTCTTGTGTTTCTCTTGATTTCTACTTACGACTCTTAAGTGGATTTATGTAAAAAAACCTTTTGTGTGGAAAAGAAGGGATGAGAAAAGGGGATCTGAAGGAAGTAAAGAGCCATAAATCTCTTTTGATGACAGGTTAACTTAACTGGAATATCTATTTCCAGTGCAATTAAGCCAATAGGATTATGATTTCCATAGTACATCACATTTCATTTATTTATTTAGTTTAGTGCAGCTGAAACTAGCTCAGGGTGGAAAAACAGTAAAAGAGAACCAAACGGGCAAGAGCCGCAGAAAAAAGCATGACGGAAGGAGCCTTGCATGCGGAGGACACGGATTAGAGTCATCAGCTGGGTTAACCCTCGGAAGTCTACAGAGTCATCATAACTGTTTTGTTATACGCTTGATTTTATAAATGTCCATAATTAATTATTTACGTTACGTGATTGAACTACATTTACATTTAAATTACATTCTGCATGAACAGGTTAGAGTCTGCAAACCTAGTTTGTCTCAAAGCCAAAAGTCTTCTCTTCTACTTACAAACAGATATGGCATCAATTAACGCCTTGAACCTTTAACAAATGTTCTGTTTGTTTCACTGAACTACATAAGAATAAGAAATTATTATAGAAACTAAAAAATAGACAAAAAATATTACAACAAGGTCTGTGTTGCTGCTTACACTTCAATCTGGGGACAGAGACTTCTGACTAAGCCGAATTCTATGAACAGCATGTATATACATGTGTGATGCGCATTCACTTGACAGGCAGTGACATTTTGGCCTATTACCTGTTGATTGTGGCCGCCTGCAGCTACAGCTACACTGTGAAGTTTAATGGTTATGTAGTTTATGCAGTTATAGTTATTGTAAGTGACACGGTGCCTGACTTAACGAAGAGCTGGATGTGGTTTGAGTGGATAGAAGGAAGTTCTGAGGTGTACTTAAAGAAAGGGTGAATAATGATTTGTACTGTTTGTTAACAATTGTTAGAAGCGAGATGTGGATACAAAACATGTCTTGGCTGACTGACAACATGTGGGATAAATGGAAAATTGTGTAAATACGATTTTCCGCCAAACCATTCCTGTAATGCAGAGCTGTGAAATGACTCTGCACAGATCTTGAGCATGGAAACCCCCCACACGCGTACACACACACACACACACACACATCTGGAGTAATCAAGGTGATGTCAGTCATATAATAAGACGCCTTCACAATTTTGACTCCCCGCCACTGACACATGCTGATACGCTGCAGCTATGAATGCTGTCTTTTTTGGCAATCACAGCTGAACTCTGGCTGCAGACACAACATCCTGCAATCACTGTCCATCCGCCACCTACTGCAGCCTTCAGCTCCACAGATCCCTCCAGCTCCGCTCGCACAGGCGGCACTGAGCAACTAAAACAAATACAGCGCCGCACACATACTCACCTTTCTGTCCTGCGCTGGAAACATTCCAGCTGGAGGCGGTCACTACGCTCGGGTCTGCGGGAGCTTCTGCCCCTGTAGGAAGAAAGAGGAGCACTTTATTTTCTACTGAGCATTTCTGATTTCAACTGGTATAAACATGCTTTCTTTAGCTGCTCAAGGGTCCCATTTGTGATATATTGATCAGTTATTACATGATATAGCAATATATTTTTAATTATTTATTAGTTTTAAGTCCATCCATTATCTGACGCTTAATCCCGCTAATCAGGGTCACGGGGGGGCTGGAGCCAATCCCAGCGTCATCGGGCAAAGGCTGGGTACACCATTGGACAGTTCGCCAGTCCATCGCATGGCCAACACTCACACCTACGGGCAGTTTAGAGTGATCAATCAACCTATCATGCATGTCTTTGGACTGTAGGAGGAAACCGGAGTACCCGGAGGAAACCCACTCAAGCACGGGGAGAACATACACACTCCACACAGACCAGCCCGGACTGGGAATCCAACCCAGATCATCTAACTGTGAGGCGACAGTGCTGACCATTACACCACTGTGCTGCCATTTATGATATAGCAGTATATTTTTTTATTATTTATTAGTTATTAAGTGATATAGCAATATATTTTTTTATTATTTATTAGTTATTAAGTGATATAGCAATATATTTTTGATGGCTGATTAGTTATTAAGTGATATAGCAATATATTTTTGAATATTGATTAGTTATTAAGTGATATAGCAATATCTTTTTATTATTTATTAAGTGATATAGCAATATATTTTTTATTTTTTATTAGTTATTAAGTGATATAGCAATATATTTTTGAATATTGATTAGTTATTAAGTGATATAGCAATATTTTTTTATTATTTATTAAGTGATATAGCAATATATTTTTGATTGCTGATTAGTTATTAGGTGATATAGCAATATATTTTTGATTATTGATTAGTTATTAAGTGATATAGCAATATATTTTTGATTATTGATTAGGTATTAAGTGATATAGCAATATATTTTTGATTGCTGATTAGTTATTAAGTGATATAGCAATATATTTTTGATTGCTGATTAGTTATTAGGTGATATAGCAATATATTTTTGATTATTGATTAGTTATTAAGTGATATAGCAATATATTTTTGATTACTGATTAGTTATTAAGTGATAGCAATATATTTTGATTACTGATTCGTTATTAAGTGATATAGCAATATATTTTGATTATTGATTCGTTATTAAGTGATATAGCAATATATTTTGATTATTGATTCGTTATTAAGTGATATAGCAATATATTTTGATTATTGATTCGTTATTAAGTGATATAGCAATATATTTTGATTATTGATTCGTTATTAAGTGATATAGCAATATATTTTTGATTATTGATTAGTTATTAAGTGATATAGCAATATATTTTTGATTACTGATTAGTTATTAAGTGATAGCAATATATTTTGATTACTGATTAGTTATTAAGTGATATAGCAATATATTTTTGATTACTGATTAGTTATTAAGTGATAGCAATATATTTTGATTACTGATTCGTTATTAAGTGATATAGCAATATATTTTGATTATTGATTCGTTATTAAGTGATATAGCAATATATTTTGATTATTGATTCGTTATTAAGTGATATAGCAATATATTTTGATTATTGATTCGTTATTAAGTGATATAGCAATATATTTTTGATTAGTAAATTTAAAATTTTGATAAGCTTTGAAATCCTACACTTTGCAGACTGAAACTGAAAGTATGGCAGGAGTAGAAGTGTTATCAGCACACATCTCAAGTAGGCGGAATGTTTCAAAAGACAAGAATGTGGCTTCATAGTCACATAGTCCCCTGAAAAAAACTCACTTGTTACTGAGGAGATATTTACCCCATAAGTGTGTCTATTTAATGTCATGTGTATCTATGAAAATACTATTACTATATGTACTCTGTGTAAGCTTTAAACAGGATCCTCTGACTAACACATTTCTCAGCATGCGACAAGGCTGGTTATGGTCTAGATGTTTTTAAATGTGTCACAAAATGAAAATACATAAACGTTTGGCAATAATAAACTGTGTAGATTTTTAAATATTTCAAAATGCTTCCCTGGAAAACAAATAGGAGACATTAATAAAGACTGTGATTAGAGTTTTAAATTTTGCATCTGAACCTAAAATGGCTGTTCATGCCCAACCCAGCCTGCCAAGCCTGAACTCCACTCAGACCACATCACCAAAGCAAATTTTATCAGAAACTGATCTGAACTGGACCAACTATCACCTAAAGCACCCAATACAACCTGACAGGCTACCGAGTACTGACAACAATAGCTGTCATTAAAGTGTCCAGAAATAAAAAGGGACACAATACAAAACAATATGCTGGAATTTAAAATAATCTGATATTTAAAATTTAACATAAATTCTACTTCCCACAAATAATGCTTTTAAACAGCATCTCAAATGTGTTTCAGTCTGGCTAAAGATTCATTATCCCTCATGCAGTCTTGTGCTCATATAGTAAAAGGTTAACCTTCACCTGTTTAATTCTAAAACTTAACCAATAAGGTTTGTTTGGCTGAACTAAAGTTTACTTTCTTTAATTGATTCTCTGTGTATGCCCTGTTTCTCTTGAGCATGTGCCTTGTGGAAGACTCCAGTGTGGGTGGGTAACTCCAGTGTGGCAGATTATTACAGGTAGTGAAAGCAGTGAAGAATAGGGTAAGGAAGGGGGGCATGCAGAGGGGAGTGCAGGGGGAGTTCAGGGTAAAATCTATCACAAGTGAGAGGTGGGCCTGAATCTGAAACGCGAACACAAAACATGTTTGAGAAACAACATCTAAACCTGACGTGAGCGGTCGGGTCCTGTCTGGTTCAGACAAATATTTTAAACTGACTGGACGTCTCAATTAATTTGTTTATGTAAATTGGAATTTTTAAGCTTGAGCCATCAAATTTAAATATGAAACCCTGACAGCACTAGTTAAATCACACATTTCAGTGAAATACAGGTCGTTATTAGCATCCTCTCTATGTCCAGCGGAGAGCAGGTAAAACAGCCCCTAATACCCGAAGATTACAGACTTGTTAGTGTACTGAGGAGGATTCATTACAGCGCAGCAACACAATATCGGCAAGTGTTGACAGGTTTGCGGCGCTTACAATGGGTTCTTTTGACTCTTGAGCAGGGAATGTTTCATCCCTTTAGCCGCAGAAGACAATAAACAATGTGTGGCTCTCTGCTGGCCACAGTGACTGGAGTCTGTTCAGAACAGAGGTGCATGGTGTTCAAGGAATGCAAGACATTAGCTCATTCCTATTCTCTGTCAATCAAGCACATGCTTGGATGGTACTAACATCCTGCGCTTCCAGGAGAAAGCAACAGCTTTGATTTGAGCACGTGCTTGCACCTCTGCTACCTAAAGTAGGTTTAGGTACTTTATGCAAACTGTAGGGGTGTTAATGGATCATGTAGGCTCCCTGCTGCCGGGGCTCAGGGTAGAGAATAAATCGGCTCTGTATTGACACAACCAAAGCGGCTCTGGCACAGATGTGCTGTAAAAAAGATTTGTTGTTTTAACTTTAAACTGTAACCTGGCTGCTTCAAAACCTAGAGTCTATAAAACTTCATCAACTAAATCATATACTTTACAGTGCTGCTTACCCCAAACTCCTCTCACCAAAATCACTACTAAGTCTATACTCTGTAACAACTGGCTGAGGGCAGAAGCAGCTTTGAATTGCTGTTAAGGTTTGACATACTAATTGACGTCATCAATATTTTTAGTTTAAAACATTCCAAAATTAGCTAAAATGAATGGAATGTGTAAAAAGAATATGTTGATATGTCAAAGATGTCTAAGTATCCTGTTGCAGAGATATCTGCTGAAGTTAGCCCTGATTGTCCTGTCTGTAATACCACTTTGCACCTCAAGAGGCAGTAGTGAGTGAGTCACTACACTGTCGAGTCTGACTGGATGAAGAGTAAGCATGCCTACTCTCGGCAACAAGGCAAGTGCCAAACAAGTTGAAAACAAGTGCCAAAATTAGTCGCTGGAGTACTTTGGGATGAAGTTTGATGCTGAACTTACGATTCTCCAGACTGGTAAATAAACAGGGGGAGGAGTGAAGAGGAAGGAGGAGGGGCTGTGTGGAGGATGAAATCGTCAGACAGGGTTATTTTACATTGTTTACATTGTTTCGTTTAAAGACCAGTCTGTGTTCCTTTGCTCAAATGATTGAGTCATTTCATCAGAACCAGCTTTTGGAACATCTGGGGTACGTCTACACAGCACACACTGAAAACCTCCATCAATCATACTTTAGATCGTCTTGCGGCAATGATCATCAAATTGATATTGTTGATATTGCTCTGAGAGAATGTTTGTGGTGGGTTAATGCACATGCCCAATTTTCACCCGCTCTTTATCCCCTTTCTGTGGCCGCACCTTTAACACTGATAAGTCTGTGACTGCGGTCTGTTCCCACTGGCTGCCATGTACTCTGCTCCTCTTACTGAGCAGTATGGGCTGCAATGCTCCTTATACCTTCATAATGCACATTTATGAGTTATACTCTGAATAGGCAGATATGTGTAAAGGCAGAATATCAAATAACAAACCAAGAATGATATCAAAAGGCCATTTCTTGCTGCTTAGTTCCGTATATGAACAGTGTGGACTGAGGAGGAAACTACATGTTTTAAAACCGTTCATATTACATTAAACTCCTGTCTTGCAGAGAAGATGATATGCTGTCTTCAGAATTAGGCAAAGCAGAGTGAAAGTACGTTCTGTTTCATTATAACATTCATGACAGATTTTCTGCCGAAGTTAGCGTGTATACTGACCGAATATATATATATATATATATATATATATATATATATATATATATATATATAACACATGCTTCTAGGCATATACAAGAATGCGACGTAACACAAACTCTATTTAAACATTACAAGGGTTGGGAAAGCGAAAGCGCCGCCAAAGGCAACTACCCAAACACATTTACCCAAACACATCTGCAGAGAACTTTTATTGTCCGCCTAATTGTTTAATTCTTTTTTCCACCTAATTTAAGAGGCTTTGTTCATATTTCCATCAAACAGCACCTTTGTTCTGTTTTATGAAGGATTAAACAAAACTCAGAGAAGTCTGCTCTCTGTTTAGCTGGATATGTAAAGAACACGCTGCACAGAAAACTGTGTAAATACACTCCGAGTGCAGGGGTGCCCGAGACACAGTGCAGAGGGTGTGTGACTACGTGCGACTATGTTAACTGGGTGCTAATTTGCCGTTAAATACATGTGCTTTTACACACTTGTAATGAGCTGCTAAGATACACACACCTGTTAATGCCAGTGACGACTTCCCACAAGGCGTGACACACAAACACACACATACACACACACACACCCACACAGAGTGCAAGCTGGGCTGTGTGGAACAGGTGGCGTAATGTTCTCTACAGCCACTGAGCTATGAACTATGTACAATACTGTTTAATAGCAGAGTGTTTCTACGCTATCCCATTACTCTGTACTAAAGCAGGTTCTTACTCCACTTTACTGTTTCTGTATCTGCTGTAAACATTTTCTACCATAAGATGTCAAGTCTGTCACGGTTCTGTTGGAACAAGCTTGACTAACTAAACCTAAATCCAGGACTTTCACTGGTGTATTAGTAATCTAGTGATTATGCCAGATGATTCATCAAATAATCAGAGGCCCAACAATAAAAATGGACTTCCTTGCAGAACAACACACCATGCCTAGCCTTTCAACTTCCTAAAGTGTTACTTGGAAAGAAAGACTGTAAAAACACTATCACTGTGTAAAGAAGGTACATTCATCAGGCTGTTTCTGACTGTTAGAGAGATCAATGGGAAAACTCCCTGCCAGGTTTTGGTTTTTGCTCATGGGATCACTCTACAGTTGTGGAGTGTATTGCACCACCGCCGTCATTACAAATCATGGGCAGCTGTACACAGCATTTGTTGACGAGCTGACTCCACTTCACATGCACTATGTGTAAACAACCAAAATCTATACCTGCATGACACATGTGTGACAAAGGGGAGCGCGCCACGGAAATCAGAATTCGGCACAATGCCAGCACAGATATAAGAAGCAACAGAACTATGTTCACGTACAAGGTAAAGTAATGTTAGAGGATTTTACTACACCAAGTCTTCTTTGGTGTGAGAGCCAAAGACTGACTAAACTCGTTGGTGTGAGGTGACTGCATGCTATTCTGAAACGGGACTGAGATTAGACACCTGGACTTTTGGCATCTACGAGACTCTGTGAGACAGGGATGATGCAGATAAGGTTACAGCCTGCACTGCAATCTTTCATACATGGCATTGACAGGGATGTTTACTCTGCCGTCAGACTTACACTGGCCACTGCATTACATTTACATTACATTAGCCATGAGAGTGTCTTGCATCCTGTTACCTCGTTTTAGCTTTCACCAAACAATACAAGTCAGTTTGAGATTTACTCCTGTCTGGTCTATTGCTCGTTAGCACTGTCTTTATCTCTTCCTCACTTCCTCCAACAATGTTTTTCCTCACAGCCTCTATCTGTCCAGGGATGCCGAGCGAGCCTGTTCTTATAGCTTGCAGAAGACACATAGCTGTTAAGAGTGTGACGAGGCTCTATGAAGCGGTTTGTCTCGTGCACACGGCTCCAAATTTATACAGCACTATAACAACATTCTGGACTGGATATGACAGAGATGCCTTTTTTCAGGTCAGTTATTTTAATGCTGTAAATTTAAGGTAAAATAGTTACATAATGCTACTTCATAGGTTATGCTTTCCTGCATTACTCACATAGAGTCATTGCTGCTGTTGCATTTATTTGTTATGTAAAGAATGTGATCTAACAAAGTTGAAATACTATAGGTTTTTTTTTTATACTGATTGAGACGCTCAGTTTGACAAAAATGTTATTTGGGAAAATCTCTTTCCATGCTCCTTCTCTTTCTGTTGTTTATCCTCTCTCATTCCAAATCACTTTCTTCTGTTTGTATTGTTTTTGTTGTTTTTTGTTTATCTTCATCGGGCAATCCTTTAATTACTATGTTAATTAATACTGACGTACAATGTTCTTTGAAATCGCTCTCATGAGTGAACTTATGCCAAAAATAATACACCACTGATTAACGTAAGGAGAACCGCAATAAAGCAAGAGGTACAAGAACCACAAATGAACACGCAGAAGGAGAGAAAGAAAGAAAGAGAGAGAAAGAGGGAGAGAGAGAGAGAAAGAGAATAAAAGAAAAAGGGAGGGAGGGAGGGAGGGAGAGCGAGAGAAAGAGAGAGAGAGAGAGAGAGTGTTTGCACTGGATGGACCAGCTCTATATCAAAATAGATGAAAAGCATTTTTAGCCTAATTAGTCCACATCTGCAGTCTACCATCATTAGACAATCACGAAATATCTGGATAATTGCTGGGCAATTTTGAGATTAGTATTCTAATGTTTCCTTGACAACAAAGGCAGGTTTTATTATGACCACTTGTGACTGATGTCTTTAAAATCATAACGTCACAGTGACTGACATCAGACAACGGAGAACAAACAGGTCATAACCAACACAGAAACACGAGCCTTGCCCAAATCTCACCTCACCAGTGGCTTTACTTGAAACAAACAAGTGTGTTAATTTATAGTGAGCTGTAAAGATTTAAGTGAGCTTTAAACTTATTTAAAAAGTTATGTTTTATCTTGTTGTGACTGTACCTTTTCTGAAACCTGCTCATGATTAGAAAGCCACCATCTCTAAGCAACTTGGGCAACTCTGACTATCAGAGATGATCAGCTCTTTTTTCGATTTTCACAAAATCACATGGTCTTGCATTAAACCACATCTCTTAGATTCAGTTATTATTAGAGTGCAGGCCTAGACCTTGGGAAAGAGCCATGGATCTGGTTTTGTGTGGATGTAGGGAAAACAAATAAAATCAATCAGTGCATATTCCTGCAGTTTAATATGATTGAATGATTTTTTCATAGCCCTGAAATTATAGCTTTTTATGTGGTACATATTACTGATATGAGGGCTGTTAAACCCTAATAATACAGGCCCTTCTCATGCCATAACATTTGCTGGAGACCGCAAGACCACTGTATCTTGAATATAAAACTGTACAGAGCTGTGTCTTAACATATTCCTGTCAATGATGAAAAGAGTTAACAATAAGATCACTCGTCTGGACATAAAGTCCAGACCCCAAACTCCAGATTCCTTTCCAACTGGTAAGGGATAGACTGGCAGAGAGGACTATAAAGTATAGCAGAGTTGTACTGTAGTTAAATTGGACTGTTCTTTATAATATACAGACCCTAAATCTTCATTCTCTTATGAAGACAGAAAGGAATAATCCACGTTTTTTCAATCTAATCTCTGCCTCATCTGTATTGTATCATTACTTACCATGGGCAATCATTATGGATCTCCCTGTACTTGGAGAAGAACAGAAAACCAACTGGCATGAGTTACTGAAGCTCTGAAGCAACTGCCCACTAACTTCTATCATAAGTGTGTTTTGAGACACAATTAGATTAGATTGCAAAATCCTGGAGTAGAATATTCATTCATATCTCTAGGGACATAACATGGGCATGACTCAAAGAAACATCTCTTACATATATAAATACTCTTTGTCCATTTTATCAGATCCACAGTTTATAGTTGTAGAATTACAGACTGTAGTCCATCTGTTTCTCTGCATTCTTAGTAAATCTCATTTCACTCTGTTCCTCAATGGTTAGGACCACCACAGAGCAGGTATTATCTGGGTGGTGGATCATTCTCAGCACTGCAGTGACACTAACATGGTTGTGGTGTGTTAGTGTGTGTTGTGCTGGTATGACTGGGTCAGACACAGCAGTGCTGCTGGAGTTTTTAAACACTCACTGTCCACTCTATTGGACACTCCAGCCCTGCTGGTCCAGCTTGCAGATGCAGTAGACAGTAGCTCATTTGTTGCTGCGCAGTTTGTTAGTTATCCTCTAGTGCAGGGGTCACTAATAGGCTGACCACAGTCCAGATCCGGTCCCAGGCATTGTCCAATGCGGACCCAAACCGATAAACTATTAAGAATGATTTAATCTTGACTGTGTTTATTTTAAGCGGCAAACGGTATACAGGCTTTACGGCGCAGTGAATTCACAGACCAATCACATGCGCTGTAAGTTCACCGAAGACGCTCCTCAGCCAATCAGATCTGTGCACATTGGGGAGTGTGGCGTGCACACAGGCGCGGTACGAAGCGAGGAGCAGCAGCCGGAGACTAAAGCGAGTCAGAAAGAAAAACGTGCTGTAAAAACAGAAAAGTCAACAGTGAAAACTGACTGTTTAACCAGGAACGGCTCTGGAATGGACTTGCTCGTCTAGTTTTGTTCATTTGTGAGTTAACTAGAAGACGCAGGTTTTATTTACTTTCTCTATAAATAAACACTTAAAGATGCACTTTTTTCAAAAGCATTCTGTTTCTTTTCATGTATCTCATGTTTTATTAAAGTGAAAAAAAACATTAATTTGGAGCTTAAAAAATAATTCATTCAGCTCAGCATTAAAACAGTAAATATACTGAAATGTACTGAACAGTATTTGTAATTGGTTGCTGATGGTATAAAATGCTGATACTAGGCTACTTCAGTATACAGGATTTGGCACTGAAACATAACACAAGTTAGAAATGATAGCGGTTCAGACCTTGGCCTGAGGAAATCTCCTCTAATTGGACCTTACTGAACTACCCCTTAACTACAAATACCTGCTCTAGTGTTTCATCAGTGGTCACAGGACACTGCCCACAGAACAGTGCTGGCTGGATATTTTTTGTTTGGTGGACTATTCTCAGTTCCTACTTGTAAAAACAGAACACACCAGTATCACGGCAAATAACTTAAATGAATGGAGCGATGAAACAGATGGACTACGTGTATATGGATGTTATGTTTACAGACTGAAAAGTGACGCTTTATATTTAGAATTTAGTTCCAAATCAATGACGATTCTACCAAGAGTGAAAGTGAATTAATTTAAGGCTCCAAATATTCTGCGACCTACATGCTCTTCTTGGAAGCAGCACAAAGCCTTAACGAATTATTATTAAGGATATGAGCGGAAAATCTGAAGCTGACTGGGCCAGCGGGTTGGACAATAAAGCTGTTTGATTACGGGTGGAGAGCGAGAGAAGGAGGGAGGGACTGATGAAGTTGCTTGTAAACTCGTGTTTGGAGATGGGCGCAGATCCCAGCTCGAATGCTGGGGTTTATTTTGGCTTCCTCTCTTCTCCACTGTCAGTGCCCTGCAGCAAACAGGCCCTTAACTAACAAGACTGGTCAAGAGCAGCGGAGAACCGGGCCGAGAACACAGCCCAGAGGACGGAAAAAGAAGGAGGCTTTGAAGGAAATCATGCCTCCATTACCTTCTCCAGGAGAATGTGAGAAGGTTGGGAATTATGGGTGTTTACTGTGGACTGAAGAAGGGAGCTAAGGGGCTCTTCATCACGGCTAGGCTAACCTGACCTGTACAGAAGTAAAACCAACAATGGACAAGCGGGGAGGGAAAAGCTCCTCCTGTGTGCACCACAGGCAACAGGAACCAGTCCGCCCCCCAAATCCTCCAGCACCTACTTCACCGTCCTGTCTCAGGAAGCTGGGCCGTAACGTGATAAGTCTGCTGGGCTCCGGGGAGCCGGCTGGCCTGGTACAGGCCAGGCAGAGACAGGCTTCAGACTGGGCAGTGAACCCAAGCGAGCGGCTGGGACACAGAGGGTGTAATACAAGGACCTCTCCCATTAGCACAACAAACGGCAGAGCGGAACAAAGGCTCCTAAGCAGCTGCAGGCCAGTCCTCTCCGTTAGGCTGCTTCGGATAGACAGCAGCCAGGCCCATTGCGGGGCTCTCCTCCTGGGAGCTAATGCTAATGAGGCAGCGCTAGCCTGAGGGTGCCGAGACACCGCTGAGTCTTTAGGCCCTAAATCATTGATGGTATAATAGCTTTTCATGCCGCGCAGCCTGCAGTTCAGTGGATTTGCATGGCTCAGCAGAGCCACTCCTGCTAGAGTCTCTCAGTAAGTGACAGCTTGATGCTCACTCAAAAAGGTGAGAGCCAAAGAATTTCTGTACACCAAAATCTCCAGTACTAAATTCACTTTTACACCCTCGATCTCCATCTTGCAGTGCTGAATTCACTCACACATACTGCTGAATTCACTCTCACGCACTGTTGAATTTACTCTTGCAGTACTGAATTCACTTTTACACTGTTGGATTTACTCTTGAGTGATAAATTCACATGGACAAATTTGAATTCACTCCTACAGTCCTGAATTCACTCCTACAGTCCTGAATTCACTCCTACAGTGCTGAAATCACTGTGGCTTTTGTCCTGAAAGTGTTAAAATGATATTGTAGTGATAAATGATATTGAGGGGAAAAGCTTTACAGATAAATAAGGAGTTAAATTTGTGCCTAAATAAAGCTAATAATAACTCAAGCAATGAAAAGGTAGTTTTTAATAGCAGTTACTAAAACGTAATACAACAATATTCTGTAAACAACAGGTCTACACAATTCATGCAATTCGAATAACACCTTTAATATACTGAAAATACATAAACGACCCCCTAATGCGGTTAAAGACTGAACTGCATTACTTTTGATCCAAGTTATTTATGTTCATCATGTTGACATGTTGTAAATTCATTGATTTACCCAAACACTAAGAACATATTTTTGCTGTCCAAAGAAAACACGTATCCCAATTCAAATTTAATCAGAAGCAACCAAACATACATACGGAACATAATCAGTACTAAAAGAAACTATATATATATATATATATATATATATATATATATATATATATATATATATATATGCCCAATAAAACTTGCCATGATTGGTTAGAGGCTCATGGTTGGAGCCATACTGAGATCCTGCAACACTTGTTTATTACTATTACTAGTTTTAAGACCGATGATTAATGATGAATTCATTGCACAGTCCTATCAGAGCTTACAGATTTGTTTTCTACTAGTTACTGAACATTTCACAGAACATACAGAATAATAAGCTTTATGACTCAAAATGAACAATAAACTAGAGTTTAAATCATTAACCTGGGCTGGGCTAGCTCTAAAAACTGGTTCATAAACAGATTCTTGCAGGTTCCAGGCATTTTGAATCTTTTCAAAGTCACAGCCAATGCTTGGGATGAATTCAGATGGGACCTGACATCAAACGCATCTCAACAGAATGAATCATAAGTAAAAACAGGCCTGGAGTCTCAGTAATGCGGGTTAACATGCTGACAGTGAAACTGCTGCGAAAATAATTAAGTGTCTGAAACTGACACTTGTGGCTCGCCACAATGCTCATTTTATTACATGCTAATGTCCACTAAAGGTTGGTTTAAGTAATATACGTTTTAATACAGATCGTCCAGAACACTGCACTGTTTTTCAGTTCTCTTGTTGGTGGGAAATAAAACATATATCTCCAATTTTGTTGAGTTTTACTTTTTGCATCATTTACATGCAACGTTTGTTGTATGCAGAGTGTGAAAACAGAAATGTTCCAAAATAGCCTGGAAAAATTCTGGTTCCATTAACTTACAGTAAAAGCAAAGAGTTCTTTACAGCTCATGTGAAGCTGCTATTCTGAAGATACTGAAGATCAGATTTTCAAAGAAATGTTCTTCTAAACTTCTAAAGTTCGCTCTTAGAAGTTGGCTGCACTTTGAAGTTTTCTCACTTCTCACAATCCAAGTAATCCCAAACACCTTCACTGATTTTGTGGCCTGGGCTGTGGGGTGACCTGTCCACTGCTCTGCCTACTTTCTTTTCTCATCTTTCAGTTTTCTTCTCACAGTGGAAGGATGGACAGAAACATCTATTGGTTTTTTTTTTCGAATCTGAGGCAAGAGAGGAGCTTCATCTGATCTCTCAACGTTGAAAACGTTAAGTACTGCTTATCTGTTGGTAACAGTTTTAGTGGCCTAAACTTCTGTTTTTCCACTTATTTTTTCTTTGACTTTTTTCTGTATGAGAGAAAAATAGACCTTTACTTAAAGGCTGCTCTGACAGGATATGAAATGAAAGAAGGGTGTGTTTCTGAACAGTACTGTATATGCGTATGTGAATATTAGAGGACGATGCCTGGTCCACAGCTGCAAAATGTTGCTAAACTGCCACTGAAACCTAAGTCGTAGGTCTCAGCCTTACAGACAGGAGGCATCTCATGCATTGTAAACGGAAGCAAAAGGAAAGATTACCTTTTCCTTAAAGGCCTACGAGTTACATCAAAGCAGAGGCATCGTTCACATTGCAGTTTAATTCCAGAAACCACAAGCACTGTTTGTTCAGACCTGCAACATGTCACAAACATGATATTGATTTACCATTTAATGACCCAAGCGCTCTTGTGCCACAGTGTCCAGGCATCTCTGGTTGCATTGGGATCACGCAGGAATGCGGAGCCAAATCCACGCGCCATTTAGATCTATATCAGCACTGCCGGAGCACATATGCTGCATGCACACACTGCCCGAATGATGACAGCAGTCCTAAGCAGAGATTTGGGACAGATGGGTTCTGGGAAGCTCCGGTTAACAAAGAGGAATTTTAAAAGTCATTACAGTTTAGACAGAGCGGGAGGTCAGGGATTTGGTCCAAACGTGTCCACTCATGATCAGAATAATCCGAATACTTCAAAGGGTCTTCGTAGAACTCAACAGAAATCTAGCATATGATGCAGGACAGTGAGAGATCAGTCATGGGGCACCTTGTCCATGACAGTAATGTGTAATGGCTGCATAAGCACTGCCAAAACTAACACGAGAAGCACTGATTTTGCAATGATTGCAGAAAATAATGCAAGCTATAGGAACGGATGGAGTATTAATAATACTTCCTTACAACTGACAGTCATCAGAGAACTCTGTACCTTGAGCACGTCCGCCCATGAAGCATCTGGCCCACATCTGTCAGGTGCTCACATGTTCCGTTCTAGACATGTGATGGTGAACAAAAAAACAGGTCTACACAGTGCAGCCAAGGGTGCTGACAGAGTTTTTACATGTAATCAATTTAACATCTGTAGCGTGAAACTCCACCCCCCCAACAAAAAAGGAAATCATTGTGCATAGACATAAACTCAATGCCCGCTTCATCTACCTTGTATCTATAATATCTGTCCATTTGATCTGTTTCACATACCATATAGGTGTATGTTGTAGTTTTTATTACTCTATTGATCACTGGCCAGAGTTAAGTCCGAATTATTTTGAGGAAAATGTCCAGTTGCAATAGTTCTGACCAATATTGTGAGTGTAATTTACATGTTTATTCTCCATAAATTAAATGGAAATTCTACTAATGGTTTTGCAAATTCTGCACACTTCAATCATTGTAAATGTAAACTAAGTCATTCAGAGTGCTTTCATGATTAATGGTTTATTCTAGAATAATATACAGAACCAAGATTGTTCACAGTGATGGTCATAGTGACCAGACTTCTGAAGAGTTTCATGTTTTTAACTGCTATATTGTAGAACATAGTTACACAAAATGATAACAAATACGTTGCACAATGGCCAAAAATATGGTTTTACCACCATTTAATATCATCAACAAAAACCTTTAAGTATAGTATAGGTTTACTGTTAGTTTTGGCTAGTATATATAATGGTTTTGGTTACACTGAAGACCCTTGGTTCATATTATCACCACTTCATAGGAATCAGTTAATGTCTCTGTAATTTACCTTGTAATTAAATAATTTAATGTAATGAAACAATTTTGTTTACATTCCCCTTTAATAAAGACCTATTTCTTTGGCAAGACCACAAGTGTATACATTATGTAAACATATTTATGGTCCACTCTATTAAACTCACCTACCTCATTGATCCCACCTTGTTAGAGACAATAGCTCATCTATGGCGTCAACCTCTAGTGAGTTTGTCATCAGTGGTTAGACACTACGATGCTACTGTCACTGGTGTACTAAGAATGAGTCATCGCCTCAGCTCAGTGGTGGTCCAGACCATGCATGAATAGTTGACACACTACCTACAAAAGAAGATGAACTTTTGGAATTGTAGAACTCCGTAGTGCAGCTATATGGTAAGCAGACCTGGACAATGAGGTGTTTCCACTGAACGGTTACCTTGTTGAGTTATGGTTGGCTGTGTGGTTGGGAAATGATGACAGGTATGATAGTTGCGTCACACGCCATTTGTATTATCAGCACCGTCAAAATCCGCGTAGACGGGGAGCAGCGTCGGAGGTGCTGTATCTGCATTGATATATTCCCCTAAAAACACCACTGGGAAACTAATCACGTGGCGAATTCTGACAGTGATCAATACGCGCCGTCTGTCTTAAAACGAGATCCCTTCCTGGCTCCGGGACAGTATTCACAAGTCTGCCTGTGAAGAATGGAAAACATCTGCAGGCTTAAGAGCCTCCCTCTCTTACTACGTCTTCGTCACCTGGGTCGATGGCGTGACAGTCACGGCAAGACGAAATGGATTAGGAGCCAGACTGGTCTGTGTTTCCAGTAAAATGGCCAGGCCTTTATTATTTCTCCTTTCGTTCTGTCATTTGGCCAGCTCTGGACAGAGTCCGAAGCAGGATGCTTCTGAAGTCTTGGCCGCCTTCAGCGCTCTCTCTTGTCAATCATGTGGAGGCGCTTCTAATACCACTCCCTACATGGGTTTGGGAAATAAGCATGAATGTTCCAGTGGCTAGAACAAGGAAGCCAGCGAGGGAACGAGAGAGCCAGAGCAGGAGTGAGAGAGAAAAGAGTTAGAGAGTGTGGTGTAGGGAACCAAATGCTGCCAAGAACGTTCCGTCAAGGCTAGAGCAAAAATAGTCCAACATCTCTGCAAAACGTGGGTGTCTTTTTGAGAAATCAAGACTTTGATGGATTCCCTATATTAAAGAAAAACATTATTTGGGCTATGATACGCACGGTCCTGCTGGGTATTATTCCTCTGCAAAACCACAAAGACTTCCATAAGCAGACAACACACAGGGAAGCACAGATCAGCTGTCGAGAAAAGGAACAGCCATGTAGTGGTCACAGCAGTGGATGAGTACTAGTGGATTTTTTCATTAGAAGTAACAGGAGTTTAACTAGGGATGCTCTGATCCAACTTTTTATCTCTCGAAACCAATTCCGATATCTAAACTACAGCACAGATTCGATACCAGTGAGTGTGTTTCGTTGAAGCAAAGTACATAAACACAAGCATTCTGATCCTACAGATACAGCAAAATTCTTTTTCCAAGACATTTATGAAGTTGCTTGTTTTACCACAACAATGAAAGAACAATAAGAAACAGGATTGAAACACGGATTGGTCACATCTTAGTGATATTGAATCCATTTAACCCCATTAAGGCTGGCACAAAATAACTAGCACAACTAATATCTGGTGTTAGACCTACGTCTCTCTGTTAACTTTGTCATAGCTTTAACAGGTTTTAAAGGATGTGATCAAACAAAGTCTTGCACGTTCATCCAGTTTGTCTCAAAAAATACATTTTTCAACTAGCAAATACATCAACAGGAATATGACTTAAATATCAGCGGCTACACAATATAAATTAATCCCCCAATGCATTTAGCACTAAAGACAGACTCTTATATATTGATACAAACACTGTAACACACAGAAAGTGACCATACTACACTCTAATCACTTTACTGTGGTCAGTGTGCACACGTCTGGGCCATAACTGCTGTGGTGGGTGAAATGGGCCGCTGTTAAACTGTCATATGTGGATCACCGGCGAGACGCTTGGCTGGACAGGGTTTTTAGGGTCAGTCTCAGTGTCTATATCGATGCAGTACACAAGACAGATGGATTGTTAAATATAACAGTTGCACACAGAGTATCGGAAAAAGAGAAAGGGATGATCAAATGTTGACGATCTGGAGTCCACTGTGCAATGCTCAGCGTTAGTGTGCATTTGCTATGCAAGCCGTTTAGCATGTAGTGATTGATGCTTTACATTCAAACATACTCTTCATTAGAAAACCAATGAATGGAGCGTGTCACTGGTAGAGAGACGATTTCTCCCACTGGGGTGCACCTATTTGGGGCTGGATTTGTAAGTGAATTTCCAGAATTTCCAGATGAAATGTTCTTCTCTGGAGAATTGAAGGCAAGTACAGATGAAAACAGTGCTGTGGAAAGTTAATAAAAGTCTTCTTTATAGCTGATATGATAAAAAGGGGTTTCAATAGTAGTAAAAATAATAGTACTGAAACTGTCTATTACTGTCCAAATTGATCAACTACTGATTACTATAGATATCAACTGACTGATGAACATACGTTAGAGACTTAAACAAAAATATCTGGTAACTAGTCACATTCAAAAGCATTTCTGGGCTTGTTAGCATGTATGCACTCAGAAACTTTCCATGCACACAAATACTTTTGACTAACACTCCATAGAGTTTGTGCAGCACTTCATATGCTTGTGTTTTTATGAAGCGAAGATGGCTGACTAAAAGCAGAACAAAGGGTGATGACGTTGGGTCAGCCTGGTTTTATTAGGGGCTAGAATGAAAACAGTGAAGGGGAGGAGAACCAGTTGCATACATCTTTGTGCGTGCGTGTGCATGTGCGTGTGTGTGCTTGGATGTATGTTTGTATTTGTAACATTCTGAATTGTACTATAGACACAGAGTTGCTGGTTTATTAGGTGCACCTTCCTTGTATTTACACACATTTTATCAAGTACCTGTCATATAAATCCACTTTGTAGGTTTGCAATTACTGGCTGAGGAGTGGTCGAGACTGTGGGGTGCAGGCATGCGAGAGTGGTAGGTTTCAGCCAGTTACTGAAGGGTTCAGCGTAAGGGCATGGCAACACTGGGCCAGTTTAGTTGTCTCAAAACTCTTAGCGGGGCAGAAATCCAGGAGGTGTTTATTTCCTGATGATTACGTAACGGCTGCAGGTAACCTGCTGTATGTCTGTCTCTGCCTGCCTCCAGCTGCAGCATGCTGGAAAGACAGCACCCTACTCTAGCATAAACTTAAAAAAAAATTATATACCTGCATAACCTACACTAAATCAGACCATTACACCCATAATACAGCCTCTAAACCTCAATGATGCAAGCAAACAGTTGAGTCAGTAGAGCTGGACATGTGATTCAGAGGAAAGGAGAGAAAATGAGCAAAAGAAGGAGATAAAGTTGGACATTAAGGCAGGAGAAAATCTTTAAAATTAGTCCTGAACTAAGCAAGAAGTAGGGATGTACCCTAACCCTAAGACTAAACATAAAAATGCTAAAAAAAATGGATCCTGTTTTTCCTGCTTAATATTTCCATTTAAATATGGTGCATTTTGTAGAGAACACTATTAAAGCTAATATTATTAACTATAATAATATAGTAATTAAGGGTGTGTTACATTGTGACACATTGCAATCACAAAAATGTACTTATATAGCTGTTAGAATTATAGCGGAACAGGAATCTGTCCACATTATGCAGACCGGCGAAGAACGCGAGTCCAGAAGGGGCAAACTAATAAGAAAAAGAAGGATGAACAGGGCACATAAACAAAGATTCCTTTAGTATTACCTCATTTCCTGTCGGGACCCGGTCGTGAGATGTCCCAGACTGCTGAGATAAAAATGTATTCCTCATGCAGTGCCGCTCTAGTATAGGCTACTAACCCATAACATATTGCGCCCATTCCCATCTTTCCATCTATATTCCAGGCCTGCTTAAGAGAATGTGGTGATGTTTTAAATCGCTAATAATGTACAGGTAAGGGGGAAAGGCCTTTAGCAAAGGGGAAGTTCCTCTAACAGCCCACTCAGGGTGAGGGGATCTGGGCCTGATTAGCTATTTCATTCCCTCTCACTGCCACCACCTCACTCAACGTCTGGAACCATCCATTTACATCTGGGTAATTAGGGACACATGCGGGTCTGGATTTTCCCAATCACTCCAACCCCCAAACATCTCTACTCTGCTTTAGCATGTCCTGTCGGGCCCCGGATAAGATCCAGCTCTACTCCGCAATGGAAGCAACCGAAAGTGCACAGGTTCGTTCTTTGAAAAAGCAGAATAGAAAAAAAACACTTGGAAATGGTATGAGCCAAAACCTGATGGCATATGGAAGATGTTTATTGTAACATTCTGCTCCTGGGATGTGTTCATTTAGTGGATCACCTGCTCTCAGAGTAGTAGAAGGTCCTCTTTAAAGATAAAGATCTGATGTCAGCAATGTGACGTCACAGTAATGCTTTCTTTTATCTAGGTTCAATTGAATTAATAGTCCAGTATAACATATGTAGGAATAATGCTGTGTTGGCATTTTTAAAAACCTCCGCAAGCTTTCCTGTGGCTCGTTAGGAAAAAGATTTGTCCTCTTTTAATCAGCCAAAACAGAAATTCCAAAAATATCCCAAATACCTTTGAATTATAACAATGAGGGTGCGTAGGCAACGGCCAATATGAACTTTGCTTTGCCAAAAGCTCCATAGTCATAATTATCTGCTAGAAGGAATATCATTCGGAGAGTTTCAGAGAGTTGCTGAGGTTGCCCACAGTAGAGGCTTGGCTCTGAAACTAGGTTCCGACTAACTTGCGCTCTATCCATGGTAACATTTAGATGACAGTTAGGGTGTTCTTCCACTGCACATTCAAAAACAAGAGCTGGCCCAAAGTGTGCACCAGAAAACAGGCTTAGTCTCGCTAGAAGCTTTAAGCTTTGCAAGGATATCAGGTGACAGAACATTTTAACTTCGGAATTGAGGAGACAGCATCTGATTGATCCCATCGCCTGATTGTCTACAAAGAAATTTCACCCATAGGAGCATTCTAAGTCTGTCCCTCAAACAAGTACCCACAGCAGGCAGTGGTGGCTCTACTCTATACTTTGCTTGCTTTAAATCATAGGAGTCTGCTTTGTTAATTTACCGCCCGGGAGACTTTAACTCCATCACACCTGGGTCTAATATTCAGATGCTCCTGAAGGCCTTGATTAGCTGGATCACATGTGTTAGATTAGGGTTTGAACTGAACTGAACTGAACTAAAGGGCGGTCTCAGGAACACTAGGACTGAAACTGGGTAGCCCTGCTTTAAATGATGATAAAAGACAATGGAGTCTATAAAAAGGCATGCTGTTCTCTAAGAATGACTTGATTTCCAAACGGGATGTTTTCGTTTCTGTGTCTTGCTTTTTGGCGTGTCTTTATGACAGACATCTCCCAAGAAGGAGCAATGACTGCACTGCAGTGGCTGTATGAATCAGCGTGATATCACCTGTAATCTGAGGCTAGCTGAAGATAAAAGTGTAAATAGAACCTACCAGAGTGCTAGTGAGAACGAAGAGTATATTTTGGCTCAGTAACTGGTTCAGAACCATGCAGAACACTGACACCATTGATAATGCAGAGCTATCTCATATGGATAAACACCATATAGCCATAATTCACGTCTCCCCTGAGTTTGACTAATGTGATCTAGGTCATGAGGCATATACTCAGCAGGGTTTTGCTTTTAAAGTAAAGTGAACCAAAGAGCACTTTCAATGGCATGATGAGCTGGAGTCTAACCCGGTCCAGGTCCCTTATGACTGCAGAGAGAGTTAAGAGTCTCTCCTGCTCTCCGAGGGTTTCTGCCTGTCTGTCTGCGGGCCGCGTGCACTCCACTGCGTTTGATTCCACACATCTGGAATAGCTGCTTGGTGGGTTTAAGTTTGCCCACATACACCGTCTGAAACAAGCAGGAACCGCTGACAGACGCTACTCCTCCAGCACTCTTCTCTCTCCCTCCATCCTTCCATCCCTTCATTCCTCCTGTCCCGGCGGCACAGACTGTTTAATCGAGTCTCAGGAGACCCGTAACAAACGTTTTAACTGGGGAGAAATGGTTTGAGCATATACGGGTGGGAGAAATGAAAGCTGCGTGCAACCGAATGATAAATGATAGAAAAAAAGTGGTGAATGATAAATATACACGAAAGAGAAATGTGACAGTGAACAAGCAAAAAAAGAAAAAAGGATAACAAATGGACGAAAAGTAGTTTTAACTGAAAAAGTTACACAAATGTCAGCACAATGTTCAGTTTTAGCACTGATTAAAACAATATTATAAGGAATAGAAAAGGTTTGGTAGAACAAATCACATTTACACAATTTTCCACCCCACAGTAGAGTTGCTGATCAGCCTAATGTAGCTAATAAGCTATGCAAGTTTATTCCTCTAACTGTATGTCTCCATCATCCCACATGTGGCTCTTCCCTTTCCTTTAGTGTGTACTGTAGCAAACTGTACACATGTACATATTGTGAAAAGTTCTAAAACCCAAAGTACATGCCTCTTTTCTCAGCTCTGTGAAGCATCTCATTGGAATTCCATCCCTTTTTTCTGTTATGAGGTGACCTCATCTCGTAATGCAATCCTTTTTGCCCGCCTACAGGCAAGCTAAGCACTATATCACAACTTACCACTCTAAAAGATCCTCCTCTACTCTATTTTGCAAATATGGTTCTACCAGCTTGTTCTGCCTGAATCTCAGGATCGGACTCTGGCTCAAATTGATTCAACAGAACTAACATCATGGCTAAGAATAGCCATAGAGGGGTGGGGGAGGATGTTGCTCTGGCGATTCACCAATCAGAACAGCACAGGGGAGCTCGTTGGGATGCTGGGCTTAAAGACACAGGAGCTCTAATTCAGCATTTCAGACAAAGAGGAAATCCAGATGTACAATATGAGAAAAGCATTGTGTTTTGGGAAAACCAAAGCATGTAAACTCAAAAATAAAATTCTGAACATAAGCAATGAGTATAATAGGCCCCGCTATTAATCTCAAACACACTTGCTGTCATGTGCTGTCTGACACTGTATGCGGTTATCTATGAGAATAGGCAAAGTATCACAGCTGGAAACAGCAGTAGTAGCCATATTAAAGACCCTTTAAAATGAATATCCACAGCAGAATCATTCAGAATGTGATTTATGTGAAAGACAGAGCGAGAGAATGAGAGGGAAGGAAAGAAGAGCTATAAAATTAAAGGAGAATCAGATGCAAAAAAGAAGGCTGAGATGGAAGCAGTATGGCAGCCTACTATCCGCTCACTCTATGTTTTCCGTGATGTATTTGTGGATTAGTCAGCTCCAGAGTTCCACATCCTCTGCACGAAGATTAGGCTGGTGGAATGTCTCACCACTGGCCAGTCCTTAGCTTTCAGATACGCTGTCCCTGCTGCGGCAATCACTGGCCTGATGACTCTGGTTTCATCCACCACTTCTTTTACACTGACCTCATTTTCCTCTCTTCTCCGTGCTATTTCCAGATCAGGGTTTCATAACTACGACGATGTGACGGGACACTTGGGGAGGTGGAATGTGTTATGGTTCCACTGGAATGGCAAGAACGTTTCCTGGATGGAAGACTAAAGAGACTGAGCATTTCCAATGCTTTTTATTATGTAAGCTAACCTTCTCCTTTTGGTCTACATTCGCACCACAGCCAGCGTCTTCAAAATGTCTCATCAGGACCCTGGACACTCTTAAATACAGCATCAAAGTATGTGCTATGGAAGCTTCATTTCATGTATTCATTATCGTTCTATATTCAAGAGTCTTAGAGGCCTCTCGGTACTGGCCCCATTGGCCTGGTCAGTAATCCATTCCTGGCTTTAGGGGAATCTTTTTAGTAGCTGTCCTGATGTAAGAGACCCACTTCAACCCAAGAGGAGCTTTTTAATAACCTTATAAGTTTGATCAAGTGTGTAAAAACAGAAAATTTGCAGGTGTTGCTATAACGAGCTAGAGGAATATAATTAGTTCACCATAGCGCTCCCTTACTACCTCTCCGTGGGACACAAAGCGATCTATGCAAGTAACAGTTCAAGCCAAACACTGTTTTATGACACAGCAGGGCCGTCAGTCATCCATCACCGCTTGAACTCATGAAATGGAGGTGCCTTGACCCCCTCTCCCTCGTGAGAGAGCAAGGTCAAGGCAGGCAAGGCCGTCTGGTGACCCCATCGATGACTCCTGCGAGGTGGGAGAGACACGGGGCGGCCCAGGCACGCTAATGACTTTTACAGCTAGTCTGCTTCACTTTCTGACTTTCCCCTCAAACACGCCTGCGATCATTTACACAAGACGAAGGAACAAAGATGAGTCTGGCCTGCAGACTACAGCCACGGTTAGGAACGGGCGTCGTCCAACCGGCCTGGAAATTTGGAGCTTTGTGAGAAAAGACGGTGAAGTCTCCAAACTATAAGGCCTTAATCAATCACGAAAAACCCTTCAGACAGGCTTGCGCAGTTGCAAAGCTAAAGACATTTCATTATGCAAAAAAATAAATGTGCTGCCACATGTCTAAAGAGAGCCTTCGACTGACCAAAGTGTTCATTATTTGCGCTCAGCGTACGAAGGGTTCTACTTTGATTGAACACATGTCAGTAAATCTCCTCCATAGTGGTCTTGCCTGCATCCTGTCCTCGGGGCCTGCAGTCGTTTAACCTTAACATGGTGAGAGGATCTAGAGTGGACCAGTGCCAAACCACTGTCAGCGCGTAGTGAATCTCAATACGTTCACTTCACATGATCTCACCATTAAACTCCCGTGCCCTGCCAAATACATAGATAGAATAAAAGCCCATCTGTACATGTCTGAAATTTGGAGGAAATTCATGGAGGGCATATATTTCAAATGCTAAACTGGACCATACCTCTTTAATAAAATCTCTTCGGCCAGAGTTTTGGAACCCGGCTTAGGAACACAGATGCACTGCACAATTTAGCAGTTTCTAACAAAGCTGAGTGAGGTGCAGTCAGGTGCAGTGGGCTGCAATTCACTTTCCTTATTGCCCTGTTTATTCTGGGATGTCACTGAATGCAAAGAAACTATCATACCACTATCATTTTCCATATCACTGTCATATTAATAAGTAGAAAGGTTTATTATAACAAGTTTTATTATCATTTGTATATAATACACAGCTTTGACACATACAGTTGTTCTACAGCCTTCTTTTATTTATTCTCACAGTAATTAGTAATAATAGGAGTTGAAGACTCGATTTTCTGAGTTTAATTATTGCCCTATTCTCGATCTCATTTGCACTCAACCTCGTTTAGACTTCGCCTTGACTAGTCACGTTCTTGAATCTGTGCTAGAGTCAACATATATGGTCTTGACTATAGCTCTCGTTTAAAGAACCTCCACATCCAGTAGGGTAACGCTTCTATACCAATTGAATCTTCCTTCTAGAAGAATTCTTGTGGAACCTTCCTTTTTTGGACTGTACTCTTAAAACGGGCTCTTGTATCTGTGCAGACACTTACATGGGTTGGGTGATACCGAAGAAAGGAGTGAGGGAGTAGGGAGGGGTAGTTTCATCTGTCTATCTCCAGAGTCCCATTGATCAGTGTGATCTGAGGGGTGAAGCTCGCCGTAAAGCCGTCGGAATCTCAAGGAGGCCCAGAGAGAGAAAACAAGGCCTTTGTTTTATTTCTCCCGGACCCATCCTCTAATCGGTCACATATGACCAAAGAAAGAGGGAGCGAGAGAGAGAGAGAGAGAAAGAGGAAAAATAGAAAAACAAACTCATCACTTTGATGTTTGCCTTTATATAACCGAAGCCAAAAGCCAGAAATGGAGAACTAGAAAACAAACGAATGCAATCACGCTGGAGCTGAAGGTTTGAAACGTCGGTGCAGCAAGTGAGAGCGGCACGAGGACAACAGAGAGCGGAAATATCTGCTAAATGAATGGGAATGGGCCATTGTTTAGGAATTGCTCTGTTCAAGTGTTTACAGGGCTATTTCAGTTCAGAGTGTGTAATTAGATGGTTCTACTTAATTCAAACCATCTGCCAGGAATGTACAGTAGTAAGTAAGAGGGAGAGATTAAATAACAGAGCAGCAGATTTAAGGCATTACTTCAGAAAATCCAAAGGACGCCTTCAAGGCGGTGTGTGTCAGTACAAAAAGACAGACCACAGACAGTGCTAACGAACACGTTTCCAAAAGCAAGACAAAAGGTACGGGTTGAGGGCAGCTCGTGGGCTGGAAATATACTACACCGGAGGTCCGGCTTCTGACTTCTTGAAAGGTCATGTGTTCAGTTGCAGGACTAAAAGCAGGCCAGTGTAGTACTTTTTATGTAAACTGTGTTTCTTTGTGCATCTTTAATTTTAAACATTTGCAACTGTTTCCCCATCTGTGTAAACAACCCCCCCCCCATAACAGCTCCTGTAATATCATGAGTAGAGGGAGACAATGTTCATGCTTGTTTTTAATGTAGAGTAATGGGTAATATAATTAAAATCAACTTCTGGTCAAGATTAAAGGTTATTTCCCTTCATTTGGAAAGATACATGCCTGAGGCATGTGGACGTGTATATCATGAAGCTGTGAGCCACACAAAACAAACAAAACTAGTACAGTGTGCATATGTGTGTATACTTGTTTTTGGTCACTGGGTAGGTAGAGCAGCCAGGGAATAAAGGGTAATTTTATTTTCTCTCTTTATTTTCTTTATATATATCAAAGAAAATCAGTGGGGTTTTTTCCAAACCACCAAAGTGTAGTCTTAGAGGTTTGCACTTTTTGATTCTCATCATCAAAGTAATCTGAAACACATTCAGTGATGTTGAGTTCAGACCGCTGGCTTGGTCAGTCCATTGCGCTTATTTGTTTGATTTGAAAATTCATTTTCTTCTTTTTTGTCTTCTTTTTTTCAGTAACTGCACATCTTTTTAGACCCATAACACTGAGCTGTCTTCTTACAGTGGAAAGATGCATATGAAGCAAGATAGAAGCTTGATTTGCTCCTTTCCTCTAAAGACGAACACTTTAAGTGCTGTTTATATGATGACAGTTTTGCTGCTGTACTTTGGTTGCTCTAGTTCTTACTTGTTTTGGAAACTACTGTTTCTTTTAAGAAATCTTTAGAATTGATTTAATACTTTAATTTCTTTTATTTTTTTATTTATATCTAAATATTGCTTGAAAATTGAAAGACGTAATCATAACTTTGACTGGACTGGAAACATAAAGTTGACCATTTCAGAGATACACTATTTTGTTTTGGCGACATATATAATACAACAAAACACTTTAAATTCTTTGATGTCCTTCGAAATCACCATCTGCCCTTGCCACATTGTATTCAAGTTGTTAATGAATAGAGGAGTACACACTTTCTTCATTATCTTCCACTGAAAACATCTTGTTTTCCTCTACTGTAAAGCTAGTTTTTTGAAGTTGCACTTGAAGTTTTGCTCAGACAGCAACAACATGCATGAACCTCCATGCTGGCAGAGTATAAAAACGAATGTGTATGTGTTTATGTGTATGTGTTCCTGTGTTGTTCAAGGACACTGAGCAGCACAGCGGAGCGGCCCTGACTCCATTAGAGCTCATCAGCAGACTGCCTCTAAAGAGCCCGGTGCAATTACACACATACTAACCGCAGTCGTGCCAACAACATCTGAAGACCATGTTTCCTCAGGATGGTTGACCTCCCGCAAGAAAAGGATGCTAAATGAATTGCTAAGACGCTAACTCAATTTCACATGGCTCGTTGAGAGAGTTTATTTTGTCTTGTGAACTGTGTGAATTAAACATGAGCATTCTGCACACGCTGATATATGACAGGCAACATGACTGCCAGCATTCCAGCACAGCCCGCGCTACAATTAGATGAAATGAGATGGATTAATGAACGGAACATTAACAGTGAATTGCTGAATTGCTGGGGCACACAAGGTCTACCCAAGAACAGAAGTGACACAAGCACATTCCTCAGCTCAGATTAACATTTCTGTCCAGCTATGTTAAGTGCAGCAAATATTCCTACTTCAGTGCTAGTCTGAGTGCCAAACCACACAAAATACAGAGGAGGGGTAGTGGGGGTGGGAGTGGAGAACAGAGAGCGAGAGAAAGTGATAGATAGAGTATGACAAGGAGAATGAGAGACACACGCTAAAGAATGACAGACATCATGTTTGTGCCTGTAACCAGACAATGATATATTTTTCAAATGTTTTGAATTTGATATTTGTACAGACTTGATGCTACACTATGTAAGCTCTGGAGTTTTGGACCTCTCTGGTGGAATTATGTAATTTTGTAACATTGGCTGTGTTTTGGATCACATGCACTGGACGATTGCAAGCTCTTCAACAGAGTATTGAAAACTTAGTGAAAGGTTGTGTGTTCTGGATGGGAGAGAATTATCTACTATTGTAATCATATCTTATTCCAAGTTGATATCTAAACTATATGCTCTGCCATATAAATTTTTTATATATGCTAATATTCACTTACTGTATTGTCGTATGATAATATATATGCTATGTCATCTTACTTACTTATTTACCTACAGCATGTTACTCTTTAGTTTCTTTGTTATATTTATATTATATGATATGATTTTTTTATTTATGTATCTGTACATATATGGGAGGTTATCTATCTATCTATCTATCTATCTATCTATCTATCTATCTATCTATCTATCTATCTATCCATCCATCCATCCATCCATCCATCCATCCATCCATCCACCCACCCATCCATCCATCCATCCATCTATCCAACTGCTTTGTCTGTCATTTATAACAATGAATAGAAGACTGATCACCAGACTAACCCTACACAAAATGTATAATGGTTGGCAGGTCTGAATCAGATATCTAAGATTTAAACCACAGTGGGAAACCAAAGAGAGTTTACACTTCAGTTGTTTCTTTAGCAATCAGTGCAAAAAATAATTTAAAGAAATCCCCCATAAAATGAAAAGCTACTGTAGTGCATGTCCTTGATTGCTTTCACTTCATGAGCACCAGTACACAGCTCCACATCCAGGCCCTACGCACATGAAGCCAGCTTTCACAGGGAAGTCCCTTCTTCCCCAGGCCCTCCACAGCATATAAAAGCTGGCTGAGGTTAGAAGCTCTTAAAGTTTTACAAGCTGACATTATCCCCCTGTGCTCACGGGGCACTGCCGCACGGGAAGGCGCATGGCACCAAAAGAACCCGCCCTCAGTTTGGCTCACTCTTAGACTAACACTGTGACTCTATTGATGCAGGTACGCTTTTTATTGGTGTTACTTCTATGCATCTCCTTTAATACTGTAAGTCAAGAAGATAAATGCACAGATTACTATTAGATAAATATGTGGGGAACCTTCATTTACATTAAGTATATTTGTATTACTTACATTAAGTCTTCATCAATGCCTAATATATCTGGCAAAAAACACAAGTCTATAACGTTTGCTTATTTTTTTCAATTGAATGATCATGCTTGATGTTCATAAACTTTTAAGATATTATAGAAATATTCTAGTTTCAAGTTTGGTATGAAAATACAAGGTTTAAAATTTTAAGTGCCCAAAAGAAGAAATCCTTCTAGACATGAAAACAGCCAATGTAGTTTTTCCAATGGGAAGGCCTTCAGGAGCTGGACTGAAGGCCTGTTTAACATGTAACATAAGTAACAGCAGAATAAACCAATCCAGTTTTGAGTTACAGTGGTGGGAGCAATTTTATAGGAAAAACCATCCACACCCTACACATCCTGGAAGTCCTAGATATGTGAAAGACAGCTAATATAAGCAGTAGCCTAACCAGCTCTATGTCAAGACTGAATATACAGTGTAGAATATATACTGATCCTGTTACACACGTCAAATAAAACATATGTTTTTTTTTCTTCAGGCATTAAATGGCCTTGTTTAATCTGGAAAATTATGAGCAGAAATATTAGCTTAGTGTTAACATTAGAAAATTCACAAGTTTGTGTCATGTATTTTCAATGAGTTTTGAATGTTATGGTCCAAACTGAGGGCCTAGTTCTAATAATCACCTCTCACTATTGATAACATGCATGTACTGCTGTAAGTATATCATGACATATTTATGTGAAATTGTGAGTGCAAGTGTGGGCTCTTGTAAATTGCTCACTTCTTCAGAACAAATGGTAATATTTTGAGTCTATTATATTGCCCCGCTTTTTGAAACCAGGGCTCCAGTTGGGTTTGTGAGGAGGAAAGGCCCCCCACTAAAGACAAGGTTGGCTTTTCACATTCTGTTTAATGACTCGTGCATCATATTCAGAATGACAACAGAAAATTACGGTACAAAAGGCCTTCAAAGAGTGCTGAAAATTTGGCGTGACAGATTGAGTGTTTTGGCTCAAAGTAAGTGGTGTGAACGGAGCCATATGAACTAACACTGAGTGGGTGAACAACCCTTTTCACACTCTGCAATGTCGTAGTGCGCCCGCTCGTAAAACTCTAAACCGCCTCTTTAGTTTCATGCTTGCCCTGATTTTACAAGCCAAGGCTGTGGCATGTGTGTTTGGGTGTGTGTGTGTGTGTTTTCCACTGGCACAGTACACAAGGGAGAAGCTGTACATCAGATTTTTGCTATTTGTTTACAATCACTGCCTCCATAAACTTAAAGGAACATCTCATCTATCAGGTCACCAAATAGCATTGAGGAATTAACACTTATGCCGCAGCAGTGGCTCGAAGCTAGGAGCCACCAGTCATTAGCAAAACCCAATTGGGTGGCAACATTTTAGATCAAGGCTTTAAAAATGAACTCAAAACATGTTTTAACTTTATAATATAGGCTGTCAGGTCAATATATTACTACATTTTAGCTGACAATGACTTGCTATATAAACTGTTGCAAACTTCAGTCCTAAATTTGGCAAACTGGCCAATTAGCTTTCTTGCTTCATAGCTGCTAATACTTGTAATTACCAAACCTATACATCTTATAAGCTGTGTAAAGCAGTGCTAAGTTGGTGTTCTGAGTGTGTCATGCCACCGAAAAATGTATTATTAATCACCTCCTCACACTTAAATGATTTAAGTGTAAGTTTAACTCTCAAGTGTCAAATACCAGGATCTAATTAGAGCCACAGAACACTGACCCAGCTGAGGAGCAACCTCTTTCCTCGCAGTCTACATCAGAATGGCCATTTTCCCCCCGTTCATACAACACATTAGCTAATGGAGTAGTAGCCAGTAGCTTGTTAGCTCTGCTCCGTGAGCGGCTGTTCCTGTTAATGTATTTGCTGGAAACACAACACGCTTAGCTCACAGTCTTTGAGTCGGGCAGGTTTGGCTACTCAAAGTACCACGTAGCTGTTAGCACCATTAGCCTGCCTGTAGTAAGCAAAGCAGGTGCTGTCTGAGGAGGGCAAGTGAGCCGTAACAGGAGTTGGGGCTTGCAGCTGCTGGGCACTGACCTATCTGATTGCTATAATGTGCTCTAGTTTTGATAAGGTTTAGTGTTAGGGGAGGGGTCATGCTAAGAATGGCTTCAGTGTGTCATCAAGTCACAACTTCAGGCCTGAAATTTAAAAATCCTGAACACTATCCACAATCCAGTGATTGAGTCAAATTCACAGTCGTCTCACATTTACAGAAATTATGTGTTCACAAAGAATGTGTTTAGAAGCAAATCACATTAAGCTCAAATAAACAATAATTATCTAATAACTGCGACAGGACGATTTAAATATTCTCTTTCTGCATTGTTTTAAAAACATACCTTACGAACAGTCAAGAAGTTTGTCCTAAACACTGCTAGGCATCCTTTTCAGATTTCATTATAAATACGAATTCATATTTCTTAAGTTACAGTGAGGCTGATGAATAATACCAGTGTCAAATCATCTCTCAACAAAAAGATATTAGGCCTCAGAAACTTGCACATACCGTATAAAACTGGATCTGCAAACACCATTCCTGCTAATTGCCACACAGCATAACGGAACATACTTTGAAAGACTTTCTGCTGCCCCAGGTCCGCCGGCTTTCCCCACAGGCCAGTCCTGCTGCTCTGAGTGATGAATACAGGCGGAGGCTCCATTAATCATGGGGACGCAGAGAAAGGTGTTGGGTAAGGAAAAGTGACACTGGCCCCAGTGTGTAATGCAAGAGCTCACGGGTAAATCTGCGGAGGTGAACTCTGCGTGTGTGCGTGTGTGTCTGCGTGTGTATACGCATGTGTGTTGATTCTAACCAGGCCTGGCTATTCTCAGTGAACAGCCTGATGAGGCAGGAAGTGGCCCAAAGCGAGCAATGTGGTTCGAGTAGAGCAGTGGCCCACACACAAAAAGGCAAAGCTAGCGCGGCGCACACGGTAGCTTTAGAAAAGCCCTGTTTGAGCCGGATTAGTTTTATCAGGCGACGTAATGTAATTAGAAGGGGATTTGAGTGTCTGACAGTTTTGTGATAAAAAAAATCAGCACCTTGCAGTATCACAATATTCTGCTGTATCGATACACATCATATTGATCAACATCACCACTGATATTGTATTTTATCAATTAAAAATGTTAATGATTGTGTTAGTTGGTCTGTGTGCTTTATAATCCCATTTTGCTGCAGTATATAATCCTCTCCGGTTAATCTGATTTACCAGTACGTGTTTTTATGGACTCATCCCACCAATCAGAACTTACTCATTTGTTCCCAGTCACCTGAGTGCTAATGCTCAGCACCTGTTTCTCTCTGTATCTCGGCCAGTCTGTTTGTACCGTCTTTGTAAACGATGGTCTCTGTTCCTAAACAGTGTCTATTTTCTACCTCTCGTCTCTGTTATGAGCCTCTTTCATTTTTTTGGACTGGTGTTTTGGTTTTTGCCCTTTGGCTAAGGTTGCCAGTTTGTTTGCTCTCTGGTTTTTGCTTTCGTTTGTTTTTCGACGACTCTCTATGGTTTCTCCTTTTGCGGTATGTTTTGACTGAACTGTTACTGACTTGGAACGGCATAATGACTTTTCTTTTTGGATTCAATAAACCTTCTGGTTTGTCTGACTTACTCAGTCAGCCTTACACAATAACAATGACTGAGGTAAGATGAACACACTGAAAGCTTTATCTCATTAAATAAAACAGATGTTTGGAAAGGTTTCCTCTGGGGACGAAACCTGCAGTTGAAAAAGGTAACAAACTGCACTATATGTACATATATGTCATTGCAGTACTCAGCACACTACAGTATTTTTAAAATAGCTGCAATGTTGTATCATGATAGTATTGTATCATGGGGCCTTTAGTGAGTCCCACCTTGTGTTATTTTCTTCAAATAGCCTAGACTAAGATGTAACAGCTTAACGTATCATTATTACTGTACAGGCGGTGCACTCAATAACTAACAACACAGCGCACAGCCAGCGGAGAACACAGAATGTAGCTTACAGGTACTGTAACAACCACTTTAGCAGTTATACAGCTTGTCTGTGCAGCAGCCTAAAGAAGTGTTATCTGTTATCAGGTTTTGTTGCTATGTTATTGTGAGGTCAGTTGAAACAGAGTGTTGTCCAGACAGGATCCGTCTTAGAGGGGAGGATCCAATAACGTTGTTATTATTACAAGAACATATTTATAATTCATTTCTATCTAAATACAATGTACCAACTGAACAGTAACATCCAGAATATGCTTTAAAAGCACTGGCCAGAGGAAAAGCTCTAAGTTATTGGGTGTAGTACAAAACACTCATTTCTACAGAAATCCTATGTGAGTTGGTTATAATACTAAAGATGTAGGGCAGTAACATTACTCCAGAGAAGATTATTTCTGGAAAACATATCCAAACAGTACCTCCGATTGGGCTCAAATGATTGTATGAGCTGACGAAATATTTATTTCTCCCACTTTCACAAATGAATATTGCCAGCTTTCACAATTATATGTTTACATCACAACTAACAAAACGTCAACTGGTGTGTTTTCATCTGTTGCGAGAGCGTGTAAATAACAGAAAGCAGAAAAACATTAACTGAGAAAAAAATGAACAACCATAACAAATTTAGAGTGCAGCGTTCCAAAGAACACGACAGCTAATCAGTCAAACTCGTCCCTTTAGGCTTTAATACTTTGTTACTTTTAAAATATCATGTACTTTTACACATCATATTAGTGTTGCTAAGCTGTGGGAGGTCATTATAAAACCGATTGAAGTACAAGTGGGTTGAGCTGCGGTTTCTGCTTGTGTCCTCACACTATTTCAAAGCTATAAACCACACGGGCTTTCCAAAGATCAAGTCATGCAAGCAGGACATACAGATACTGCAGCAGTCTTCCATTACGCTAAAGAACTGCTGCTAAATCACTCTTCAAGAAAAGAAAAAACTTGATGACAGAACACTGCAGGACTCCAGTAAGCTTTCCGTTCCTCTGTATCTCTCTTACACACACACACACACACACACACACACACACACACACACACACATACTTAGACCCACACAGTGCTGTGCAAGACTACTATTCATTTTTATGTCATTTCCTGTCACAACAGCCACTAAATGCAACTGATTCTTTTTCCTAAAAAGATTCAACATATGATTATCCGGTTACACCAGGAAGGGAAACAAGAGAAAAACTGGAGTTCAAACAATAGTTTAAAAGATACAGAGATACTATAGTTCCTCATATGCTGCAGATCTGAAAACATCCATAGATGTTTCTGTTCATCCTTCCACTGTGAGAAGACAACTCAACACAGTGGGTCTGAAAGGACGTGTAGCTGTTAAGAAGCCCTGACTAAGAAAATGGCCAAAAAGAAGAAACGTCAACATTACTGAATATGTTTAAGATTGTGAGAAGCTAAAAAAGGCAACCAACTAAACTCTGGATGTGTGGAAAAACATCCCTTCAGGTTTCCTTCAAAAACTCAAAGTCTCCCAAAAAATGGCCGAGAGGTAAAGACTGGACACACGAAATACTGAAAATGCTGATGTTATATGACTGTGAGTGGGTATGAAACAAATGAAGGGTGGTCTTCTTTTGCACAGTACAAAGTACACTTCCTGCCTCATGTACAAAGAAATCAACACACAGACACACACCACCTCTTTGACATGCTTTTTTGATTAGCTGGCATCCATGAGGACAAGGTGCGCTAAACAAGGCAGAGAGGAAAGGGGTGTGTGAGTGAGTAAGCATGTGTGAGCGTGTGTGTTTGGCTCTGTGTGTGGCTTTGCATGTTTATGTGTTGAAGTAATTTTCCAGCTTTAGAATTAGTGACATACCATTTTTGCTTATCTGTGCATTTCACTGGATAACATGTGCAGGTATGAATGTGTGTGTGAGTGTATGTATGTGTGTGTGTGTTTGTTAAGGGAGCGGGGGGCCTGTGGGGTGATAAGCCAGAGAAAACCTCCACTAGCCTATAGGATCTACAACATTAGTTTTTTTGTTTTTTATGTATACTACATACTTCATTGTTTTAAACAAAAAAAAGTAAAACTGTGTCTTTTTTGATACTGAGGTTAAGGTTATTCTCATATTTCTTATATTTCTCATATTTCTTATACAAATGTACAATCAAATTAAGCAAAAGTTGAAAGACCCAGATCAAATAACACGTTTCTAAATGAGAATAAGTTTACACGTCCTATACAGAGAATAAATTATATTTGGCATCACTTTCTGTTATGTTTCTACCTTTATGTTTAACATATTGGAAAAAAATATTTTAATGTTTAAGGTCACCCAGTATGTAAATTCAGCAAATTAACAGTATATGTAAATAAACAAATCAACAAAGCATGCTATTTAAACAGAGGCAACTGAACTGTTGCCTTTAAATGCAGATTAACAGCAAGATTTAAAGATTTCTTTCTTTTTTTTCAATTAATTACATAACATACTGCATTTTCAAAAATGTGAAAAACATCAATATTTGTGAAACACATGACATTAATATTACATATAGATACATATAATCAGCTTCTGAAACATATAATTGCATATAAGTGAACAAATATATTACACATATATATGACCCTGTGTTCTGACGTCATATAAAACTAATGTGTGTGTGCCTGCTGGCGCTTGTATTCCGCGGTAGCTCCTGAAACTCAGATTCCAGCTTGGTCTGTAATCACAGTCATCGAGTGATGGGTTCATGATAAGAGAATAAACTGCTTAAAGAAGGCACCCACAGGCCTCCGACTGTCATAAATCTTAGCCTGCTCACCAGGGTGTGGCAGCCAGGGCTGTGTGTGGAGGGGGCTGGACGTCAAACATGATACACTAACAGCTGTAAAGCTGCCTGCCCTTTGGGACAGTTGCACTGATTGGCATCTAACTAATTTGGCCTCATGTTCCTCAGCTATCTTCCCATGCCGTGATGCCAAATGGATTAGGAAGACTCATCATAACAAATTCTGTGCTCCCAGAAGTGCCAAAACCGCAGCACTAGCCAGACAGATTCTGTTATCAATGGCAGTTTTAAGGAGCTACAAATTTCAGTAGTCCATAACACTCGCTAAATAAATAGAATAAAACAAAATAAAATAAAAATTTACATTTTAACATTAAAAACTGAATAAATATAAAATAAGCCACTTACAACTTCACCATAAACATAATATAAATAAAGGTAAATAACATTAGCTTATTGAAAACTTATGGCTGCCAGTATGTTTGGTAGCTCAAGATAGCATCCCATTCTTGACCGCACTTTTCTATAATATTGAGGGAAATTGGGCCTCAAAAATACATTTCGTCTAAGGAAGTTTTCAGGATGATTCTCATCAATTTGTTCTTATTTTGGATTTGTTCTAAAGCAAGAACAGAATCTGTGCACACTCATAAGCACATACTGCAAACACATTTTTTCAATAACAAATTTAGGGAAAAAAAAAATTATATATATATATATATATATATTAGCGAACAAAATACATGGTGGCCCATTGGCAGGATTTCTGCTGATGCTGATAAACTCATGGAGCATTACTTCATATCAGGTAGTAATGGTCATGCAACTATTGATCTGGCCCTGCTATTTTAAAAGTAAGGATGCTGAGAAGGCTCTCATTTCTCTTCTGGTTCCCTAAAGAAACATTCATCAAATGGAAGAATCATTTTTGGAATTGACCTTTAACTTAAGTCGACGCAAGTCAATGCAAAGAAGTGTATGTTTCTACAATTTAATCTATTCTTTTTGGTTAATAACATGATGCCCTAAAACTGTTGTTACCTTTTTTTGTTATGCAAGGAATGTTCATGCATATTCAATATTCAACAACACTCTGACAATTGCCCTTTATTGTTTCTCTGCTTAAGCCAATCTTTAATAAGCCCTGCACTCTGACTTGCAGCATTTAGCATTTAGCCTCAAAGGCTTCTTTTACACAGTGATAGGAAACACTGTAACAAAGAGAAAACTTCAATGACACATACAGATTTATACAATCATATAGAAAAGACAGGGCCATGTCACCCAACCATAATAGACAGGGCTTGACCCACGTATGAACTCTAGTTTACTGAGGTTCGGCACGCACAAATTGAAACGATAGTGTTCTCATGTGGAGGACACCCAAGCTGTATTCAATTAAGGCTAATCAAACTATTTGCCAAGGAAAAAGAAGGAGCTCATTCGCACAGCACCTGGCGTAACTGTGATCATCTGGAATGGCCAAAGAGCGGGCAGCGAAAGCTTCAGGTCACCATAGCAACCTGGACCTCACAGCGCTCCATCAATCAGAGAGGTATTTATGAGGGTCTCTGCTGAGACGCCCTGAGACGGGACTCATCACTGGGGATTTGTGGAATTCTTACACTATCTCCTTCATCTACATTCTTTACGTTAACTCGTAATCTGCCCATTGTATGACTCTGCACTCTCTTCTTTTCACTCGCTTTCACTTTCTTTTTCACTCTTTTTTGTGGGTTTTGCAAACACACTTAATCCCTGAGGAGAACAGTCTGCAGAATGCTGTTATTCTGCCATATTAGTCAAATGTAACAACATAATCACTTAAATTATTAATTATATTTACGCTCTGTCAACAGGTTTGAGATGAAGACAGAAAATGTTTTTTTTTCTTTCTGTAAAACAAGACACAACACTAACTCTACATCAAACTTAAATCATCATAATCAATTGTTGGTTCCTCTAGTTATAGGCACCAAAGTTCTGATCTGGAGGGAAGAACACAACCTGATACATTTTTGATGATTGACAACTTTCTGTCCAACACTTCTAGCCTTCTCCAACACTCAACTGAATACTCATACACGAGTAAAACTATTACCCAGCTTTTTATGGGACGTTAGCCAGACGAAAAAGTCACTGAAGAACAGACATGCTGATTGACGGACAAAGCAACAAGCAAAGAAATGGATGTGCAGACAGACATACGGACAAATGAATTGGACAATGTTTTTGTATGGATAAAGGAATAAAAAGGGTGACAGGCAGTTAAAGACAGGTTGTCTAAGTTGCTAGCTTTTGGTTATGCTAGGTTAGCTTTAGCTCAGAAAGTTTCTCTCACTCTGAAACTGTTTTGGAGGGGGCTGAGCAGAAAACATCAGCTCTGTGATTGGTCAGGAAATGCTTATTACCAAAGATTTACCCAGTTTACACTGAGAGGAAGGAAATACAGTGAAATACAGCAACAATGCATTAGCTTTTGGAAGGTAATCATAAGATATTGTTTCTATACATATATTGTGGCCCAAAGGAACAGGACAAAGGAATAAGATTTAAGTTCCTTGGGGCTTTAACTGTGACAGAAAGTAATGGTGGTTGTCATTGAAAGATCTCATGGATCAATGCAAAACAAAAGGAGTCAATGGAATTCAATGAAAGTAGTACATCAAATGCAGTAGATCAAATATCAGCACAGTAATATTGAAATATATCATTCACATTATCTTTATGCCATGCTTTTGATGAAATCTGCATTAAAAACATTTAAGACAGACTTTAGTACTAAAGTTTTGATTTTATATTCAGATTTTATACTGTGGAAGGCTTCGGTGTAGCACCGTGTTAAAATGAACCACATCATGTGGAGGCCGTACTTTAGACTGGTTAGCTCTGGTTACAGCCACCATATAGCAGCAAAGTTAGTATTAATCTGCTTACCAGTTCTATTAAACCGATGGGTGGTGTAAATGGGACATTCTGCCTTTGTATCAAGACTTTGTATTCTGGTCAACTTGCCGTTTGATATTGCCAGCAATAACTCTGACGACTATGGTTTAAACCAGAAGTCACTGTGGTCTCCCTCTTCCTGAGGTTATCTTTCTTCTACAGTCAGCACACTAACTACATGCTTTAGTGCTGCACTCACGCATGCATCATACACGCATCAAAGCTCTCCTGAGGGCAGTTTTTTTTTTTCTCCCACTTGTTACTTTAATACTTCATAAGGCAACTTCACAAGACTCAACAAATTCTTACTTGTTTTACAACTGATTTAGCCCCATAGGTAATTACATAGCTATGCTGCAATGCAAATAAATCTTCACAAATGTTGAAAAACACGGAGGAAAAAAAGAAAGGTTTTACAACCTTGTCACATGTTCTCTGGCACTCTTACTTCTTTATTAATTGCACTAGACCTTGTTCGCAGCCTGTACACATTAAACATGTCAACAGCATAATTAATGACCTCTTTTCGCAGCGTTTGGCCGCATTGTTTTTTAAATCACTTCAGAGAGAAGTGTAATTTGTGGTACGTGAATGCTGTTAGTCCTCAGATATTCCCCAATGATAAAACTGAACTCTCCAGTCAGAGGCGGCTGGGCTACACGTTTCAGCCAAAACCCACCACTAATACAGCTGTGGATCCATCTGCAGCACTTCAAATCAAAGCTTGATGAACACACCGGTGTGTAATTCAGATAATTATTATTGCTCTATGATGAGTGACGTTTGATGAATCTTTTCCAATTAACTGAGCCAGGCAAGACTGCAAGTCTGCAGGTACGTGTATGAAACGCTTCTGAATGAGATCATGTTCTCTTGTATAAAATGTATAGTTTTGTACGGGCGATGAGCGGATGAGTTGCTTCGCTGTAGACTCACACGTCACTCTGAGTGTGGTTGTGTGCTGGTGGGTGTTAATAACAACGTCAGTTCAGGTGACGGGAGAAAGACTTCAGTAACGTGAGCTGAGAGGATTATTAGTCAAACATGAGCTGACATGACAGGAGATTGACCAAACAACAAGACTTTCACATTACACCAGTCACCTGATACAACAAAAAGCTTTTCAGAGAGAGAGAGGAGAGAGAGAGAGAGAGAGAGAGAGAGAGAGAGAGAGACAGAGAGAGATAGAGAGAGAGACAGAGAGAGAGAGAAGGAGACAGAAAAAAGTAGAGAGAAGATAGAGACAGTCATATAGAGAGAGAGAGAGATAAAGAGAGAGAGAGATAAAGAGAAAGAAAGAGAGAAAGAGATAGAGGGAGAGAGAAGATAGAGAGAAAATAGAGAGAGACAGAGAGAAGATAGAAAGAGTTAGATAGAGATATAGAGATAAACAGAAACAGAGAGAGAAAGAAAGAGAACAGATGGAGAGAGAGTGAAGGACAGAAAGAGTCAGCTAGAGAGAGAGAGAGAAAAAAGAGAGAGTGAGATAGAGAGAAAGAGAGACAGATAGACAGAGAGTGAGAGAAAGAGAGTGAGAGAGATAGACAGAGAGAGAGAGAGAGAGAAAAAGAGAGATCTGAATATTAAAGATTTATATTTATACATTTGTTTACTTTAAAGTGCTCATATTTTTGTATTATGTTTTGATGTTTAGAACATTTGATGATTTTATGTACCAAAAACAGCAGCTATAACATGACAGTTTTCTGACTGTGTAGTTCTTCCTGTCTGGTAGCAGTGTGTTTGAGTAGTTTAAGCGTGGTGGCCTACTTTTAGATTTTGTTTTATGTGATTTAATTTAAAATAGCTCATTAAAAATACCTAAACAGTAGTAGAATTTCAAAACACTGGACTGGCTTACATATCAGCAAAGCAATACTCACGGTCTCTGTATTGGTATCAGAAAAGTAGTAGTAGTAATGTGTCATTTCTAGTGATAACAATAACCAAAGACTATATTTCAGTCCTAATACTCACATGTGAACAGAGCGATTCATCTAACCAGCACTCAGCAGCAAAGTAAGCATTAGAGCGTCTGCTCAACAGCTCTGAAAACTATCAGCCTCTTCCACTGAGTCCACTCATGCCTTTTATGTCAATGAATGGTGCTTTATGAAAGATTCTGTTAATGCAACTTCACCTTACAATACTAATCTGTATTCTGGCTATCAGTCAACTTGCCTAGGAGGAATCAAAAGCAGAAGACTGCATGTACAGTCATATCATTCGTCTAGAGCGCCTACATACTGTATCTGTGAAAGCTGAGCTCTCTGTGTTAATGACTGCTCTGAGAGTATCTGGCATTAACAAATGCTCAGCCTAAACCAACAGATTCTTCTTACAGCATCCTCTGGACACCAGCCCAGCTCCAGCACTAGAACAAAGGACTTTAGAGATTCTCCCATTTTCTGTTAAGCCTAGCGTGAAAGATCATCTACATACTGTCGGCTGGTCTGACCTTGCTTGCGACTAGGCTTATCCAACTGTTTGAACTGGGTTTAGAACATCATTAACACCACACCATAGTCCTTCAACTCAACTCAGAAAATCGCCTGTGCTACATGCCACTGGAGCCAGACATTGTAAACATAGACCACTATAAGTACAACTGATAATCAAAATGAACACATGGATATTATTAATCTTGAATACATCACAAATAGTGTCTCTACATCATGTGCTAGTTTTAGCCAAATGTACTCTAAGCACTTGAACAACTGCTCTTGACTACACTGACTAGAATAGTATATACACACACATACACTGCATTTAGCACATCAACCTTCCAAAAATGCATGGCTTATTTCTTTTAGTACCCTAACTTTAAATGTTATACTGTTATGTTAGTCTACAAGAACAACCATGCTGGGTGACCAGCTAAACCAACACCAGATCTGCATAAACCAGCTAAGACTGGCATTCTACAGCAGGCTCCAGCTCAAGAACAGACATGTGAAGTAACATAACAGACATACAAGTGACAATTATTTTACTTTAGATGTTACAGTTTTGACCCCTTTGGTGAAGATTTAAACTTGAATTGGAGCCTGTTAGCTATATCCCTAATTTACTCCACTGAGAACAAAATATTTTATAAAGAACCCACACTAAGCCTGCTTGTAACAATGAAAAACACATGTCCACACTTATTACATCACTGTTTTTCACTTTCCTGTCTATCATATACATCAGTATGTGAAATGGCAGTAAATGCTGGGTGAAGGCTGGGTTACTGGGTGTGTTTATATACAAGACACAAAAAATATGGATGGATTGTCTGGGATGGTAGATACAATGGCGAGTAACTTGCAAACTTGGGAGCCCCGTAACCTGTTGGCCCACATGAATATCTTAAAACCAATCTGTCCCTAAAGTAGACTCATCAGGATGTGATGCTGTCCATTGGCGAATAACAGATGCACAAATGCAAATTGAGAGAAAGGTTATTGTTTCTGGTTCACCTGTAGTTTGTCTTTGATATACTTAACCACCTAGAGATGCGGCACAGGTCTGACTCTGGGTGGCGCTGTAGCAAGGTTGGTTCAACCATTTAGTCCTTCATGGCCTAACAAATGTGACTGTAAATTGTAAAATGCCCTGTATGCCAGCCAAAGTGGGACTCACTGGCAAGGCAATTTCATACACCAGGACAACTCAGTTTTGAATAGTAGACTAAGTAGAATATGCACTTACCTTTATTATGAATATGTGGATCACCCATCCAGGCACATAGAAAAGAAAGAAACAAAGAAAAACAGATTAGTTAAATTTGCACTTTGTGTTTATAATCTTGACTTTTGTCAAAAGTCTTGTCTGAAACGTATTGTACTGTTTTTTTTCTCATTTGCACGCAGTGCTTTCAAACAGCCAGAGCCGCCCCACCTGATTCTGTTTAAAATAATAAAACCAGGAACCAACCTGAATGGATGCTGCTTTATTAAAATACATTCTATCCAACGTTTTCCTTTAAATCACATATTAAACCCCACCCACCCTACAGCTCCAGCTATTATCTACCTCTCCTTATCTTGCTAACCACTGTCTTCGGAGGCACTCCATCAACCAGATCAGACGTCATCAGCAATATATGCCCAGCCATAAGGCAAATCTCTAGAAGGATCATTAGAGGTGAGACAAGCGTTCAGAAAACAATGGAAACCGTCTCATGGGAAAGCCTGTAACCCAGCATAGATAAGAGTGGCGATTAGAACTTCTATCAGAAGCATTATGTCAGTATCAGCAAAGGACAGGGTCGTAGTAGCACAGCAGAGTAAGAAAATGTCATTGAGTTATTTCATGGTCCATTACGATTGTGAAATGGCACAGCACAAAAGGGTCTTTCAGCTGAAGTCTCAGCATGGCCTAATAAACCTAGGGCTGGAGGCAGCTGAAAGACAGAGAGACCAACCCAAAGCCAGATGCCTCATAAAAACAGACATATGATATGAGCACATTGGGCTCCATAGCACAGCCTAAGACAGGTCAATACTTATGATTCAACAATGGACAGAGACTTGGAGAGTGCAAGGGTGACATAATCATAACACTCAAGGGACGTGCCAATAGGAATAAGAAAGAGCTCATAATCAATATTTCAGTGTCTACATTTGGCCACAGTGATGTCAGCACTGATGCCTGTTATTTATGACATTCATGCAAATGTAAAACGACACTCAACATCTGTGCTGAGAAAATAAACAACACAGACACAATAGTTAGTCCTTTTCAGGGAATAAAACACCCGAAATCAATCAGAAATATTACTGTTATCAATCTTTCCTATTCAATATAATAATTAGGCAAAGGGTATCAAACTGTATTTACTGTAAAAAGACTCCCCTCCCCCCGTCCGCTTGTCTAAGTGCTGCCCTAAATTGCTTACAGATTGGCCAAAATGCTCAATGCCAAGTAGGGATGGCGTAGATCTGGCTGTATGTTCGCTGTGGGAAGGCTGAGGCTTTGTACTGCTGTCTCTCCACAAGCCAAGGCCTGACGAAAGAAAAACAACTAAAGCGCTTCACTTAATTTAATAAGAAGATGGACCTATGAGATCATCAGCCAGGGACGAGTAGAAGGGCCCACACAGTCGCCCGTCGAAACACATGGTATCGACTTTCTGTTAGAACTGGCCAGGCACGGCGGCTGGGCTCACTCGAAAGCTTTCTGTCGGCTCTGCTTACTAAACTTGCAAATTAAGAAATTCACATGAACATGTGAAAAAGCCCCAAAATCCTCAATTGGTTTACATGCTGAAACGACGATTTGAATCAAACACTAGTGACAGCAGTTTATTCTAGAGATCAGAATTTTGTAAACTCTGAAAGAATCGCGCTCATCAGATGGGTGGATGTGTGCGTGTGCTTGTGTGTTATCTGAGTCCATCTTCCAGCACATACAGGTCCAGACAAGGGCCAGCAGGACGGGCTGGCCTCCAGTATCTGCCTGGAGCTTTGCCGTCAACAACATGTAGGCTTACTGCCCATTACGCTGCAGGAACCTCTTAAAGGGGCAGTCCAGCCAAAATGAAAAATTTACCCCTTCGCTGCATCCCAAGTCTCTAGATAGTATTCTCTGGTGCAAGACTAAGAAAACTCGTTCTAAAGATTTTTTGCCTCCAGTGGCCAGACAAGCAGTCAGGATTTCTTTATCATATTGGAGTGATTCTCAATGGATGTATTACAAGCTTGTGAGTATTAGGCAGAGCACTTTGATACTATGTAGAGTAGCTGTACTCAGCATGGAGTAGTAGTGCTTAGCATAGAGTAGTAGTACTCAGCATAGAGTAGTAGTACTCAGCATAGAGTAGTTGTACTCAGCATAGAGTAGTAGTACTCAGCATAGAGTAGTTGTACTCAGCATAGAGTAGTTGTACTCAGCATGGAGTAGTAGTACTCAGCATAGAGTAGTTGTACTCAGCATAGAGTAGTTGTACTCAGCATAGAGTAGTTGTACTCAGCATGGAGTAGTAGTACTCAGCATAGAGTAGTTGTACTCAGCATGGAGTAGTAGTACTCAGCATAGAGTAGTAGTACTCAGCATGGAGTAGTAGTACTCAGCATAGAGTAGTTGTACTCAGCATAGAGTAGTTGTACTCAGCATGGAGTAGTAGTACTCAGCATAGAGTAGTTGTACTCAGCATGGAGTAGTAGTACTCAGCATAGAGTAGTAGTACTCAGCATGGAGTAGTAGTACTCAGCATAGAGTAGTTGTACTCAGCATGGAGTAGTAGTACTCAGCATAGAGTAGTAGTACTCAGCATAGAGTAGTAGTACTCAGCAAAGAGTAGTTGTAGTCAGCATGGAGTAGTAGTACTCAGCAAAGAGTAGTTGTACTCAGCATGGAGTAGTAGTACTCAGCAAAGAGTAGTTGTACTCAGCATGGAGTAGTAGTACTCAGCATAGAGTAGTAGTACTCAGCAAAGAGTAGTTGTACTCAGCATGGAGTAGTAGTACTCAGCATAGAGTAGTAGTACTCAGCAAAGAGTAGTTGTACTCAGCATGAAGTAGTAGTAGTGAGCAAAGAGTAGTTGTACTCAGCATGGAGTAGTAGTGCTCAGCAAAGAGTAGTTGTACTCAGCATGGAGTAGTAGTGCTCAGCAAAGAGTAGTTGTACTCAGCATAGAGTAGTTGTACTCAGCATGGAGTAGTAGTACTCAGCAAAGAGTAGTTGTACTCAGCATGGAGTAGTAGTACTCAGCATGGAGTAGTAGTACTCAGCATAGAGTAGTAGTAGTGAGCAAAGAGTAGTTGTACTCAGCATGGAGTAGTAGTGCTCAGCAAAGAGTAGTTGTACTCAGCATGAAGTAGTAGTAGTGAGCAAAGAGTAGTTGTACTCAGCATGGAGTAGTAGTGCTCAGCAAAGAGTAGTTGTACTCAGCATGGAGTAGTAGTGCTCAGCATAGAGTAGTAGTACTCAGCATGGAGTAGTAGTACTCAGCATAGAGTAGTAGTACTCAGCAAAGAGTAGTTGTACTCAGCATGGAGTAGTAGTACTCAGCATGGAGTAGTAGTACTCAGCATAGAGTAGTAGTACTCAGCAAAGAGTAGTTGTACTCAGCATGGAGTAGTAGTACTCAGCATGGAGTAGTAGTACTCAGCATGGAGTAGTAGTACTCAGCAAAAGGTAGTAGTCCTGTGTAAAGGTTCCCTTTGGTGTTGTATTAAGAGAAAAAACAGTCCAATAAGAATATTCACAGAGTAATAGTACTCAGCACAGAGTAGTAGTACTCAGCATGGAGTAGTAGTACTCAGCAAAGAGTAGTAGCCTTCAGCACAGAGTAGTAGTACTCAGCAAAAGAGCAGTAGTACTCAACATGGAGTAGTACTACTCAGCACATAGTAGTAGTATTCAGCACCAAGTAGTTGTGCTCAGCATGGAGTAGTTGTACTCAGCACAGAACAGTACTCAGTACTTTTCTTTTAATGCTCTACTTATCATGAAATGTGAATATTATCAGTATTGCACAACAATACTAGATTTCACTCATGCCTTAAGTACAGTAATAATCATGTAATGCACACACATCATTGTATTTTCATGAATGAAAGTGACCGTTACTCAGACAAACCAAAACAGCCACAGTTTAGGCCTCTAATTTCCGTATAAAAGCTCTTTACTCTCTCCGACGAGCACAAGTGGAGCTCACAGAGCGTGACGATTAAAGCTAGTGCAGTTTTAAGGCAGCTTGTTGCTTTGGGCAATCACTTTGTATTTACTGACATGCGTCGCTTGATACTAGGAGGAACGTTTGTGCTTCATTTACCCAAGCAAGATGTTACCACTTACCTCTGTTTTCCCTTTGACTACTTAGACACGCTCCACGTTGTTTGATTCGAACAGTGCCAAAACTGAGAACAGCTTTTAAAAGTAGTCACAAGCAGAGCCAGCAGTGACCAGATTAATTGCTACCAATTTACGAGCACTGGATAACACATGTGAGCCACACTAGTTGGCAATGTGGAAGGTATTTTTAGCGGCTACATAATACCAAAAATAAAATAAATGAAATGTACGTTGGTTGATTTGGGCTGCAAGAAAGATGCCCAAGCCCCTCAGCTCTAAATCCCTCAGCCCATAAGAGAACACATATTCTTAGGCACCATGTTTTGTGTAAACATGAGCACGGCTGTGCATTATCACAGCAAAAAAACACTCTGGAGACATGCACACCTATCCTCTCATTTTACTCACACTTTCCTCATGTGCTGATCTGATAAAGTTCACATTACAAACATTCAACTAACAAACTAATAGCATTAATGTTACAATTGATCATGCAGCAGTTAACGCCAGGAAAGACTAGACTATTTCATCTCCAACAATATATGCTCTAGCGTGAGCTGGTGCTTAAAGGCCAAAGAAACACAGAGCATAATAATTTTTCAAATACTTAAATTTCCTCTCTCTGCAGTTTTGCTTATGAACAGTTGGTACTGATCTTTTTTTTGCCAGTTCAATGCTGTACCAAACTAGGTTGGAGAAACAGCTGAATGTTGGCTTCTTATTTACCAGCTGCTTGTTCAAATTTTTTCGTTCCACCTTAAAAGGTGCAGCAGTTAACAACAGTTTTGTGAGGTATTGGAATATAACTGCTGAACCATTTAAGGTGGAACAGGAACATTCAAATAAAAAGCTGACTTCAGCTTCAGGTCAAACACAAAGTGGTTAGCACACACATACAGGTTACTGCTGACCAGAGCTGCTATACTGCCATTGAAAATAAACTTTATCCACTCAGGTGCAGCCAACTTCACAGCAGTTCCTATGATTAGCTCTTGGCTTCCTTATATAGCTAGCAGCTCCGACACTTGCGAGAAAAATGGTGACCCTTTGTGAAGGAGGTTTCGAAGCCGTGGGTGAAGCTGCTCAGATGGGGTGGTGTTATTTTTGTATGTCCCCACTTAATCTAGGAAAAGGAGCCAAATCTGAGTGGCTTGTTGAATCCCATACCAAGGCAGCCCACAAGAAATTATTTCACTGCTTGTAACTTGGTAGGCACTCCAGATACCTACATTTAGAGTGAGCACAAGAATAGAAAAGTACGTTTTTCCTTTCAAAAAAAGACATTTGACACCATATAACCGCCACTGACTGGGCAGATGTAGCAAGCGTAACTCTAGGTGGTGATACACATACAAGAGGGGTTTAGACTAGAATTATAAAGTCAAGATGAGGTGCCCTGTATGTTATAAACATAGGTCAATGAAAAATGTAAAGAATTTGAAAGAGTTTCTTCACGTATACTGGCAATGTAAGAAAAGCAAAGCTAATGAGTTGCTGTGTAAGTGTTTTGTCTTTTTGGCCATCTGCCCACCACAAACATTAGAGAAAAATGTATGGGCACCCCTTATGTATCATGAAACCCACCTGACCTCTTTACCAGCAGCAGGCGCAATAAGCCATGTGTGGAAAGTGCAGTGATAGCACAGAGCTATCAGCTAGTATAGATCACAGAAAAACAACCAGAAGGTTAGTCGTGACACGGCTATTAAGATAGATCTACTACATAAAGTGCCATGACATGGTCTTGCAGGAAGCATAAAGATGGGACCTTGAAGATAGCTTCACCACCAGTGCATGTGAAGCAGTTAGAAAAAGCAAACAGTGGCTAGCACAGATTACCACAAAACCATTCATCTGCCATAGCTTCCTCGTAACAGCTGTCGGAACTTCCCAAGAGTCAGTCAGAAAGAGTAATCAAGGAAAAGTGATCGAAGCCATAAGGCTCACCCAGAGTGTGGCTATAATGGTTTGCACTGTTTGTAGTCTATCAAATACAAATCAAGATGGCTATCAAGGAAAGTAATTCCTCACAGCTAGCGTGCTTGTTTGGTGATAATACTCAGCTTGTTTACTGTGAGTTAATCTGACTTATAGAAAATGATAACTTCACAGCAAAGACAGACAAGCAGCAGCTGAATTGTGGTCAACCTCACATTTCTTTGATTTTCATGCTAAGCTAGCGTTCCTCAAACAGGCGCTGCAGTGTTTGACTGTTTAACTGATAAAAAACAGCACCCTGTCAGCTAGCAGCTCATATGGGTTTACAGTGAGTCGATCAGTGGCCCTCAGCTGAGATTAATATTGTAAAGCGTGGCAGGTTTTTTTTAGAGAGAGACTATTGTTTGACAAAAAGGTCGCAGGGTCTGACAATCAATACACAGAGAATGTCAGACTGGAATGTGTGCATGTGTTGCCGAATGCTGCTGTAGGGTACTTGCTTGACTGGAAGCTTGTCTTTCTGCTTCTCACCTCTGCAAAACATCTGCTGCGCTTGTCATCCATTCACTGGAACAGAGGCATATTATGCCTCTAGCTCTTACCACTCTATGGGACCAAAGTAGATGGAGTGAGAGAGAGACAGAAGGAGAGCAATGGCTCAGGTATAAAAGGATGCTCTTTCTTTCCTTTGCGCTCCAACATGCCTGGGATTCCAGCACGGCGGCTCTTTTATCACGCTTCGACAGGGTTTATAGTGTGGGTCTGTAAACCTACCCACTCATAAAGAATTACTCATAAACACCTAGCAACACCTGAAGATACTCTGATGCCTGTGGGGACAGAAGAACACACACACCGCCAGTGTGGCAATGTGGGCATGTGTGTGCGCACTATTAGCTCCACCACACACACTTAATGAGAATGAACGGCTTATATGTAAGCACACTTAGCTTTGAGCTCTATTTTGTGAAAGTTTAATTGATATCTGAGCTTTTCGATGGATGTCCTTGACCTTATAGTCCACGGGTGTCCAATCTTATCTGTAAAGGGCCCGTGTAACCACAGGTTTTCTTTCTCTTGTTTAATCAGTTGGTCTCAGTCTTCTGAGAACAGATCATGTGGGCTCCAGCTCCAGATAAGATGGGACACTCCTGTTCTTAATATATTGCCTATTGTTTGTAGTTACATACTACATAATTTTAAAACTAATGTAAAAGCTTGACATCCTATTTTCATATTATTGGATCTGTCTCTGGGTTTTTATCACTTTGGGGTCTGGGCCATAGCACACTCCGGTAGCTGCACACTTGCCTTCTATGACTAGAAATACCACAACCTTTTCATTGTATTTAGTAAGTGCTGTTAATATGATGCTGCATGGTTAATAGGCTTCAATATAGATGATATAGCAATGCTTAAAGAACCAGGGAACCTATGTCTGTGTTTTCTTTCTAATTACATTAATCTTATTACATTAAACAGTAAACATGAAGTACAGAGTTTGAATTATGTTCCAATGACCAATAAATAACCAATGTATTTCATCAAATCTCTGTATTTTCTTAGTAAACCAGGCAAATAATCTGACACAGAGGTAGAGAGCTAAAGATAACCCAGCATGACCAACAGTTAGCAAGCTACATCACCTGTCTGTAGCTCCCTATTCCTCGTCATTCGTTTATCCATATGACAACACAGTTCGTATGTCTATTCCTTTACACATTGTTTTGTGCAGCCATTTGTTTGCCCAACCATTCGGCTGCACGTCTGTTCATTCATTTCTTTGTGCGTTGCTTCACCCATCTGCTCATTTGTTTGTTTGTCTTTTTGTCCACCTGCACATCTGTCCGTCTGCGACTTTTTTCATAAAGTTAACGTCACATAAAAGCTGGATAATAACTTTCGTTCTGTATGAGTGGAAAAACTGGCTAGAGGTGTCAGACAGACAACTGTAAATGAAGCTGCTCATTAGCCACGCTCACACAATTTTCAGACCTGAGATTATCAAATTTAAATCTTTTTTTTTTATTCAAGTTTTTTTGGATGTTTGCTATAACACTAATACTCCGTACCAAATTAAAAAGCGAGACGCTGCCAGTTATCGATTGGGTGAAAACAGTCGTAAACAGTAGTAAATCGTGCCCTCATTGTTGCTTCACAATCACCACGGGACCTAATCTGTTAAGAACATTCTTAATAGAGAAACAAAATTAGTAAAGAGTCAGACTTGATTTACAATATTCTACGCAAATCTTCGTGTTGAAAGTGTTGAGCTCAATTCAAAAACATGAGGCCTTGATCTCAGAATGTGGATCATACAGTAAATGAAACTAGTGAATGCATGTGGAGCTGTTTAGGCAGAACGTTTCTTAGGTTGCTTTGAACTCTGTCAATATGAGTAACTACCCAGCATAATTAGCCATCACTACAAGTCTTGTGGTTTTCATTGAGATTCTGAAGTAGAGGGAAATGATTTGGATTAGTGGGAGTAAAGCACTTGTTCCCAGTCCTGCAGACCCACTGCCCTGCTCTCCTCATTCAACTAATGAACTTTGTGATCCTAATCAGATGTGTAGGAGCCGAGGAACAGACACAGCGCAGGACTGTGCTGAGATTCTGAGAACTGGAGCCAAGCATGCTAAACTGCAGTAAAGAGTAGAGATGGGTAATCCATCATAGTTGCTATTTCAATACCTACATTTAATTATCATAATGTGTCCAGTTGATTGTGACTTCTGCTGACCATATGGATAGTGCTTCTCCAGAATATCCTGCGTGCTGTTTGGGTCTTCAGGTTTCTAAATGCTCATGATCTTCTGATATATTTATTTATTTGATGCTAATCTTGTTTGTTTATTGTGCAGATTTCACATCCATAAAACACAGAGAAGACCTAAGCCTGGACAATTCCCATCTTTCTTTGTATAGACACATGAATGCACTGGGTGATCCTTTCAAGCTACTTTATCTTTGTTCGGCCGAGTGCCAATCTGTCTACTGGATGGCTCCTCCACTGTTAATAATTAATGCAAGTGAGGAAAAAAGCTGTTCACCATTTCCACATCTTCTCCATCAATACTACAGTTAACAGTCATCATAACCTGGTCTTCTTCATACTGCGCTGAAGTCCCACCTTATAACTCTGTTCTTTAATCTATACACAGCTTCAGGTCTGTATAGCAGTATCTTATATAAAAAAATACATATAAATATTTTTTTAACAGCATGCCCTACATAAGAGGTGAACAACTGGTTTAGTTAACTTATTAACTGATTTATTGTTGTGTTTTTACGTGAGCGTGATTTAACACATTACGAGTCAATATGCAGAGAACTAGCTCAAAGTTGGACAACTTTTATGAATTTGTCACGTCTTGATTTGAATAAATATCATAAATAGCTCTTCTTAGACTCTGCTAGTTCATTTAACATGCAATATAATATCAGCTGCTCTCTGATTTTTTTTCCAAACAATACAATCATTTCCTAATTAGTTTTCCCCCAAATTACACGTCCTATTTGAATACCCCATTATATAGGGTAAACACCAAGATAGCCACACCCACTATAGGACTATCCATACAAAGACCCTGCTAAGGAAGCAGAGGGACAGTTCAGTAAAAATTTCTCTGATGTTTATATGGTCCTTTGAAGTCCTGCTCTCATTTACTATCAGTGTCCTCTCTCTGTCTTTGTAAGTGTTCAGTATCTACCAGTATGACTAAACACACACTAGAGTTTCTCTGGGCATCATCAAGCCCTCACAAATCAGCAGCGGAGGGTGTAGGTGGTGGTGGTGGGGGTGGGCAGGGGGGCTCGGGGGCAGGTTGACGTGGCTCTACAGGGGTCGCTCACTCCTGTTCCTATGAAATCAGACACTGGGGTCAGTTGGGTCAAAAGGTCAGAAAGGTGAATGGGGTGTGAGCCACAGGGGCTGTTCGGTTCTCACAGCATCAACAAATTCTCTTCTCGTATAATACTACATCTGTTTTGTTGAATGTATATTACTACATCACTTTTCAGTGAAAAGTCTAATTACCCCTTTATCTCAAACGCAGTTCAGCCCAGACACGTTTGGTGTTGAAAGCTTGCTTCTTTAATTTTGCACACAAACACTGAGTCTAAAGTAGCTTGTATAGATTTGTTTGTTGCTTATACAAAGGTAATACTTTAATTAATAGCATTGTGCACTTTGCATGCTTAAATCATCACACACTTATCTTAAAGTACACTCTAATGACTCAGGATGACATACTGTGAAGATGGTGATGTATGAATCATCAGCCTGAGGGGGAAAAAGCATCTAACTAAATAATAAACCTTTCACTACCTTTAGTAGTAAAACACATTTAGTCTGGTTTAGCAGATTTAGCAGATTCAGCAGATTAAGTTTCAAGTTTTAAGTTTTAATAAGTTACTACTACTACTACTACTACTAAGACTTGACTGACACTCTCGAGCCAGTGACTTCATTTGCACTAAGACTTTGGTGCCTCAGGACTCAACTTGGGCTAGGCCCAAAAATTCTAGACTTCAGACTTGACTCAACCCTGCCTCCAAACTTCAAGACGCAAACTGAACTCAAGACATGACTCGACACAAACTCTAGAGACTGCAGATGCCATTCTTGGACTCCAAACACTTAATACATAGCCTTAAACTTGGACTTGAGAGACTCAAGACTCAGCTCGAACTTGGACTCAGACTTAAGACTCCAGAGAACTAAGATTGGACTTGGATTCCAGAGACTTAACTCGGACATGGACATGGAGTTTTAGCCACTCACACTCTGGCTTGGACTCCGGAGACTCAACTTGCTTACAGTACAGAAATTCTGTTTATAGCTAAGCACTGTAGCTCTGTGTGCATTTATATATGACAGTATGTCACACAGTGCAAAACTAAAGATTTAGGGGTCCTCTATAAATTTGGTTTATGCTTTAAGGTGTTTAGCTGTCCATATGCTACTAGGGACCGGAGCACAGTACAAATGGAACAGCCAGTAAAATGACTGTAGTAGCACAAGCCTATTGCCAAGTGACATGTATTATGTATTGCTCTACATTACACAGTACAAGAAAGCAATGCCAGTATTAGATATCTGATACTAATGTTAAGCCTCTTACTAACGAGTGGGTCTGCTTTTTGGAATAAAATCAGTCGCTGCTTTGTAATGGAAATGAAAAGGAAAACAAATTAATCTTTCCAAACAACTTTTTAATTGATTGAAGCTCCGTTCGGAATCAGAGCCCACACACACACACACGGAGATATAAAACAGGAAGGGCACTCTCTCTCTCTCCCTCTCACCCTCTCGCTCTCACTGACTTGCTCACACAGAGATCTGGACACTGTTGCTCCCATTAGCAGCAGTTCAGGAACATCTGCTAGTGTGCATGCTCACTGTCGCTACTGATCCTGCCTTTGAAGATTCAGTCAGACTGTTGGAGCACGTATGTGTACATATGTCTGAGCGTGTGCCAGCAGAGCCAGCAGACCTTTAAAAAAGCCTCTGAATGTGTGAGGGTACATGTGTGTAGAGTGGGTCGAAAGTGGGGGCTAGCTGATTTGAATCTGGTTATCTAAGTTGACCAGAGAAACAGATAAACTACATGTGTAGACCCTCTTCAGGTCACCAAAGGGACACAAGGCCGTAAACCTAATTGCTAAAACATTCCTCCACTGTTTGGGGCAGAGCTTGTTTATGGCCATCAGCGGAGTCGACAAAAACAGAGCGTTGAGTCAGTTTTCAGTGTCCGTACGCTTCAAGGAAAAAGCTCCATGCTAATTAACCTGGTTAGAAGCTGTTTGAAGAAGATATGTAAACAGCTACAGAAGTGGACGTTAGCTGGGACAGTCAACTGTCTCCAAAGGACTGACATGTACTCAAACCACTGGAACTTTCTGGGAAACTCCAGACCTGATTCATTCATACACAGCATGAGCGAATGACTCACAGTACCAACTATACCAGCAGCAATATGTTTTACTATAATTTAAGATCATTTACTGTAAGCTTTTTAATTCATCTTTATATCAAATTATTAAACCCAAATGCAGGAAGAAGACAAAGAAAAAAACAAACACATGGATTAGTACACTTATTTTAGGTAATTAATGTGATTGTACAGATACTTTACACCATGAGAGGAGGTGTTTGAGTCTCAATTTTAATTAAAAGGAAAAGGACAACCAAGTGCTGATGTGAATATGTAAACTTTTTTCCAGATTGTTATAATCTGAAGTACACTACTGTGGAGACATGTGGTCAGAACTGTGAAGTGGTGAGGAAAGGAAGAGTTTAATGGCTGTAAAAGTCACTTAACTGGTGACACAAAGTTTTTACATGAAATGGTTATGAGTATGACAACATATCACCAGAAAATACACAGTCCCTCCTCCCCCCCTTTAGTTCTTAGAGAGGGAGCTCAGCATCAAACTTTATCCCTTTAAATGCCAAGAGCTTCCAAAATAGTTGTTGTTTTACACTCTGTTGATAATGAATAATTATTTTAGAATTATTATTTTATTATTATTATTATTATTATTAGTAGTAGTAGTATTATTATTATTATTATTAATAATATTAGTAATGTATTCATTGGGAAAAAAATGTTTTAAAAAAGACTATTTCCTTTGCTTTTCTGGACTGGTCATCATTGAAGCATCCAAACAATGTGTTAAACAACAAAAAGAGTGTTGCACGTCATTTATGTCATCATATAAAAATTCTAAACTAAGATATAAACTTTTCTTTTTCAGCTATTGGTTTTTGGTGCAGCATGTCCTGAATGTTAGGTTTGTCCAAAAATTGCCCTTATGCCATTTAAATCTGCCCTTCAGCCTTTATCAGCTCATTGTTAATTACTGCTAGATACTCTTTCTTCATCCATAAAAGATGATATACAGCAGTGATGTCCAGCACCAGTCACAGAGGACCGCAGTACTGGCCATCTTAATCCTCTCACACCAGATTAAACTCACTGCCCAATTAACTTTGTGAGCTGAATCAGCTGTGCTGCAGCAGGAAAGAAATGATGTGGTGCTGTATAATGGCAGCCTTGACCGAGAGACCTTTTGGAAACAAACGAACAGTTTCTCTCTCTCCCTTTTACTTACTCTCTAAAATAAAACAGCAACACTCCGTGGTCTGACCGTCTAGCTGGTCTTTTGGCTGCCTTTACTCTGTAGTATTTTTTAGTTGTTGTGGAGGGGGCTGAAACGCTGTGCAGGGGACATTAATCACAGGCCCGCTGGAGGTCAGGAGCAGTTCATGGATCAGTGCTAAGCAAGTGAGCGGAAGAACAAGAGGCTGAGAGACCCACTGTGCTTCCAGTGAGGGGCTGCCCTACTAAAGGCTTGATGAACATGGTTTACCACACAATCCTAGCCTTGGTCTCGCTTCGAAACATGGCCCAGGTGGAATGAATAGCGAAGGAACAGTTCCAGAGGAAAGCACCATGTCTCTGGTGGCAGCACACAGGACGTTAAATTGAGAAAGTGTGGTTTAAGTGTGGTCTGGCTGCTCTCAGGCGCTCAGGCTGCTCTTCTTTAGATGAACATGGTATGATATTGGAGAACACGTTAGATAAGGTAGTGATGCAAGCTTACGATGCTTAGACGTTTTAGTAAAATCTTGATTTCCGGAAGACAGGATTGTCTAGACATGTCACGCCACCAACATAGAATTACATAAGCAAGTTGGCTTGAGGAAAAAAACATGTTTGTCTCTTTTGGCTAAGGCGACTAAATGTTACACAATTCTGAAATCATAACCAGCATGTGCTCAGAATTGTTCATTCATTTCTCAGTACTCACTTCAATTCCTGACCAACACTGACAGCTGAGAGTATTTGGTCACTGAAGGTTGCTTATTTTTTTTGCTATTCTTTTGTCGGTACACTTTTTCATCATTTCAAATCCTGTGGCTACATAGCGTGTCAGTGTACTAAGAGGGACTTTCCTTACTGCTTTTGTTCTTTGTAAGTTGTGTATCAAGTAGGATGATGTTTTTTTAAAGGGGTCTCAAATCTGTAGTGAGGAAGTTCTTTGGTCCTGTACCCCCTCTTGATACTTTGGATAAAGCGTGATTACAAAAGGCTTATCTACTGCTTCTTGTAGAAACCGTGGAATATCTTCACACAGCTGAGTATTTCCCCCCCTTGTTTATCTGCTGCTGCACAAACCGGTTTAATGTCTGTAGGTAACAAAACAGCTTTTCCCATCACTGTCTCTCAAACTTTCAAATGATCTGTACGATTTCAGTTTTTCAAATGCTTTGTATTTTCCATGGAATCTTCTGGGGGCTTTGTAGAACTCTGCTGAGAACCAGAAGTGCTACTTTTAACTGTTTTCAGCTAAAATTTTAGTACATCCCTAATCTAGAGTGCACTTTGGGGTGGAAATCATTACATGAAGGTTCAAACGTTTCTGAGAAACATCTCAACAAAAATAACTTGAAGCCCCATGAGGTAAATGTAACTCAATCAAACTAAAAGCACTGGTGTAAAATGCTTCCATCCTGATAAACTCTAAAGAGCGTGGGGACCTCTAAATGTGAAACACATACACAGAATAACACACAGGATCAAGCCTAGTGGCTTTAAATTGGGGCCATAATGTACAAAAAAAAGCTCTGGAGAAATTCTCAATAGGCTCTGATAAATGGTCATGATAAATGAGCTGCTCCTGCTACACACACACACACACAGGGCCATATGGCCAGCGCTCTGGACTATATTATATTCAACTCTCAACTGTGTCACTAGAATAACAGGGCTTGAAAGGGAGTCTGGGAGATTATCTAAGACTTCACTGCCCTTATAGATCAGTTTTGCAAGTGGCAGTGAAGGATTCTTAGAGACATTTTCAACTTTGAGAAGCAGATTTTTTTAAAACTTCTAACACATATCTATGGTACATCTGTGTGGCTGTTTTGTTGTCTAAAAAAGTGGTGAATAACTCCAAAGCAAGAATGTATGTGTTCACCTTGTATAACTAATTGTATTCAGAATAAATGCAAAACAGACTATGGGCAGAGACATAATTTAATCTAATATTGCACCAATACTGACCTTATTTATCTGATAAGATGTAGGCCAGACATGACATTTCAAGACACCCAATGAGACTGTACCACAAGTAATACCACAAGACAACTCAAGGTCCACAAGGTCAATAAAAAGGAAAAAAGTTAAAATACAAAAATCATACACATCATAAATCAGGAGACTGAAAAGAGTGAATAATTACTTAGGAAACCAACCAAAAAGGCCACTGAAACCAACCAAAGGCCACTGAAAACATCCAGTGAGATGAGATTTAAAAACCGATAAAGGCGACCAAGCACACAGTTCATGGGGAGAACCATTCCAGAGCTTTCAGCCAGCAACACTAACTGCCCTATCACCAGCAGAACAAATGGTAAAGGTGTAACCACAAGCAAAATGAGTAACAAAAGAATGGATAGTGTGACTGGATGATTATGACTGGAGGAAACTACATAGATAGGAAAAAGCCCAGTGCATTGGATTTAGAAAACAGTAAAAATGCTCTGTAATATATATTAAAATCAACAGGGGGCCATGGTAACCATACAAATGAGATCCCAGTAAGAACTCTAGCTGCTAAATTACTGCCATATTGTTACCTTTTTACTGTAATAACAAGCAGGGACTCCATAGATGATAGTGTTAATATCAGATACAATACATTAAACACTTTTCTTGACTATCACTATTCAATGGTCTGTTCTAGAGGTCACACAAATAAATATAAATGAATAATATACTGTTCAATTTATTGTGTCTGATATTACTTTGCCTTAACAAAGCAATGGCAAGATCAGTGTCTGTACTGGGAAGTATCAGAAACTTTATCAGTGAAAACAGGCTCCCTATGATCCCTAGTTTAGTCACAGCTTTAACGATAGATGATGCTGCTTTGGCCTCAGGATAGTTCAGAAGCGATAAGTAGAGGTAAATCATAAATCTGCCCATAATTGGCAGCAGCTATGAAGGGCCAGACAATCTTCTTAGCTTATTGGATAGTTTTATTTGCAGCATGGTAAAGATATAATTACTTTAGAATTTTAATACATTTTTACTAAACTGTACTTCTCTTTATTTTTCTACAGTTATGATATGAACAACAAGTCTGACCTGGATGCTTTCATCAGCCCAGACTACAAGCCTACAAGACTCAAAGCAGTCTTTAATATCCTCCACCTTGCGTCACCTTGTTTATGCTCTCAGCTGCAAGTCAACACTTGGCAGACCCGGTTTTTGTATGCGGTTAAAAAACACACAGTCCATTTACACTTGTGCTGAACATGGTCAGGATCCATCTTGGACAACCTCCAACAATGGTTTAAGTGATCCAAACATGGTCTGATCTGCATGGCTTTCCACTTGGCTTTCCATAAGACTCCTAAATGGTTCTTGACTTGGACATCCAGCTGTAGGAAAGAAACTTAAATTGGAACCCTCACATTATATGGAAGTTTTTTCAGCTGTAAAAAGCTTTGTCCCATCTAATTTACAAAATGGTTCTTGAAGGAAGCGTCCATTGAAAGGTTCCAAAAGTGCTTCCTTATGACTCTACTCCCAGGAACACTTTTTGATCTCTGAAGCAGACTTGGAATTGTTACAGAAGGATTGGAAAAAGTTGCCTTGGGGCTCCTTAGAAAGTAAAGGAGGGAAGGTGGGAGGGAATAACTTTATGAACACTGTCTTTCCTCCACTCTGACTTTATGACCTCTGCCCTCAGTTTCGCTCTGTTTGCTCAGCAGTCCCGCAGCTCCATCCTGAACGCGGATCTGATGACTGATAAACTCTATTTCTACATTACCAGCCCATCCCTCTCTCTTTCCGCTGCTAACCCCCCACCTCCGCTCTGTCTTCTCTTACTGCATCCCAGCTCATTCACTGTCTTATCCCTCAACTCACCCCTGACACTTGCATAACTGTAAGACGGAGAGTGGGGAAGGAGAAGAGGGAGGGGTGGCCTTTCCATCAGCGCAGGTGTGACAGGAAGGTGGTGCTGGTGTTGGGGGAGGTTGTGATTAACAGCCACAGGAATGGAAGAAAAGGACAAGGCGAAAGATGAAGCAGACATTAATAAAAGCTGCAAAACGTGAAGTCACAATCCTGCTATTAATAGAGATGATCATGTTACACGGTGTGGACAGATTTATCATCGCCTAATTCACCTGGGACCCTCTTGACCACTATTTAACATCCATAACTTCTTCAGCTATCCAGCAGTAAGTACTGTACTTTGCATACATAGCCGTTGGCAGTATAAAGCACTGGGACTTCTTTATGGCTGATGGTAGAATTCAAACATATTGACCTTAAAGAGGGAATGTTTTTAAAGGTTTCAATGCCAAGGTACACAGTTTTTTCCCTCTTTCTCAAAGTAGTCAGTCAGCCAAGACATGATGGGTCCCCAAAATTTGCTTCTTTAGTTTCGCACTGGAGCTACAAAGCTAACATAGCTACCATGTAATGAAAGCCTATAACTACCAATTAGCACTGTGCAAACTGCATGCCTGCATCATTGGGTCATCTCCAACAGACTTTCTTTGGTGGTTTCTTACATTGGCGGAGTCTGGAAGGATACATTTGTGTAAATTTGACGTTTGGCCAAACTATCACTTTAAGCCTGCATCTCTTCAAATAACCAGAACTGCTTTACTGAAAATATGTAACAGTACCTCAAGTCAGGAGGAGAGCTGCTATCAACACCACTCTGAGAGGCTGAGCAGAATGGAATGAACACTGCTCAGATATTCCTTGTATTGCCTTACCGTCACATTTACACCTCTTAAATAGACCACGCAGTGTTAATGCATTTGTCTCATCTTCAAAGCAGGCTTGTCAGTGTGCTGGCTTTAGCAATATTCTAGATGTCTCTAACAGTTAAGAAGCAATAGACAAGCACACACACACATACACTGTGCCAACATTCTGAAGGAGCAACTGACAAAAGCTCTGTCTTGGGAATAAAGCTAAACGCTACTGAGGTGCCTTTTGTTCCATTTGTTATTGTGTCAGCATTCAAACCTTTCAGGTGTTTAAACCACCTTTGAACTAAAAGATTTTCAGTTTATGCTTTTAAAGAATAGGTTGAAAAAGAAGAGAGTCAAAACATTATCAAGGCAAGACCTGCTCTTGATACAGAGGAAGAGTGTTTGATACACACGTTATTAGCCAATGGCAGTTTTAGATCAATATCTTTTCTTATCTCTGACATAGCAGGGAAAATTAGAGGTAGACTACAGTAGGGGGTTTATTCAGTATGCTGAATAAACAGTATCGATATGCAGGTATGACACAAATGTGGCACAAACAAACACAGATCAACTCAAAGTACGTAAAAAGCTAACTTTGCTAGTCTGCTTATGTAGTTGCAGTCTGAGGTAAGTTATTCCAGTTTGTTGCTGAAGCAGCAGATATTTGAACGTAACAAGGTAATGAGTAAAAGGGAAAAGAGAGTGGAAGGAAAAGGCAACGTGCAGCCCAATCTCACATCTGCGTCCCGAATTCACTTGTCTCTTGTAGTTAGCTGTAAGCCATTGGCTTAGCATAGAGGCGAGCTGGCTTTTCATGCCTAGAGCTCTCCTCGCTAGGCCAGGTGCTTCAGGTGACACTGCACTCTTGGGCTTTGGCAAGACTCCGCAGCTTCTCAGCTAATACTGATAAACCTAAAAGCACAAGTGATGCGCATATGGGGCACAAAAAGTGAGAGATTTGGACATAAAATAACCTTTAAGGCTGATTTTTACTCCCTGTACATGCGGAAATGTCTGTGTGCATTTTAAGCAATATAACCATCACTGCCCACATACTTGACTGCGTCAGCTCCGTTGACATGGGTGTTGAGCAACACACAGTAGAGGGCAGTTCGGAGTAAATCGAACATGGCGGGGGTGGATGAGCTTGTTGTTCTGTATTTACTTCAAAAACCACGAAAAACAACTGTTTGACTCTGCGCTGCAGCGAAGTTACATCATGGTTAAAATTTCTAACCAACTCACACAACCAAGAAGTCCTGCTGTTTCTTCTTCGTTGAGTTCATATGGAAGTTGTCGCGCCTTGCACTGCCCCACAGTCTGCAGCAGTATTGCTCCGTCTCGTCTATATCCATAAGCTTTCCGAAAACGTGCAAATTACACATGTAATGAACGTAGAGTACGGAGAGAAAGCTGTATCCATATTCAACGTTGAGTATAAATGAGGATGTTTTTTGTGAAGCTTATAGAAGTCACTGTGTATTTAAAAGCATCAGCCTTTAATAGGTTAGAAAACTAGATAGATATCTATAAATTGTTCATATCTATTTCTACCATTTTACTATTTCTACTATTTATGTCAGTCATTAAAGGGGATCTTTTATGCTTTTCTGTTTTTTCCTTTTCCTTTAGTGTGTAGCTATCTGTGCATATTAATGCTTAACAAAGTTATAAAGCTTAAAGTGCATGCCTGAGGGAGAGACTTTCCTTCACAGAGACCACTTTTCTTAGCCTCCTAAAACTCCTTGTTCAAATTATACTCTATTTTCTGTTGCTAGATGACATCACCTCCTAACATAAACCCTATTGGCCAACTGTAGGGGTGAAACCCGTGGCCAGATGTCACTACCACATTCAACCACCCTACCTGTAGACTAGTCACAACAGAGTTGGGAGAACTGACCAATCAGAAGTCAGTGGGCTCACTGGGATTCTAGCATAGGTTCCCTTTAAATATGGTTCTTTTTAAAAGTGCATCTCGGATTGTCAGCTCTTTCGGTAATGAAAAATGAGTTCATCAGTTTTTTCAGTTAGGCTTTAGCGATATCCACCACATCAGCTCAGAAAAACATATTGTGGCGTAATGTGAGCTATTTTATTACAACAACTCAAGCATTTTAAAAATGCCATTTCTGAGGAGCAGTGAAGGATAAAGCCTTTGTCTTCTCAACTACCCGACTTCACACCACATATGGAAGTGCAGGCTGAGCGTATGGACGTGTGAGGTTTGGCAATGGCCTGACCATGACCCCAGGGCCGGTGGTCTCATTAGCCCATACCTCCAGTGACCTGTGACAAAGAAAGGGAGAGTGGGACAGGAGCAGGGCTCTGACCCCACCATACAAGACAAAACCTCAGTAAACAGACCACAGCTGAGCCCTAATGACCACAACGATGACCACTGCTCTCTTTCTGTGTCTCATGATTTCTGTCTCTCTCTTCTTCGTGCGGCTTAATGCGCTCCTAATTCTTCAACTGCGTCATCGGTGTGGAACTGATTGGTACAATTAAAGTTTTGTCAGAACGGTGATTCCCTCTCTTCCACTTGAAAGAGTGGCCTACTAAACCCGTTCCCCTCGAACTCAGAGACCTCTTTAAACAGACAATAAAGAGGAAGAGAAAAAAATCCCCAATATTTCGCTCGTTAAAGGGGAACGTGATTGATCTTTCAAAAGCATCGCAATAAATCATCAATATGTAAACACACTCATTTGAAGTGGTTTAATGTAAAACGTACCAGCTTCACAATAGAGCTCACAGGGGATGCAATGTCTATGACACAAATACAACTATTCCACTGTACAATGCAAAACCACCAGGGAACCTAGATGTCTTCTGAGTTTGTGTGTGTAATGTTGGTTAAAGTAAATTATTTTCTAACTTTTTTGCTTTATATTATAGCCCGTCTCTGTCATTACTGGGTTTTTAAAACTGTTTAGGCCAAAAATGTATTTATAAAATATAAAACTATTGTCTTAGATATTAGGCAGCATTTCAAGTTATAACTTCTTGAAGTATTGATTCCCTCAGATGTCTAGCCCCTATCACCACTATTGTGAGCAACTCTAACCCTAACCCAATTTACATCAAATCACTTTTACCTTAACCATTCATTTACCAGTGATTTTTTTTATTGGCATTTGCCTGATATCTTTCTTGTATAATATGCTAATTAGATTCCAATGAAGCAGCTTCATGTGAGCTGTCTGTGGAAATCCTGACCAACCTCTGATGATTCAGATGATTTTGCACGATTATAAACAATTAAGGTTAAAGTAAAGCCTATGGTTAAACACGCCACATGAAGAATTCATTAACTTGATTGGATACACTAAATGTTATATTAAACTGTTCTCATATTCAGTTAAACATGCAAAAAATTCCTACTTATGAAACCAGTTGCATTTGTCTTCGTACCCCCAAAGCAACATTCTGTCAGCAGATACAGAACTTCCGCTGCTCACTCAACACACATACACAATACTGTGCTCCCTTTCTCTGCACAATCTTGCTTGACTGCTACAAAACAAAATACCATTTCAGGGCTCTCAGCACTAGTTAGTTTGATGGATGGAGTGACGGTACGATGGGATAGAAGAGAGGAGCGCTGAAGAGTGAGTCGTAACCCCGGGAAAACAGCGTGGGTCGTTTGAGGAGGTCAGAAAGAGGCACGCTATGCATGATGAATCAAACAACCTAGCTGAACTGTTGCAGAGTGATGAGCCTGACAAACCCTCAATGTACTGCTGGGGCATGTGCTGTTTAGAAGCACTGAGAGAGGCACATCTGCAGCAACAGACTAAGTAATGCACTATACTACATGCACACACACACATATGCACTCACACCTGGGCACATCCACAACCAGTACAATGTTTTCACACTTTGGACTTAATGTATGTTTTTCAGAATCCTGAAGACAATCTTGAAGTTTAAAGACCAGAAATCTGTATACATTTTGGTTGACTAGTCAACTAATCTATCGTAGTGTTAATTACATATATACATGTATATATACGTAATGTTCATTCAACGTGTTAATCTGAAGAGTTTAATATAAAAAACTCCCTCACATAAAGTTATTACATGAAACAGTTACACACACACACACACACACACACACACTTAGACAACTATATATATATATATAGTTGTCTATCTTAATGATTTATGATTTATTACTTTATCATCATCAGCATTTTCACATCAATCTACTCCGAATAACTGTGCTTACGTCTCAATTACTAAATTATTCAGACATTCAGAAAAAATAAAGCTGCACTATGTAAGTTTTGGGGAATTGGAGACCTCTCTGGCTGAAATGTGTAACTGCACCCAACATGCAGAAAAAAACTGTATTTTTTTTAAAATTAGAACTGCGATTAGCCACATGTGTTTTGTACACAGCGGAATTTGACCTCCGCATTTAACCCGTCCGTGCAGTGAAACACCCACATATACACACACAAGTGAACATACACACTAGGGGCGGTGAGCACACATGCCCAGAGCAGTTGGCAGCTTCAGATCCCCTACCCGAGCAGATGAGTGTGACTTTTGGAAACATGTTGAAAGAGCACTCAAAGAGAATTCAATCAAAATTTGGTGAAGGACGTGTCTTCTGAAGATGTGTGTGAATAACCTGCTACTGTCATTATAGCTTCATCAGTACAATGTTGATTTTACATTTAAGACCTAACGATTGAGCTGGACCTTCTGTTTGAGCTTGTGCTCCTGATGTTAATGTGTAAAGACGTATAACATGGTCTGAAAACCATCCACGAAATCAATCCTGACACTCTGTCTTTTAAATGATTACTTCAGGCTTTACAGAGCGACTTGCAGCAGTGAACACATACTCTTCTGTTTCTATCAACCCGTTCCTCAAGAAACGCTCAAACTGGAAAAAACTATATAAAAGAAGAGTCAAGGTTTAGATATGACAGTGACGATACATGACGTCGCTTAAACATGTTAACAATACTCGTACACGCTCTCGTGCTCTCATGCTGCACACGGCCTCTCGCTCGCAGGGGTTTGTGTTTCAGCAGAGCACTTATCAGACGGGCCCTCCTTTCAGCACCTAGCTGCACTTGCTAACAAGATTCTGTGCCAGTCCAGTTTTCCAGCTGACAACTGCCATTTCTAAAAACTAATTCTGGCCGCCGCTCACAGCTGTGAAAGCGTGTGAGGGTGTCTCCTACTTTTACCACAGCTACAGTAGCCCTCCTTGCGTTACACACGGTGGGCTACAGATTTGAATAAGCACCTTGTGGCCCAGCGCAAGCCAGTAATGACATGCAAATAGAGGGTTAAACCCACAATTGGCCACACAAACATTCAGGCTTCTGATTTGTTTGCTCAGGCTGCCACTCAGCGGAGGCCCACCTCCCCAGCAACTGTCTGTGCAAGTTCGGAGAGAATGCCACGCTTGTTTCTTTCTGTTTTGCTTTTCACACCAGGTCAAGTCGAGTAAAGCTTGACAAGAAAATGCTTCCAGTGATTTCACAGCGAGTGTACAATCTAATAGGAACTGAAATGCGTTACTGGAAAGTAGTGATTATTGCTTTCCGCTGACAGGTCACGTCAGCTAAGACAACAAACGACACATAAAAACATTACAGACAATTAAACGCTTGTGGCCAGTTCAAAAGGACTCAGAGCTTCGTACGACAAGCTGGTGATTGTGGTGGTTTTCAGACGCCGGCATAAATCGGGCAGTGGTGTACATTTAGACTCGGCTGGAATTCGCAACGTTCCCAAACCGAGCCTGAACGCTCCGAAGGGTGGAGCCCCAAATGACAGCCCTTGTCAACACCAGCCGTCGCCAAGGCAACAACCACAGGACAACCTCCTCGTTGTTTTTAGGGAACACGAGGGACTTCCAGAGCACTGATATGGAACCAATTAGGCCCACTGCCATTGTTTTATTTCCCGATACTGAGGGAAAAATGTTCTAATTGTGATCTCTCCCCATTTATGATCTGGGGTAATTAAATCAGAGAAATTTGATGATCAGTGCCACATGCTATCTTACTTAACCCCTGGAATAGATGCAGCTATGCAGTGTGCAGGGATGAAGGTGGGGGGGTGAGGGGGTGGCTGCTAACTCTTGTCCGTGCATGGGTGTTCCTGAGACTTTAACTCGGAGGAAGGCGTCTAGTCCCTAAAGAAATCCAAAATCAACCACGAATACCAACACTTGCACAGATACACGTTTTTTCTTGTGAGCAAATAGGAGCCAGGGACCGCGCTTGCTGGCAATAAAGTGCTTTTTCTTCTCGTCCCAGCTCGTGTTTAAAGTCAGGAATCTGCTTCTTCTCAACTCTGCAGCAACAATCTTCTTGGCACCACGCATAGCTGGACCACACTTCAGTTACTTCTAATAAATAACACAACCACGAAAAAAAAAAGAATAAAAAAAAAGAGAAAAAAAGCCTTGGAATTAACTGATAATTGTTACTGGCCTTTAAAGGCAGGCTGCAGTTATTCCATGCGCTCTTTTTCGCTGCTTCAATGTTTTTGTTCAGCTCGGCTCCGAGGAGGGTTAAACCACAAATACTTCCAGTCACCCACAGTAAAGGTAGACTCCGATCCAAAGCAAAATTAAAAGCCTCTCGCTTTCAACCGGTTAAGCTTTAATAAATCCTTTGCTCTGAGTATAGGCGGTTCGGAGACGAAAGCAGAACGCAGAGGAGGGGAGAGGTTGAGAGAATGTGAAGAAAAGAAGTTAGGATAGTTTGACTACATAGTTGTAAATTCACACGTTTTGCAGATGAAAATCCTTGCTAGCTTTTCACTTGAAGCTCGACTCCTACACAAATCTTTCACAATGCTTGTAAATACTTCAGCTGCAGAATCCAACTGAAAATCATAAATTTCTTCTCTCAATTCCGTTCGCTGAGATGAGAGAAGTGTGTAAATACAGACACGGGCCACTGCCTCCAATTATTTCTTACACCGAATAAGAACAACAACACTGACAGATGAGAAAGAACCCCGCCGAAAACTTGGATGTCTACAGTACATCAGCAATAACTTCGGCTTTAGTCTTTTTAAATTTATTACCTAAAATGCCAGGCATGTGGGGCTGTATGAGTGATTCATCTACATCATGTGGCTGTCTTTACGCTACCACTAAATAGACCCATACTCAACAACACTAGGGTCTAGTGCTTGGCCTAAAAACCATTAGGGGAAGGATTGTATTGTGTAATAGATAGGTGTAAGCTTGTGTTCGATTACTGTGTCCGGATCCCCATAATGGCACATTATTTCAGTGTCCTGTAGTCTGAAAGACGAAACTGCCCCCTCTGCTCTCACAGTCTGGGAAGCATATCTTAGCTCCTGACTAATCCTCAGCATCCGTTTGAAAAGTTGCACATACTTACATATTATGTGTCCAAAATGATTCAGACAGTCAGACTTTAACTTCAGCTTTTTTAGGGTGCACCCGTTACAGCCTCCCGTGAGCAGCCGCACATAAGCCTAAGGACATAATGAGCAATGCCAAGTGTTGCTAGAGAGGTATCAAGGCACCCAGCACTGGGCTTTGGAGCCCTATCTAATACTTTGGGGCACCTAAACAGTATCTGACCTCATGAATGCAAGCAAATCTGCTATAACAGCGAGGGTGGGAAATTCCTATTAATACCTGGTATTAAGCAGGTTTCAAAACACTTTTCAACATGCGTAAAATGTTTTGTGATATTTCCTGTCTTTCAAAAACCTGCTTAAATGTAACCAATGGTGTCTATGTTGTTTAAGATAATCGGATAATCTTAGGAAGCCAGCAGCAGGCCATTTCAAAGACACAGTATTTAAAATTTGAACCTGAATGCAAAAGAGACTGCTAAGATATAGTACAGAAATGCTGAGATACAGTAGAAAGTAGCTGAGATACAGTTTTCAAAAACAGCCAGCAGATAGTTAGTCCTCCACAAGAATTCAGCACATGTTTTAGCGTCCACCCAGTAATATGGATCAAAGGTAAGACAGATCTGCCCTCCTCTCATTACAATGCCATCAATCCATCTCATCTAGAGCCGCTAGTGCTGAAGCCTGTCATTTACAATTCCTACATGCTTCTACCCATACTTCAGCAATGGCTTAGTAACAAGGCCAAACGCAGCACTCTGAAAGCTCATCTCGGGTTAAATATTTGTTGAAGAGATGTAGGTCACAGTTCCATTAATCATAGCACCTGTTTTTACTATAAGCTGTAGGTGCAAATCTGTTTGGAAAAACGTTGCATTCATATCCTGACTGAGCGTCTGCACACGGTGGTAGTATATGCGGTAAGTAGTTCAGCTTCTGTAGAATTAAAAAGACTTGAAGATCACATACTGTGCCTACTAAGAGTAATCAAATCCACCAGCAATCAGACATTCATGGATCGTTTTAACCATTTATATGGACAAGTACCATTAGGTGATACAAGATTACAGATAACAGTGATAGGTGATAGGGCACTAATGCTATTGGAAGTATATCATTACTGTCCAAAGAAGAACAGGTATCTCAATTATTCTCTGATTTTAATTTTTCTACATCGTTTGAAAACGACAGCTGTAGAAATTTCATTATGAATGGGTGAATAGAAATGCCCCAAAATAACTTGGAGAAGAATCTGATTCTATTGTCCATCTCAGGAGATGCCTGTTTTTCTCTGGACAGCGACGATATGAGAGTTTATTTCAATGTTTGCCAAACGGCTTAGCCTATCAAACTCAACTATATAGACTGCTCTTGTACACACAAACAATAGGCTCCGTTTCGCCCTGCGTTTAATTACGCCGAGATTTTTAAAACAATACATCCATAAAAGATTCATAGAAGACCAAAGCCGTACAAACACTTATCAGGCTATGTCTCAATTTCACAGAGTCACTGCCTTGTTTCCTCATGTGCTATGCACATGTACCCTTCTCCCCTTCACGTTCTAGCAGTCACGTGCTCTATGGCAGCGAAGAGACAACACTTGAATCCGTGCCACAACAATCTGAGAGAACAAAAGAAAGCTCAAAAAACGAATGGTGGGGGGCGTACAGATGAAAATCTCTGCTTACATTTCACAAAGCTTTTATTAACAAAAAACATATCCTCCTAACAGGCATAAATACAACATGGACTTGAATTTCCAGCCAAAAAATGTTGTTCCAGACTTCTTATTCCTTCAGCACTACATCAAAAATACAACATTTAATCTCTGAAGTCAATTCGTCTACAGTTTCACAATACTCACAATGTGGTACTGACATGTATACTGTGCTCTGGGAACAGTAAAGTCATATTAAGTCATGATAAATGTGCTTAAGTATTCCAAAGCAAGACAATGCAAAGCTGATTCTTTTTGAAATAGCGCCGCACTGTTTCAAGGAAAACTGAAGGAGGGTCCTGGGAGGACGGCGGAGAGTGTGAATGGCAATCAGTGTTTTCCTTTTCGGCCCCGCTTCGGATGGGCCAAACACAAAAGGGGCAAGAGCCCGAGGTGGCCCCTCGTGTTGCGAAGTGCTGTTTTGCTTTGTTGTTGTCGTTGCATCATGTTACAGTGCCTCAAAGATGTTAAGAGTATGCATGGCCTTCTGTGGTCATCCTGGCAGCGTGCAGCTAGCTGGAAAATCTGGAACCATGTCATGAAATTCAAGGGGATCATGTCGACATGGGAGGGAGGAGATGCACTGGATATGAGGATCCATGGCACAGCACGCCACAGGCTGGGAATGAGGTTTTGGCAAAACTGTGTGTATCACGATGCAGATATGAAAAGGAAAAAGTTCACATTACACTGGGGGGTGTGTGTGTGTGTGTGGGGGCATGAGTGGAATAGATGGTTACACAGTATATCCAATTAGATAGGAATTACTTGAGCTTAGTGGTCTGACTGATGCCACGGTACATCCAGAGAAAGTAAAAACATTGCTCTGAAGATTCTTAGGCATTGAAGCTCCCCGAGCTGTGATCTCAAACGAAGAAGCAGCAAAGGAAATAGATTTTGAGTGAACAAACCAACATTCTGGAAGAGTATTAGTGTTGTCAGGGTGAAGTGATAAAGATCTAAAGAAGAACAGAGACGTTTTGTCTTTTCGTCTCGCTGAACATCGCTGCTAAGAGATCCAGATGTTTGCAGCTGAGCCGGCTCTGCTCTTATATAAACATCTGTACCGACTTTCACACGAAATAGACGCCGGCCACTGAGTTGTGCTGGTGTATGTCCAGGGGATCCAGAGACATACTTAGTGACAGAGAGAAAGAGACGGTGCCAGTTTCAATCGTCATACGCTTCAAGACTTGATAACATTCAGCTTAGGCTCCTTATGAGCTGGAATGAATGTTATTAACTTGTGAGGAGCCCAAACTGAACGAGTGAAAGTGTGCAGCTTGCATTATGAAGACGTACGTGTGTGTGATTGAAAATACAGCTATTAAACCACAGCAGAAGTCACTTCACCTTCTCACCTGAACCCACGTCTGAAGAACAAAAACGTTCTCACTTTCAGGAGGAGAGTTTCTTGCTTCCTCTCTGAGATTTATAGACTCGTTCAATGCTCGGCTGTTGTTATAAGCCAAAGACAATCAGCAGAGAAGACTGCTAATCTCATTTCTAACAACAGAGGAGTCCTCGCCAAGAAGTATTCTCCATTCAGTGCTCTATCACTGCCTCTGAGAGAATCACTGTAAGTCAAACCTCTTGCTGATACATTAGGGTGTAACCAAACTCATACAGTCTCTAATGCTGGTCCACATGGGTGGAACCAAACATCTCTGTTTATCACATCCAATAAAGTCACAAAGCATCTGAACTCTGTATAAGGCACTGATAGAAACTAATATTCACAGATGAATGAATATTGAAAATCAATAGAAAAAAAACACAAATTTTGGTTTGTTGATGTAACTTCAAAACTATAAAAGTCAGTTACTTAGACATATAAACAACCGTGAGTGTTATTTGGAGCGTCCACATGCCTCCATCATGCGCATGCATGTGAAGGGCAGTTGGATTCTGTATCCAAAAAAAAAGTGGCTTACACTCTACAACTGTACGGAGACCCCAAACACACCAATCCGCAGCATAAGGCTGCTTTAAAGTTCAGCAGTGTGAAATGTTTGTTTATTTGAGCTGGAGTTGTATCTGATGTCCGTTAAAGCTAGTAAGTGTTAAAGCACTGCATTTAATCCATCCATCCATTCATTATCTGCTGCTTAATCCCGCTAGTCAGGGTCATGGAGGGGCTGGAGTTCACCAGTCTATTGCATGGTCAACACTCACTCACACACACACACCCCTACAGGCAATTTAGAGTGACCAATCAACCTATCATGCATGTGTTTAGACAAGTGGGAGGAAACCGGAGTACCCGGAGAAAACCCACTCAAGCATGGGGAGAACATATACACTCCATACAGAACAGCCCGGACCGGGAATCCAACCCAGATCGTCTGGCTGTGAGGCGACAGTGCTGACCACTACACCACCGCCTACTGCATTTAATCATCAACTAAAATTTCATGACTGGGATAAGCTCAGTAACTGCTTTCTGTAATGTTTACTGAGGTTATCGGCCCAGTAATTCTGTATCGGTGCGTCTCCTATCTGAAATGACAGAGGAGCAAGGTGTAGCCGATCTAATAATTAATGATGAGGATCTAAATTCTAAGTCCAAGCACTGGGAGAAACACAGAAAGAAACCAAATGATCCAGCTCTGCCTACCTACTCAGAAAACGGCTGTAAAGATAAAGCCATGAGCAAATTACAAGAGGAAGAAAAGCTGCAACTGAAAACTGAAGGCAAGAAGAAAATACAAGTGAAGCACTGATACAAAGAGACTCCTGAAAGAAGATCAAATGTGACAAGAAGTCTGCCTCCACATTTACAGCGATAAGAGAGATAAAGTGCCGTAGACAGGGCTGAAAACAGAAGCATGAGCGAGAAAGAAAACCAAAGGAAAGCAAAGGAATGTTTCGCTGCCTCCGAACCATATCAAACACACTGCTCTGACCTATATAAGCTAAGCCCTCTCCTCCTGCCGCTGTGGACCTCTGTAAACACAGCCAGTCTTGTGAAGATCATACAAAGCTACCAGATGAGGGTCGGTGATAAAGAACCTGTATTGCAGCCCCCTCTCAGACTTCTTATCTGCGGACCATCACACGCCACCTGCATTCAGCACACCCGCTTTTGACAGACAGCTGGCACCACCCCCAGCCTGCCCACCAGTCGGCCAACCAAAGGCCTCTTTTGTCCCCTTTGAGCTCCGGATGGACGTCTACAGAAGGGGGCTGTCTAACAAGGCTGGCCCAGAGAAGGTGCCATGGAGCAGGGCAGAATGTCAACAACAAAAAGCCCCCCTGCAGAGGCCAAAAAGCAGAGCGGTGGAAAGCTGCAGATGAATAACCCCAGGCAGTGGCACCATGCAAGAGGGCTGGAAGTTCACATGTATATAAATACATACATAATAATACATATACAATGTGTTAACCTTTCGAAGCCTGGAGTCAGCACTGTTGTTCTGGCTTGCCACATAAATGTTATTACACAATTTAAACATAGCTGGTTACATAATGTGTAAAAATTTAATTTACATCAGGCCCTGTGCAAAATCAGAGACCCCCTTTTGAATTCCATATAAAAGGGTCAGGTTATTCATTTTTCCAAGACATAAAACAGTTCATAAACATGAGAAAATGAAACTGTGCACAACCTGGTAGACTACAATACTGTGTAAAAGTTTTAGGTGTTATATTTAAGAAGCTATTTTGTCCAGACAGGAAGCTTTTATTTGCTCAGCAGAAGACTTTATTTGTTTTTAATAATCAAACACTATTAATACATTAAGCAATGGTTTTACAAGTCAGTATGTTTATTAAACTCTTTCCAAGCTTTTCTTTGTGGAAACAACCCTGTACTATTTGCAGTTATCATCTAATACCTGCTTTGACTACTCAGTACTTCATTAAGCTAAATCAAGATTGCTGCTAAAGGAATTTAATAAATTCATACAATGTCTGGCGCGTCCAGGAGAAATCTAGAACTAAACTTTATTCTTTAACTGGAGCTCAAGATATTATCTACTTCTTTCAGTATAAGATATTTATGCTACTTTCTATTGTATTGGTGCTTATTTACATCTGTTCTAATGACAGTGAAAATACACCCATTGCTGAGAAAAAGACTTTTAAATAAAGTGCTTTAGACTTTTGCACCACAGTGTATAATCAAACAAACAGCACTTAAGAGTTCTGGTCTTGCTTCAGATCTGAAACAATACACACTTCTGCCCATCATCCTGCCATGAGACGAAAATTCAACATTGTGGGTCTGAAAGAATGTGTAGCTGTCAAAAAGCTGCTACTGAGAAAAGGGAGCTGGAAACATGTATTGTGGTGAAACACACAAACTGAAAGTTAATGGAAATAACAGACATTGGGTTCTCTGGGTCAAATGAGAAGCGAACCATCCAGCCGCTTAAAGTTCAAAAGTTTTTCATCAAATTCAAGTCATAATAAAAAAAATGTCTTATTTTACTTACAAACAGAAATGTGGCATTGAAATTGAAAGTTTGGAATCAAAACTTTACTCCACTAACTGATTTTAAATTTTCACATGCTATCATCCGCAATAACTATAACTTTAAGGTTTAAGAATCCATATAGCCCACATAGTTTCTATGCCGTTTCCTTTCTAACAAACTCGTTGAGCTGCTCCATTTGTTTCCAATCATGATGTCCCGAAGGCAGAATAAGACAATGGTGTTTTTTTCACTCTTAGAGGAGTCTGGATGAGGGCTATGCAGACAAATCCAGACAACACAAATATAGTTTCTCCTTAAATCTGCCACACGCCTGACAGGACCAACCGCTATGTATGAATCTGCTCCAGCAGGCCCCTCTAAAGCTGACTGTTTACAGTGAACCTAATTGTTTTTCTTCTTTCCCCAACAGAACAAAGAGGTATGCTAGGACACTGAACAATGACAGTCGATTCTTGGCTACGAAGTTCCAATAGTGACTAGCCCTGGAGGAGAAAGAAGAAGAGAGAAGACGAGATGATTCCAACTGAAAGAGAAAAGGACATTCACCTCTAGATTTAACAGAGTTATGCTTTATGTGGCCAATTAAATACAGAGTAGTCTTCTAGAATTAGCAGAGAATTACAGACATTAAATCGCACACAGAGACATACTGTACCACAAATAAAGCCGTTATATATCACTACTGCAGTAAACCCATAATTCATCTCAAATCTAGTGGTCTTTTATGGTCCTTGTTATCCAGGACTTGGGTTTCAATCCAGTAAGCTTCACTTTTCATAGAGAGAGGTCAGTTTAAATAGTCATTCTAATAAAATAACATGAATAACAAGCAGTAACCTAGTATACTGACCAACACCTGTCCCAAACCAGACATTTGACCACAAGCATGATAACTAACCCCAATCTAACTAACCCACTCTGACAGTGTAAACTGCTGATGTGTCACACTGTAGGACTGACAGCCTACAAAGTGTAAACTCGTACCAGAACACATTACTCCCTTAAATGGTCTGACAGAGAAAAGGATACATAGCAACATCCTTCTTAATACACAGCTATTCATTACAGCTGATGAAGCTGCTTCTGCACCACCTGCGCAATGTATCATAAAACACTGCTGTACAGAAGTCTTAGGCAACTAAGCTCCTTGTTTAAAAGCCTTAATCTTAGCAATAAGTGTATATTCACCAGTAAGAGCATCATATATCATTAGAACAGATGTACATAAGCATAAATACAATAGAAGCATAAATATCCTATTTTGAAAGAAGTAGAGTATAGTTCCAGATTTCTCCTGGACGCCCCAGACACTGTATGAATTTATTAAAAATTTGATTTAGCTTAATGAAGTACTGAGTAGTCAAAGCAGGTATTAGATGATAGCTGCAAATAGTACTGGGTTGCTACAAGGAAAGGGTTAAATAAACTCACATGTAAAGCCACGACTTACTGTATTATTACTATACAACATATATTTATATTATTATATTTGCTGAACAAATAAAAGCTTCCTGTCTGGAGAAACAGCTTTTTCAATATAATGTCCCCAAGTGCCTTTGCACAGTGCTGTATGTTAAATAAGAAAAACTGACAATATATACATTCTTCAGCTACGCACTTTCTCCAACCCCGAGTTCCCGAGTGTGCGGAGTCTACAGCTGCTGTACTGTAACTTCTCCAAAAGCATCTCTCCATTTCAACACAAGCTCTCTTTGTCAGGCCTTCACAGCCAAGCTAAATGTCCAGAACCCTCACAGCGGAGTGTTCTTTAAGGGGCAGGGCAGGATTTACAGTGGGAGCTGAAGGCTAACCTCAGAGCTCCGCAGGTAAAAGCACAGGCTGCGATATAGCAGCAAAACCTCAGTGACACATGTCAGAGGAGAGTTAATGAAGGGGCTCGCCAATTGTGACAGAATGAGAAGCATGTTACGTTAGACAGGAGTGCTGGAGAGATCCATTTCAGCTCTAATTTAATAGTGAGGAAAGGATAATATATCAACATTACTGCACGTCTGCATGTGGCAGGGAAAAGTTACTCTCTGGGAGTTCTCACAAAACCGGGGTATGTGTGTAGAAGTCCACACAGAGGAATATTACCATTTTATGTATATACACACAATACACATATATTGTATGTATTATATAATACATTTACTCCTGATTCACACATAGCAGACTGATTAAAAGGACATGAGTTGTTTTCTAATGTTTATTAACATTATTATTAATATATTTGCAATTATACTAAACAGGGAATGTACCATGATTTATTGTGAGATCTACATCAGACATTCAACACATAAATCCAGAATGGAATGATTCATGTTCTATAAACATTTTGCAATAATTCTGCTGAATTAAGCTCCTTAGATCAAATTGTTAAAGAGTCTACTGTTACTACATAATGAAGAATTACTTGAGTCAAATCCACTATAACTAAAAGGCACAGGCACTCTACAAGGAGAAGCTTAGGAATGGTTAAAGAAACATACTGACATAAACATAAAACAAAAACTTTTTTACTGCTATTAACTGTTTAAATATATATTTTTTATCAGGTGCCTAAACTGTTCTTTTCTGTATATAAAAAGTAAAAATTAACTGTAATAGCTACTTAGTTTACAGATGACTGTATCTCATAACTTTTTTAAAAACAAGCTGCTCTTTCTGCTATATGGACACCTCATAAATCCAAAATCTTCTCATTTAAATATAAATTAGTATCAGGTCTCCGATATAGATACTTTGTAGAAGATCTTATAAATTTTCCATTTTAGACATATGAGATAGATAGATCGATAGATAGACAGATAGATAGATAGATAGATAGATAGATAGATAGATGGATAAATAGATAGCTAGATAGATAGATAGATAGATAGATAGATAGATAGATAGATAGAAACATGCACATAACTGTGTATATACCCATATGCATTAAACCCAGTTCCAAAAATATATAAACTTACATAAATACATATAAACGGACATATTCACATTTAATACTAGTGCATATATACATATATATATACACACATATAAACACATATGTATCTACATTTGTCTACTTTAAATGTACCAGAGTATGTAATGGTATTAAAACTGTGACGCTATGATTATGATCTATTCTGTGTATTTCTTAGTGTCTCTGATAAGCAGAAGTTGTGCATTGTGAAAGGGTTCCTGCTTGTTTTCCTGAATCAGTTCATGGTTTACACTAGATGGTTACTTGCAGGCAAATGCCAGCCACCTTAATCCTTTGGCTCCCTGCTAAGCATAAACAGAGGATAGTCGCGGCTAAGTTATATGTAGTCATGGAAAAGTCATTTATTCAGAACAGGACCCCAACCAACTAACCGCTAAGTCCTTCTAAATCCTTCTAATCCTAGTTCACACATAATATCATTATAATTCCACAACCTGCACTGGTAATGTAGAAAAACACGCTGAAATAACACTCAAACATCAGGTAGTAAAAGTTCTTATTTCAAGTAAATGGAGGTGAACCTGACACTTATTTAAGCAGCGTGAACTAACCACTAAAAAGTGGTGCACACCTGCTGTGTGTACGTGAGGTAATCACCGCTTGTGGCACTAACTGACATTACCCGAGTAAAAATTCCTCTGCAGGTGTGTAAATCACAGTAAGTAAGGAAAGCATTTAGGACCATTTAAGGGATATAATTCCTACTGAACACCTACTTCACTCAATAAAAAGTGAAAATATGCAGCCAACTGAATCATGAATCATGAATGTAATGAGTATTATGGTTATATGAATGAAAAACAGAAAAGTGTAATAAGTGCCTACTGGCCAGAAAGACTCTGAAAAAGCAACTCACAAGAACACACACATACACACAACAAGCCCATCTGATACTCTTGGTTCTGGCTTACGTTTCCTTTATGCTTATGTTTTCTTAGTCCAGTGCTGTCTATGGTTCATATGTTCCAACTACACAGTGCGCATACCAGGATGCCAAGTAATGATCATGTCTCTCTATTTCTCTCTCTCCCTCTCTCTCTCTCTCTCTCTCTCTCTCTCTCTCTCTCTCTCTCTCTCTCTCTGAGGTTTACACACGAATACTTGCCTGCATACGTGTCCAAATATCTCATTTATTGTCCAACCACTGACCACAGCAACATTTTTAAAGGTCTTGTTCTCAGCCTCCAACAGTTTTAGTGAAACTGCTGCTGACTGAAACGTCAGTTCTCAACTGTCAAATTTCTTAAACTTGGTGCTAGGGTGGTCTTCTTGCCCACCTGCATTCTAGCCCCATTCTAGCCCCATTCTACAGGTCAGAAGTCCTCAGCCTGAACATTCTGGTTGCTTTTATATAGCTTTTGCTTAAGCCTGTCAAACACTTACAATACGTAATTGTGAATAATCACACTTTTGTGCAGTTAATCACAATTTAACACACTTGTCTTACATCCAGTGCACTTTTTTTTCTAGCCTTATGAGAGGACAAAATAAGTAAATTTTTATTATTTTAAATAATAATAATACAGTAATAATATTATCATTGTCTGAAAGCAGGGCTCACACTAAGCTGAACATGAAATTCATGTGAACGCAGGGAGTGAACGCAGTTTCCAGTATTCATCACCGAAGTCTGACAGCACCAGCTGCTGCATGTTCCACGTCCTCCGTGTACGTCTGTGAAGCGCTACACTGCGTCTTAAGGGGAAGTGCAGATTTGGGTTTTGGGCTTACTTTTGTTAGTTTGCTGCTAATTGGCTTAAGCACTGTCCAGCATGTATAATGATAAACAAATGCAGGTTGCCAGACTTCAGTAGCTGGACTCCAGGGTGGAACTATGGTTGATGCATTAATGGCGTATAAAAATGTTGACTGATGTCCACTGTTTTCTCTATTCTCAAACGTGATTTTTAATCAATCAATCAATATGATGAGGATGACGATGCTGCTGATAATGAGGGAGATAAGGAAGTGATTTAAAAAAAAAATTTTGCCTTAATTTAACCAGGTTGGTCCTGTTGAGACACAATGATCTCTTTTTCAAGGGAAGCTTGACCAAGACAGCATCCTAAAACATCAGTTTCAACAGTTAAAACAGACAACTCACAATTACACCATAAAACACCAAATCAAACAACAATAAACTATACAAAATACAATCTAGTTGAATCAATAGGGTCAAACAACATAACTTTTATACAAAGCAAGAAAGGAACGATAAGAAACTAATTCCAGGTTCCTTACAAGATTTCTGAATGTTCCAAGAGAAATAGGTTCCTCTAAATTCAGAGTGCTCTGTAGTGAATTCCAAGTAGGAGGTCCAAGTTTGGGAACATTGAGCAGAGATTCTGTATGATTCAGTAATACTGGTAAAAAAAGTGATTCCTCTTATAGTAGAATTCTATCACATTAGCAGTGTCTATAAATGTATGTCTATGTCTATAGATGTATTAGTAGGATTTCCATGCGCTATGGATGACTACTATATATATATGTTTTTCTTTTTCTACTCAGTGATACACAAATAGTCAACTTCTGCAAAATATCTGCTTCAAGTATCATTTCTCACTCTGTACTGGTCAGCGTGTATGGGTGTGTGTGTGTGTGTGTGTGTGTGTGCAGTTTTCTGATTGATTGTCCCATATGGTAATCGACTTACCTTATCAAGACCACAGAAATGAAAACCAGGAGGTTTTAAATCTCAAGATAACAGCATAATCTCTATAGTGAGCGAGTAGTGACTCTATCACACTTAAAGCTGTCTCGCTGCACCCAGGTGTTTAAAACTGAAACAGAATCCCAAAAGGCTTTAGGGACAGCAGACCCTCATTCTTATTGCTTCGTGGACGTTTTCCACAGAACTAAAGGAACTCTAGTCATTCCTATTTTCAGCAGCTTGCTTTTATCAACTGAGGCAGGGATTCTCGAGACACCGCCAGGCCTACATCCAGAGTGTGCATGTTAAGTGTCTTAAGTGTGTGTGCAGTCTTTGTTATCTATCACACCTCCAGAGAGACAAGGTTCCAAGGCTAATCAAGTGGAGACATAGACTTGTAAGTGGCCCAAGTAAAGATTCCTACAGGACATATTTCACTCTGACCACCTTCCAGAAAGCTGCACAGAATGGAAAACCAGACCGGCTGAGAAAAAGTTAAATGAGAGTTGGGAAGAGGAAACGCTGCATCCTCTGGTGGATATAAAACACCTTTCAACAACTGCCTAGTTTTGAAGGTTGTATGAACCATGTGTGAAAGTGCAGCAAGAATCTAGGAGCCTGATAAGATTGATGCAGTGAATTATTCATTATTTATGGAGGTGTAACAATACACTGTGAAAGTGAGACATCGTAATGCAAACTGTGTAAATGTACATGGCAGAGGTGGAACAAAGCGTTTAGGAGAATAAAAAGTATTAATTATGCCATCTAATGCAACTACACTGTTTAAAAACGACATTTGTAAACAATCAGCACCAATCAGCACCTCAATGCAGCCCTCCTACTGCCTCCCAGTTCCAATGTTGGACTGGGCGATACGGGAAAAAATCATATCACTTTTTTTTTATATCAGTTGATATTGTTATATATCACTATATAAATCAAATCACTATTTCCTTTTTACTTTATTATGTTAACGTTTTCTGTCATTTTCTCTTATTTTGTTCTCATTGCTCAAGTGTGAATGCCTGGAGTAACCAAATTACTAGCACGTGGGTTAAGCTGCCCATACATGAAATGGCTGGAACTCTAGTTCAGCCACTTGACTGTTTTGGGGCGGCGCTTTCGACTCTATTGACTTTCTATCAACTAAGTCTTATAGTTCTATCGAGGAAATTATTTAGCGATAATTATCTTTATTGTTTTATCGCCCAGTCCTACTCAAATGTCATGCGATAGCCATGCAACATCAGTACAGTCATCAAATTTGTGTTCATGTTTGTTCAAAATATTGTGAGAATACTACAACATTGACCCAGAATCATGAATTGAATTGTGTATTGAATGTAGAGTTCAAGTTATTAATTATTTAGAATTCAAGATGAAATTAACCTTAAATAAACTTCAATTATGTGAACCAACAGTATCCCTGAAAGTTTAACGTTCGAAAAGGAAATGAAGAATTTGGTTGTAGACAAGTGTATAATATATATAGCATGATTTTAGTGTCCATAAAAATAATATCCAGAATTAATCATGTTTAATATCATAATTACAGCATAATAAATACATATTATTGATCAATTAATAAATTATTGTTCACAGTAATATGTCTTTTGCTAAATAGTACTGTGGTGAACAGAATATACCAAACATCCAATCTTAAAGCAAACGGGCTGTAACACAACGCAGAAGACGACGCTAGATTAATCAGCCAAGAACAGGAAGCTGAGGTTGAAGTGGGCTCACCAAAACAGGACAGATGCTGACCGGAAAAACATATCCTGGTCTAAAGAATATCTATTCTGGCAGAATCTGGCAATAACACCATGAAACCATGGACTCAACCTGTCTTGTTATCAACAGTCTAGGCTGGTGGACGTGGTGTAATGGTGTGGGGAATGTTTTCTTGCCGTAGTTTGGGTCCATTAATACCAACTGTTGCTTGAATGCCGCAGCCTATTTGATTATTGTTGCAGACCATGTGTATTCCTTCATGACCACAATTTCTCATCATCTACTGGCTGCGTCCAGCATGATAACGCACCACTACAAAAAGCAGAAGTCGTCTCAAACTGGTTTCAAGAATGGATCTTCAATGGATCTGAATTCTAAGGCTTCTGAAGACTTTTGGGATGGGGTAGAATAGAAGATTCACAGCATGATTGTGCCCCAACCCTCTGTAGGAACTGCATAATGCAATCATGTCAACATGGACCAGAATCTCATTGGAACGTTGCCAACTTCTTGTAGGATCCATGCCACAAAGGAAAGGACTGAGGCTGAAGTGAGAGAAAATGGGGGTCCTACCCAGAATTAGTATAGTGTTCCTATGGGCTCTCATACTAACACAAGCATAATACCATGAGGTTATACTACACTGAATTTATTTTAAGGACAATGATCTGATCCATGCAGTTTATGAAGTTAATTACACTGATTGTTGCTTACAGGCTCTCCATGGTTGCTCCTTATATGTCTTTCTATTCTAACGTCAGCAGTAAAATCCATGTAACAGTCAGTACAAGAACTTGATACAAGAGCATTGCAGCAAGAGAGCCATTTCAACAGTAAAGCTGTTGTCTCGGGCGGGACATGCACTCTCGAATATAAAAAGCAATGATCCACAGCAGAAAGCTTCCATTGTGATGCCTTGGTCCAGAAACAGTTAGGGATCAGAATAATGTTATTCTAACCCTGAATAGCAGAAGCTGAATGACTGACAGAAAGACTTTCATAAACGAATTCATAAACGTCAGTGTTTTCTTTCATCGTCAAACCAAAACAAGACTTTTTTCTTATGGGCTTTAAACGTACAGTACCCTCAATGACAAAACAACGGAAGGGAATTCTGTCCCAGCTGCCGGTGTGCACACGTACAATCACTTAAAGCAGTGTCAAATCATTCCCAAGCTGCTGTCTGTTGGTATGCAAGCCCCTCCATTCCTGGTTTTGTAAGCACGGGTTTATAACTGTCAGCTTCCAAGGGATCTCAATTAATTTCACAGGTGGGAAAAGGGAGAGAGCAAAGGAGGAGAATTCCCCCCCCATCTGCTAAAAGTAACACTAAAAGCAGGGTTAAATCAGAAACACAGATGTAGCTCACTCAATGTGGAAAACATGTAGCCTGCCTGCAGCGTACAGTGTGCGGCTGAATCAGGCAAATCAGCAATTTCTACGCAGCTTGGGAAGACATAAGAGTGATTGATGGGTGTCTATTAAAGACTAAAGACGGTGATAACAGACAGCGTGGCTATGTGTGTGGGCGTGTGCTGCTCTTACTGCCAGTGCACTACAATTTCACTTCCATACAATGAATCACGATGTCAAAATCAAATATCAAAATGATATACCTGTCATGAATGAACCAATGAAGTATCATTGTTGCAGTTTAGTAACTATCATCTCCAAACCCAACTGAAACGGAATTGTAACGTAACCTATTTATACCTTATGTTAATGTGTGCAACGTTGCGATTTGATTGAATAAAGCTCTTCACTTCACTTCACTTCACTTCTTCATTTCAAAGACTGCGTGTACTATGTGACATTATCTTCATCTATCTAAACAAAAAATTAAAAGTGCTGACAATCTGAGTACTGAACTGTTGGCCATGTTGCACTGCAGTATATATTGTGAAACACTAGCCAACACCTGCCTCCACTCAACCCTGCAGAGTTTTCTGCCTGAGCTTCCTCTTTCTCCTATAGCTTCAGACACCCCGCGGACTCTCAGGGTCTTTGGCCTTCAGGCCCCACCCACGCTATGAAAGCAGGGGATTTGGCCCTTTGACAAACAATCCTTCATCAAAACCTCTGCTCCCTCCACCCATCCGTCTGTAGATCGGTCACAGCCACCGTCCTCCTTTATTTCAAAGCGTACCCCTCACCTCCGCTGCCGGCCTGCCGTCATGCCAATCAAGCGCTTTACTTGGGTCGGGAGTTATTCTCATGGCTCCGAATGGAAACACAGGGTGCCTCTTTTCAAGACCCACCACAGGTTGGCCTAGGTTGGGCAGGACCGCCCCCCTTACTCCCCTGAGCTCATGAAAGGACCAAACCCCTCCTACACCCTTTTCCCTGGCTCTCTCCAACCATGAAGGTTGGGCTGGCCTAACATTCCTTCATTACTCGCTCACTTCTTTTTAATTCATCATTTCCTGTCAGCGAATAATCCATGTATTCCTGCTGTGATTTTTCATGCTGCAGGCTACAGCTGTACAAGAATGGAAAACATCATATTTCTCCTTTATGATCTCTCTTCTGGTTCCAAAAATTATCCAGTACAATAGCTCTGTACAATATAGACAAATACTTGGGAATTATATATCGCTCCAGATAGTGATCGCAATATGCCTTGTAATATTTTAAACGATTGCCTGGTAAATTAATAATGTGGCATAGTTAAAGATTGTCTCGTATAATTCTGATTCAATGTTATTGGATTACCTGAGCACCTTATAAAGGCTCATATTATTGAAAACCAAATTCCACTTGTTTAATTTTGTTTTTTTAATGAAGCAGTAAGTTGTAAACACTATTCAATTTTTTTAGAAGCTTGTCAGACTTGTTGAACAACTTGAACTGTTTCTGCGATGTCACACAAACCAACTCATTTGCATAGATCCACTTGTCTAAAAGTTTAGCTACACTAGTTAGGTTACAAGCAGCCAATCAGAACATTCGATGATGTAAATGATGATGTAAATCTTACAACAAGTCGAATTTGTAGAATTACTATTTACCACGTACCAAACAAATGCAAGATAAGGGCCCCTTAAAACATCCTCACAGACACTCATTAAGATCCATGATTGGTTATATATATTCTAACTGAACACATTAATATGCATTGTGATTTCACGATGATCACAAGTATCAATGCATTGTTATATTGATTAATGTGTCAACAAATCAATTTCTTTTTGTAGGCATCCCTCTTCTACAGCTTTACTTTTAGTTCAGTCCAACCTCCAGTCTTTTGGCTTTTCACACTCGTGTTGCATGGCTAACTTGAGAGTTCCTGCTTCAGCATTTTTTGTACCTCACTTCTACTTTTCATGAAAACAGTACACTAACTGAATGGCTAAATCATGCAGTTTTAAAACACACACTATATGTAGTTTTGATAACTGTGATATTTTTGTTCCAAAAGAAAAGGCTGAAGGTTTTTGGCAAATCAAACTGCTTTGGCTACCCAGTGTCACATCCATCTACTCAATCCGTTATTAGATTTGACGGAATACGATTCGTTCAATAGCCAGCAAATACAAAATGTTGAAGTCCAGGTGCTGAAGTTTGGAGCACTAACAGAAAGCCCCTAGAGTCCCCCACAAGATCTCTGCTTTGATAGACAAATGACCCTAAAATAACTCAGACTGAGGTGCCCATTTCCTGTTCACAGAGAGAGAGAGAGAGAGAGAGAGAGAGAGAAGGAAAAAGTGAGAGCAAATAAAAGACTCTCAGAAAGAAGGAGACAAACACACGGTCAAAAAAAAAAAACTCACCGCACCATCTATTTATAGAGAGGTTCAGTCGTTTTCTGTTATAATCTGACCCCCGTCCATATGTCAACACATTACATCAGCACAATATATGCTGATAATATGTCTGAACTCATTAATCTGATCTGGTAAGTAAGAAAAAAAGAACAATGTGACCACTGCATATGTGGCCACTGTGAAGTGGACATCTCTGCTGTTACCCATTGCAGGTGGTCTGCAACTTTCATCTGTATTTTGTCATTGTGTATGTAATTTCTTGTTCTTTTTATCTTCTACTTAGCGTTTAATATGCTATTTGTAGTCTTGCAGTTTTGCATAGTGCAGCATTATATCATTCAGTCTAATCAGTCTTCAGCATCAACCAATCTTGACCGACATCGGAGCCACTGATTTAGGGGTTAATAATTAACACGGGTAAGTGTGACTCCTACCCCAGTCACCCAACATGCAGTTTCTTTCTCCAAGATCCAACAAAGCATGTCATAAAGAAAAGTTATACCATTTGAATCAAGCCCAACATGGATGCCAGAAACATAGTTTTCAGCTTTCTACCACAGAAATGAGCTAACTTCAGTTACCCAGTAACCCATTCTCTCCGTTGTAATGATGATTTGAAAGCAGCTACCACAGATTTATAGATGTGCTAAGACATATCCTAACACTGACATAAGCTATCCAGATTTGTACTGTATTTAACAGTTAAAAATAAATAAATAAATTAATTTACCTGTCCTCAGTTCCTCAGACCAAATTGGATTTGTTTCTCCGATCAGATCTTTTGAGATGGCGGTCCAGCACTGTTCTTTTATTACAAGTGATCAGATCAGATTTCTGTGTCCAGACCTGGCTCATCAACCTACAAAACCTGCATGGGTTGATGTGGTAATGACATAGACATCATCAACTACTAAGCAACTCCCAGCACTTCCAGCACTCTGGATTGGAACAAGTTAAATCCAAGAAGTGGCCAAAGCAGCTCGACTGAGACACATCTGTAAAAATTAGACTGAACTCGCATTTCAAACCACCTCCAAATGTGGTTGGGACCTGATTTGCAAAATTGCATGTATTTGTTTTTGCTGTCCAGACTATTGAATAATCACTCTGGATAATCTAGATATGCCAAAACAAAATCTGATTTGGGCTGGCAGTCTGAACACGCTCCTAGCCTTTAAACTGGAAAATCTCACTCGAGACCACTGTGGCTCTGCTGTAGGAGAGATGCACTGATGGTTACATTTTTCATTTTAGACAGATTCACTTTAAATGAACACTTCTTCTTGTTCTTGTTATCCAGGCTTACTTTGTTCCTAAGCTTACCAAGATTTTCTACCGATGGGAGTGTTAAAATTGTCAAGAAGTATTCCATTCTAGTCCTAACTCGTATATCCAGTTTTGGATGCGTTAACACAAGACTTCAAACTTGAAGGTGAACACAAAGCTAAGGCTATCGAAGCAGAAATAAACTTTAAATGAATTGTTTTTGGCTACTCATCCTCAAGAAGAGGTGAAAATGACTCTACCTTCCGAGAAATATGTCTTCACCATCCGCTGTTGCCAGACTATTCAGTCTTGTTATTTTTGTCGTTTTTTTTCCATCTCCTCACTCTCATTATTTTTGGACAATTTTTCAAAATGGGAGCAGACCTCCGCTAAGAAACAACATTAGCCATGCAGGGAAATCAGCTGCAGTTTCAAACCTACCAGCACAGTCATTTGGCAGCAGTCGTTATGTTTGTTCCAACGCGACTTTGATCCGTCATTGGTTCATTACACTGAGAAATCATTGGCCATGTTTTCACATGTAGAAGTTCTGGCAATGTGCCGTACATGCTTGCGCACCTCAGCATCCCACTCTCGATGCTTCCCGACTACTTCTGGCCAAGCGTATGGAAAGAAAAACGGATAAACAATTACTGTTGAAAGACTGGTGACATTCACAGCTGGAAAAATTTTCCATTTGAAGCTAGAAGACCGCTGCTTCACCAGAACCGGAACCAAGCTGCCAAGGTGGGACTGCAGGTATAGAGGTGAGACACCTATTTACATCTACTACATACCTCCAAAAACATTTGACGATATTATCTTTTCTTTTTTACCAAAGGAAGGGAGAACATGCACCAGCCATGTACAGAAAACATGAATATACCAAGTATGGTACTTGAGTCAACCAAGTATGTCTTGCACATATGCTTCTCTTCACCACTGACTTTTAACTTTTTTTTCGTTTGAATGTTTACTCTGATGGTCTTTAAATCAAAGAAAGTCAGAGTTGCTGTTTTCCTAAATCTTGTTGACTGTAATACCAGGACCAACATGGCCTCTGATGACCCACATTCTCTTTGTTACTGCACATAACCCAGCGCTCCATGAAACCGCTGCTAATTGCTTTCATGTTACTAAGTGCCCCAGACAAACTTGGGGTCTATCCAAGACCACCTTGAAGATGTGAAACACTGTAAGCTATGCACCTGACTTCTTTCACATAGAGGAAAGCAAAAAAATGCAAAGCATATTACTTGGTGTTATTTTTCTTCGTTTTCAGAAGACATAAAATGGTCAGCACACATGCCGAGTGTTGACAGTAATGAAGCTGACCGGGGGGTGTACTGCCGATTGAGAATGGATTAATGTCATAAGCTAAATGGAAAAATCAGCAAGTAACTTCAAAGTTATTACACTGCATGAGAGAAAGGAAAAATGTTCAATAATTCTGTAATACGTTGATATTAACAAACAATAACTACAGGAATGTAAGAATTAGTTCTGGTCCCACATTACAAAATGTACCGTAACTCTAAATACAGTAAAACAGACGTAGGCCAGCCATCCGGCCCAAGAGAAACTTCCAACACTGAGAACCGTCCAGTCAAATAAATTCTCACAGCAGTACTGTGCAGTTTCCCATCTATAACAATTCCTTTCACAAATCCAGGTAAAAAAATTACACCATTTAGGGCCAGTTTCTCAGACCCAGATTAGACCTATTCCTAGCATTAAAAAATCCAACAGTGAATCACCATTAGCACTGCTTATATTTCATATTCATACATACATATAATTTATATATCATGTAAAAATAAACATCTTGGAAAGTTTTCGTTAATGTGTTGTGAAATGAACTCTTGTATTTGTAGTTTGGTGCCCTCAGACCAATATGATATATTGGTAGGGTTTAGGTTTGGTTAGCTTTTAACACTGAAGTATTTGACATTTAAGCAAAATATCTTATACGGTAAACAGTCAACACAACTGATGGGTCAAACATGACAAACATTCAGCGAATGTTCTAAACCACACTGTTCTCTGGCCTAACGGAGTTTGTGGGCTTTGTAAATGTCTCGTTTTATTCATGTTATGTGATCATTTAAAGCCAGCAGCTATGGCAGGTTGTATGTGTGTCTGATGTTTGCAGTACTGCATGTATACTGAGTTTTACGTGCCTCTATTTTGTTTTAAAGGGCCCATAACATGGAAAACAAAATTTCCTTTGTTTTTTTCCTTTTCCTTTTGTTTAAAGAAGTGCAAAATAATATGTAAACACTGTTAAAGTTGAAATTAGCCATTCACTCCCCAGTCCATATAGTCCATATACAGAATAGTTAAAACCAGTTTGCTTTGAATTCATTGTTTCTGTGGTGTCACAGGAACCAACTCATTTACATCTACCCACCTATTTAGCCTAGAGCAGTTTAGCTTTCCACACTCATGCTGTTATGTGTTATAAGGAGTGTTTTCAGCTCTGAGTGCGGAATAAGGCACACTCAGGCAACCAATCAAAACATTCATTATTTATCCTATCAGTTTTAAAGGCACAGTAAAGTCATGTAAAAATTAATTCTAACCATTTTTGACATATAATTGGACCTTAAAAGATATGTAGAACATGGGTCCCCTAAAACATCCTCACAGACACTCACTGAGAACGTGAGGTGCTGCGTTCACAATTCAAACAGACCTCAGTTTGTTTACAAACGGACCAAGACTGCGCTCCCACCAGGAGTCGGTGGTCTGCTTACATGCTGTGTAACCCAAGGCACATGCTCTAACATGTTCTAACAAACTGCACTAAAAGACCAATCACAACAGGGTTTGTTTTAATTTGGCCAGAGTGACCACACCCCAAAACAGCCTTCACACACACACACACACACACACACAGGTCTTCACTCAGTTGGTGTTGATATCAACAAACTTTAACTGAAGGAGTGATAATACGCGCTGAAATAAGAGCCAATTTTATTAGGAGTACAACGGGAGGCACACCTGACAGGCAGAACAGCACACCAGGTTTTCATACTTTGTATTTTCCATGGGCTGCTTAAAGGCAAACAATAACCACGGCCTCATCTTGATAGGCTCTGTGTTTGGACGTGCTTTAAAACAGCAATGAATCATACTGAACAGACACCCCCTGCCTCCCCTCCATCTGAAATCAGTAATCCAGCAGTGCATGTCAGGAATAATAACCCAAAATGCCCGCATGCCTCGTAAAGGGCAACTGAATCTCGCACCAGGCCACATATCTCGTCAGGGTATTACAAACACAATTATGTAACAGGGTAGCCAGCGGATAAACAGCTGTTAATCTCCCTCAACTAGTTCAATAAATAACCACAGCTCCATTAAACGAGGAGTAACTCCGCAACGGGGCTACAACACAGACTGGGATTAGGTGTGTTTGTAGAATAACTGAGACTTGATGGAACGTTTCCAGTTCAAATATCATGTCGTAAACTCGGGAAAGATAGGTCCACTTGACAAATGAGCTGTTGAGTTTTCAGGAAAATATTAAGGGTTGAGAGAGAAATGGAACAAACACTAAGCCGGAAAAAAAAATATGGGCTATTATGTTACTAATAAACAAGCCCTGAGTTACAGCCAAGCATTTGGCTCACAACGTTCAAGCACTTAAGAAAAATAAACAGAAAAAAGTGCTCCATGCGGGCACTCCTTTCTGGAAAGGTACAATGTGTAAAGATGATTCCAACAAGGTGGAATGTAAACTCTAAAACTCTGCAGTTTTACTTTAGATACAACTTTGAATACGGCATAGACTACCACTTAGAGAGCGTGTGTGTGTGTGTGTGTGTGTGACACAGAGAGAGAGAAAGAGAGAGAGACAGCAGTGTGGTCATGATAAATTATAGGAGAACACATGTAATAAATTGTTCTCAACAAAAAATACAGCACTGTGCAAAAAGTCAGCCATGAAAATAGTTTTAAACTATTTATTTTAGTGTAAATTGTTACACCATATGTGTCTTTAGGCCAGTAAAAGACTGTATATCGTTGAAATAAATAACAAAAAAAACAGAACGTGTACCAAGATTTTTATTTTTTATTCTTTTGTGTTTTAAAAAAAAGTTAATGTCATAAAAGACTACAGCTATTGGGGATTTCAGTATTCAAGTATTCTACTCCATGCATTAATTGATTACTATTAATAAGAACTTTTGCTTTATTAAAAAACATTAGTATAAAAACATATATTGCATTCCATAATATTATCTGTCAAAACTAAACCCAGTTGATGGGTGTTACAGTGTGCAGTGTAGAGCTATGTGTGTGTACAATCATCTCCGACGTGGACAAGTCTGAACATTAATCATCTTTTGAAATGTGGTAGCAAATTAAGCTTACTGTACATTGCAATGTGGCCTGTTATGCGTATTAAAGCGCACACAGCGAAGTAAAAACTGCTATTACTCAGCCAAGGCGTCTCTCTACTGTCTTCTAATTCCACTCTTCCGTCTCTTTTTCCTTTCGGCTGCCACGTGACTAAATCACTCTTCTTTGTGAAGCGTGTCGAGGCCTAAACAGTGAGGCTGCTAATTCATCAAAGCCTCTCAGTTCAGCTTCCTCTCACTTTTTGCTTAACCCACCTTAGAACTGTGAAGGTTTCAGGCTGATGTCTAATTTCCTGCCTCGCCAAAACTGATGCTTGCTAAGAGAGCCACCCCGGGTCCAGAGACACCAATAAATGAGGTAAAAAAAATAAAAAAAGCTTGACAAACATGCGAAAGGAAACAAAATCACTGTTAAAGTGGAAATCTGAAAGTCCGGTTCAAACAGGTAAACTCAATTTTCCCCTCAACATGCTGAGATTTTGATCCGCCTCCGAGAGATTCCGCTGGGGCCAAGGAGGCATTCCACATCCTGCCAAATATAATTTCCATCTCGAGATGGAAGACGAGATTCCTCGTCGCTGTGGGCAAACACACAACCCGGCCGCATGAGCACTGCTGTATTTCACAAACATGAAAGACACATTTGGACGGTGAACTCCAGAGTGACGGAATTCATAGCCACCGCCGCCACCGCCGCTTGTCAACCATGGGAGAAGCACTGAAGGAGACGTGCAAAGAGAGAATGTCTGAAACCGAGGTAACGTTTTATGTAGTGTGTGTATATATCAGTGCTCGATATACTATTATGACGATAAATGGGAAAAGGTTATTAGCATTAACGGTCTGATACTGGAATATGAACTGACAACTCGGCACGGGCTTGTCATGTACATAGACCACAAACAAGTCACCCAGTGAAGTGACTAGCATATGCTCTACACACAGAAGATCAGACATTCAGTTTGCCTGTTCAATTGCCTATTCAGTCAGGAATGCCAGTGCTGTACTTATAACCCTTGGGCAAGATTCCTAAAGCTACATTGTAAGTCATACTGGATAAGAGCATCTGGCAAATAGGTAAATGTTTATAATAGCTCTGTCAAGTGCTGGGCAATAAATATATTGACTATGCCAGTATACTGGAACACTGACATATTATGAAGTCACTTTTTTAGCTTTTAGAGCTCTATTTCATAGATAATAAGCATTATGTCTATGATGTAATGATCATAAAATAGTGTTCCTTATGACAAGAAACTTCTACGTTGGGCACTTTACCCATAATCTGTGTTTTGGTAAAATTGGTAACAGTTAAATCTCTAAATATAATCTGGCCGTGTGCTAATCACCCTGTAAAGAAATAATCATGTAATAGAGGTGGTTTTTTGGGCCATGTCATATGCTTTACATATTAATTTCACACGCACAGCCTAAAAAATCAGGTCTAATTAGATGTTTAGGACTTAAATGAAAAATTAACATTACGCTCATAAAGATATGATAACACAGTAGATAACTCACTTACACCCTCTTTTAAAGCACTAGCAGTGATCAGATTTATCTTCTCGGGGAAGGGATCCAACACACAACCAACATTACAAAATATTCTTCTGCATGTGGCATGCAGTTACACATTTACACCAGAGGGGTCTCCAAATCCCCAAAACTTACAAAGTGTAGCTTTAACCACTGCAGTGTCTCGGTGACATTAAAATCTATATACAATATCCATATACAATAATCATCCGTATATTTTCTTTCTGTTTGGGCCACATTTACAATACTGTGTAAGGTTCCTTTTAGAGTAACTGTATATGAAGAAAACGGAACAAAACATTTAAATTACTACAGTGTCATGAGACATGCTTTTAGCATGTAGTCGCAAAACTTAGGAAGCATGGATTCATTTAATTTATTAATGCTAACCTCAATATCATCCAACACCAAATTTTGGAACGAATCACATAATTTAATTATATCATTAGTCCTCAGTACTAATTAGGAAATATAATTTTGCTATGTTAAATGGTTCAATGATCTAGCTAAACTTTTAAACTGTCCTCATTTATGGATCATTATGTGGATATGAATTTACTTTAAAATGCAAAGAAAGTACAACTGGGCCCATCAGCTATTGGGATCAGTCTCATCCACAGCAAATTATACGTAGTTAGAATGGAGTCCTTCCATATTGGAATACTCACTAACACTGTCTGCTTCCAGGCAGGCTGGCAATCAAGGATTCAGGATTAGTGAGACCGCCTCCGCCCCCCAGGTCAGGTTCTGCAGTAAAAGGACCAACAGTGCGGACACAGCAGTGTTTCCCCTCTGTTTGCACATAGCTGGGCACCGTCCTCATCGGCCTCTGCGGCCTGCTTGGCTTCGGATCATAAGACATTAGGGAAATGAAGCTTTTTATTTCAGGATTCCATGGTCAATGTGGTTGGGTAAGCCATTTCTGCCTTGCTGCAGGGTGAGAGGGAAAAAGGGCATGAAGGGAGACGAGAGGGAATGAACGAGAAAAGAAGAATGAAGACTCAATTGAATAAGGAAGAGAAAATAAATGTAATAAGAACCACATAGATTATCAACGACTGTTCTTCGCCCCTCCTATCCCTTACCACGCCCCCCCCCCTTCTTGCCGCACAGTCAGGGTCAAGCAGCCAGACAGAACACCAACATGAGCTCTCTGCTCTTCGCCTTTTATCCTCCACTGAAGTGGCAGAACAAACAGTGGCTTGTGCCTAGTTTTAAGCCACCGACAGTGACGACTGCACAAAGGCCGGGCCTATGCAAACAACTGTTTGAGGGCTCTGCAAAGTTTGTGGGCTACGGCGTCTGAAGAGGCCTCACTGTCAACTTAATCACTCGCTGCGGCTTTGCTGTGGAAACGAGATGCAGAGAAAATCACCGAAATGGCTAGCAGTGCAAAACACCATTAACCCACACCAGGAAGATCATAGATTCAGTTCAGTGCTGTGTTTAAAGCTGCACAGTGAATCAGTTGCTTACTGTAATTGGGGGAGGTATGACTGGAAATAACCAATTTTTGACTTTTGCTCCAAGATCTGCAAATGTATCGTTTTTATTTTGCCAGATCTGTGTTGCTGCTGCTACACTTACAATCAACATTTTGTTGCAGGCCAGTGTCTTATTTTGATGTAGTACTTGATATGTTACTTAAATAAGCAACTGATTTTAAATTTTAAAAAATGAATAAGCTAGTTCGCCCCATTAATTGCTACATCGTTCTTGTTGATAGTGATAATGTTTTCTGTGCTGTGAGCCTGACATGGCGCGCTCACATAACCCAACAAATATACACAGTTTTGATCCATGATAGAAAATGACACAGGCTACTGCCAACTGGTACAACTGGGTGGTGGTCCTACCACTGGAAGAGTATAAACTTGAACCGTGGGAGCGCCACAGTCATCCACGACTGAGAGTCCAAGACAGCCCAACTGACCTTGCTCTATCTGAGGGACATTTGTTATCTGACATAACAGAACTGGCAGTTAGTGTTCTCCTTTAAGCATGGTGTGTTATCCAGTGATGTTATGTTAGTGGTAATTCAAATGATGTAGTGGTATGTCTCGAGTCTAGGAGCAAGCATGTGCTAGGTTTTATCCTGGCAGCTCGGTAGCGTCTCATGTGGGACAGAAAGTGCCTATGATAAAGCATGGAAGTAGAATCTGGTCACCACAAAGTTAAGAAGAAAAAAAAAGATGGATTTTATTCTTGATGATACATTGCACTGCACTTCAATATGGTCCTGTGTACACACTGTGCCTTTCTAACGACAATATTTAACTGTCCCAATTCCACCCCTAAACACAATCTTTCCATTGTTAGCCCCCCAACATTTAAAAATACAAGTGCAAGTCTGTTTCTCATGTATTTCTTTAATCACACAAATTATATAGTTCAACGATACAGTGCTTGTAATGGCTCACAGTGCCTGTTAGCAAGGTTGTGTTCTTTTGATCATTTAAAAAGCATGTTTCACATTCCTCACACCAAGAAACCTTATGAACATCCAGCAGGCACAATTCTCTTACAACCTGACAACTATTACAATAAGACCACAAATAAGCAGCCCACCTGCTGTAACAACACAACATTCTAGCCAATCCCATGTGTCTTTAATTTAAACTTTAATCAGTGGGATTGTTTTGGGTAACGATTTAAAATATGATACACACAATACATGGGCATTGTTTTCCCTGCTTCCAATGCTATTATGATAGACTGGAACCTCGTTTCCAGCTCAGTGCTAATTCTAGTATCATTCTAATGTGGACAGTCAGTTCATTCATGGCCCACCATCTCTGAACAAAAGACAGCAAACTAATTGCATCATACAGTGCAAAACATCTATATTTATCTATGGATTAACCAGAACAACCAAAATGTGAATAAATTAATTAATTAGTAAATAAACCTTGTAGTTACTTGTTGAGCATCAAAACACAACAGTAGAAAGAGCGGGGAAAGTGAGTGAGGAAAGCGGGGGCCACCTTTCTCACTGTTAACTACGTTGGTCAAAGCTTACTGCCTGCATCACATGGTAGTTTAAAAAGCCTCCAGCTCTGGAGGAAGTGTCCAACATTGTTTTAATTCATTCTCTGACTGAGCAGAAGTTAACATGGACAAAGCATGCTGGAATAATCACAAAACAATGAGATGCACAGACGAAAGTTCCCAAAGCATTTAACTCACACATGATCTCGAACTCACGGCGGCTGAAGTTCACATGTTAAACCAGTGGCTTTGTCCTAAACCGCTTTAACAGAGCTAATCTTCAAAGTGAGCTTCTTGAGCGTGCTTTTCCTTTTGTCCACGATCGGATTTAGGTCTCTATATTTACTGATATCAATGACTTCACAATGAATCAAATGTAAGCAAAGCACACTCTGGCGAATTATTCCAAGCATGAAAGAAACCTAATGGGACGGATCAACTCTACATAGTTGGTTGACTCAATGAGAGAGTGACATGTCTTCTGGGTTACTTCAAAGAGAAAAAGAAATAAGAAGTGCTTGTGTACTGTAGTCCTAGCTGAAGCTGTATAATTGTATAATAACAGCTCAAATAATTGCTTTTAGGTGTAATGTTGTTATTGTGATTAGCCTAACTACTCAATGCATTAGGGGCATTGAATGTTCATGTGGGACTGCAATGTCTAACCCTATTTACTGAAGTCCTCGCCATAGATCTAAAAGCAGATGTATAGAAGACATAGTTTAAGGTGTCGCTGCCCTCAGTTTGGATGTTGTGTAAGCTCAAGCTCAGTGTATTTCTCCAAAAAAAACTTGTTTGGCTTTTTGCCGCATTGTCTCCTGACAGTCATCTCTACAACATCATGCTAAAAATAAGAAGAAGAGTGAAGAAGAGTGACTATTGGCCTCGTTAAGATGCAAGCAGACTGAGCTGTATCAAAAAAGCCTTGAAATGGCATGAACAGGCAATTCATTTAATACATCGCAAAAGGCATTTAAAATCGATTTCTGACTCATGAAAAAGATTCAGTGTATCAAGAAAACAAATAAACCCTTATACCAGCAAATAGATACAAAGATCGTTGAATTAGTATGATTTGCGTCATTGATAAAACTGACACATACCTTCTAGTCCTCTTCAAACAGTAGATAATCCTCAGATCCTCACAAACCCACACAGAAGTCAGTTAAACAGATGCTTTTCTCATTTGAGCCATTCACAAATCAGGACATGTTTACTCATTTCAACAAGAGCTTCGAGCGAGTCTCCAAAAAACCAGGTCAGCAGTGACACAGTGGTGCTGTTGAGCAAAGCCCAAGATGGCTCATGAAAAGCGTTGTCAGAGTAAAAAACACTCTGTACGCTGCTAAAGTCTCCAAAGCTAAAGTGAAACACTGTCATTAATGAACAACTGGAAAGACTACTGTGCAAAGGGGACAACAAATATGGCAGAAACATGGCTGCTCCCACTGTTATTTTTCATTAATGCTACAATACATTTCAAACTTGATGTAACTGAAAGATCCGCCAGTACAAAAATGTAATTTAATAAAATGTTGGGAGCTTTTTGGATTGGTGTTTATCTTTTAATTAGCAGAATGAGAGTAAGAGCTCTTTGAAAGGCACATACAGGCTCACAAACACAGCTAGTTACTCCCTGACACAGAATAACCCAACTGACATAACACACAACTTAAACATTAAACAACAGTCCCTCCTCTGGAGAGCGTGAGCCTCCCGTGATCCTCTTGGCACGGCCGTCAGGATAGCCACACCTCATAAGCTTCTACAAACCATCACCAGCCAGTAGCAAATCACTCTGATGTTCTGTTTGTTCCTGGCTAATTCCAATGTGTTTAGTGGTTCCATCAGAACTGCAGACTGAAAAGCTCTTCGTAAGAATCTGAGCAAACAAGAAACTATCATCATAAATCATTCATTTAGTGTCTTTGTACATGTTCAAGTAGTTGTTACAATGAGTTCTCAGTGGAATAACACTGTTATTATGGAAAAACATGCATAACCAACAGCATAGTAGATTGCATCTAAACCAACGTATCTGCACCGGAGGTCAATAATCGGCGGGCCACGGTCCAGGTCCGGACCCAGACGTTGTCCAATGCGGACCCAAACCGATAAACTATTGAGAACGATTTAATTTAGACAATGTTTACTTTTTAAGCAATATAATTATTTTAAGCCGTGTAACAATTCTTGTCTTTACAGTATACGGGCTTTGCAGCGCATTAACCTCACAGACTAAGTGCGTGCGCTGCAAGATCACCAAAGCACTCAATAGCCAATCAGATATCAGATTCGGGCCTGGGCGAGGTACGAAACGAGAAGCAGCAGTCAGATAGTAAAGCGGGTCAGAGAGGAAGTGAGTCGGAGAGTAAAGTGAGTTGGAGAAAGAGTAACATGCTCTACAGAAGAAAAGTCGATGGCGAAACGAGAATTGTGTTTATTCTTCCCACAAGCAGCTCCAGACCAACAGGTCAAGCTCTGAAACTGAGTTAAGGTAAAACACGCACTTTATTTACTGTTTCTATAAAAAAACACTTTAAGACACACTTTTTTCAAAAGCATTCTATTTTTTTAACATAGCCCTTGATTTTACTTGAAGATTTATTTGAAGTTTTATTTGAAGTTTTATTAATAATTAATTCAGTTCAGCATTAAAACAATTAATATACTGAACGGTATTTGAAATTTGTCTGTAATTCAGTTGCTGATGGTATAAGATGCTGATACTAGGCTACTTCAGTATACAAGATATGACGCTGAATTACAACACAAGTTAAAAATGATGATGGTCCACACCTTGTCCTAAGGAAATCTCCTCTAACTGGACCTTACTGAACTCTAATTAAATACCCCTGGTCTACACTGGTGCATCTGCAGAGTTATATTGTTTCATCAAGCAATGAGTATGGCCAGATCTTACTTTACATATATAGCAACATTTTTTGACTTCTTTAACCCGACTGGTTCATTTCAGCCGATTATCAATAAATGTTGTAAATACAAAACACGTAACAGCAGTAGTAAACATGTAGTAAACATGTAGTAAACATGTCATAGTAAAAAGCTGCCAACACTGTAAGAGTGCAGGTGTAAAGATATTCTTACTTAGTATTTATCTCCTGTCATTCAGGACACCACGGTTAAGCATTAAAACCTATGCCAGATCCAAACCGTCCATCATAGTATGTAAAAGCAGCCAAAAGAGAATGAGCCAGGTAGGGGAGCTGGGGACTAACTACTTGGAAAGCATGCAAAAATGCAGAAAAGTCTTGCTTGCACTGCAGGAAATGTCTGCCAAATGCAATGAATTCATAAGATCTGTACTGTGTTTCTGTGCATATCACTCCGTGTTTGTGTGAGAGAAGGAGAAATAGACAAAGAGTGAGATAAAGACAGAAGTAGTTGCTTCCTTAACTCAAAAGTATTCCACAGGTAAGACAAGCCTGAAGCAACACCCACTTAGATCACTCATTGAACTACTAAAGTTTCTGAGTCAGGTTTCCCCTCCAGGGAGCCATTTATTAGTCAAAAATATTCCTCGACCAACACAGAGCCAAATTATGAATGTACAAAGCTCTCCTCAGTGATAGAAACCTGAGGCCGTCAAGACCAGCAGTGTGCGGAGGAAAGAAGAGAAGTCTCCCAGGTGACTGATACCTCGTACATATATTTTCATTTTTCTAAAAAACAAATCTCAGTCTAAGCCCGAACAGGCCGTAAAGGCCAGGTATTTATGAGCTCACAAGGAGCACGGCATGCATAAAGACCCGACTGTGGGCAGCCAAAGATTTGCCAGTCTTCGCGCATCCAGGGGTTACTTAAGTCCTTAAAACAAACGTAAACAGATTTTAGAGCTTTACTCTCCCGACACAGTTACAGCTGAATTTAAAAAGCCATGTTTCATCGTGCCTGCAGTAAAGTGAACTGCAGCGCAGTGCTGGTGCATTAGCAGGCCCAGGCGAGAGAAGATGCCTGCATGATAAATGCGGGCACGGGCCGGATCTCTTTGATAATCATAGAAGCCCATTTCCCTTAATATATGAAAAAATACGTTACGGCAGGCGGTGCATGTCGGTGTCGGCATTCTTCAGGTTTGAGAGAGAAATGTTCAAAGGAAACCGCAAACTTTCATCCAGTTACTCAGACAACTGTCATTCATAAGATGTATAGAGAGGGTGGGGGAGTAAAATAAACAGCAGCTACGCTCTCCAGCTCATAATGCAGCCCACGCTCACTTATATTTCTGCTATTTATAATTCTTATAATAAACTACAATAAACTGTAGCACAAACATGTTCTGTATAAGACGGAACGAAGCAAGTCTAGTATATAAATAAAGTATATACTACGTATAGTATATTCATCCGGAGGGTATTTTGTAATAATCTGATTGTATCAACAGCTTAAGCCTTTCATGTGTAGGCTTATAAGTCTAGTCTTATTATATTTAATGCATGCTCTGCATTGATAGTCTACACTACTTTCATTTGTTCTGATTTAAAAAAACACAAGTGCCAAAAATGTAACATACAAATAAGAAAATATATGCTCTACTTATAAGCACAGGATGTCCACTGAGTGTTTATTCTGTTCTTTTGATTGAAGGTCTATGACTTAATATTGTTTACACAAAATGCAAGAAGATACATATAAGGCTACCCTGTATCCTGTAAACTGCCAGTACAGGCTGGGCTAGATAAGGGGTGGTCAACATGACAATATGTATCAAGATTAGGGTCGCCCAGTATTGGAGGAAAAAACTGACATTACAATTATTTTCTGAAATTTATTTCTGCAATATGAAAACCTACAGCAATTTGCACCAGAAGACTTGACTAACTCCATGAGTAAAGAATGAAACCTTCCAGAATGATTGGGGTTATTTATACATGAGTGTGCATCAGCATAGAAAATAAAAAAATACTGTGAGGACATTTTTGAAAGAACTGTTCTCTGAATTTATAGCTATACAGTTCATTTCCATGCATAAAAGACAAAAGCAGGTGAGCTCTGTGACCACTCCTCCTTGTGTATCCATAAACCCTTACACTGGAGTAAAACAATTTATATCAGACTAGCTTCTCCTGTAGATTCATCACGGAAAATGAGAACCGTGCAAGTTTTCCTGGGGTTCGATTCCACATCTGGGCAGCCACTCTACATTACACTTCACAGTCCTTAGGCAAGACCCCTAACACTACCTCTGCCTACCTGTGTAAATGGAAAATGTGAGTCGCTGTGTATGAGAATGTCTGCCAAATGCTGTAAATGCACAAAAGTTTTTGACGTGTTTGATTTATGTTGGTATACGTGATGTTGCACGCTCTGCGATCTGTTTAGGTATTGCACACATAGCCGAAACCATATATTGCGCAGCTCTAATTAATATAGTCATACATTATGTAACATTACAATATCCTTTTCTGAACACAGCGTTAATATTACCACACAACTGCATGTTTCATTACAAAGAAAATCAGAAATACTTCTATTTAAATACATTTCCTATGGCAAAAAAGTTGCGTGACTGGTATATTTTGTCCCAGAAAATATTAACATTGTGTTGCTGATTGGGTATTGTAAACATGCCTTGAAGTATTGTGATGTTACATTTTTGCCTTTTTGCCCACCGCAAGGTTAAACAGAGCCTTTCAGAGTTCCATTTTATTTCCAACCTGATGTAGAGACACTCAAACATCCCAAAGAACAGGACACCATAATATTTATTGCTACAGAGGAATATGGCAGGCAAAATTAAACGCGCCACGAAGTACACAACGACGTTCTAATATAGCGTAATGCTGCTGAAGCTGGATAATGATAGTCATCGACTGCAAGCTGTGCCAGTTGCTACATTACAAACCCAAACACACAGACACTGGGAAAGAGTTCGTACCAAACCGTCTCCGAGGACAAGTTACATTAAGCAGACCACAATCTGCAAATCTGAGTAAGAGCGAGGCCTACCATCCAAGACCAGAACACCCAGCTTTCTCTAAAGAAACATTTCCTCATAGGGAGAGGCCTGCAGACCATAATTAATCAAGCGATTAAAAACTGATGATAGAACCTATCGTTGTCCTCTCACTGTATGCGGCTGCAGAAGTCAAGGTGAGTTTCAGTCTGGCCATTTGAGTCATTTTTTATGCCTGACACAACTAATATACACATTTAAAACAGTGATGAAGAACATGTGTGGAAAATGATTTTTGACTCAGTGATTAATAAACTGGGTTATAATTTTGGGTTAGACCGAGCCAAGAACACGATAAAGACAAAAAAAAGAAGATGGATTATAGGGATTACAAGGGTTTAGCACTTATTGTACACATGCTTGAGTGAGCATTCCTTCCATATCTACAAAGGCTTTTTAAGATGGAGGTCTGGATACGTTCGGAGACCAGATTAAACCATGGAGTGTGACCAGGGCTTGCTGAACTATCCTCCCTAACCGGACTTTTTCAGAAGCAAAGTGCCTTTAGTGTCAACATTCTGAACACCGCAACCAAGCGGTTCCACCTCCATGATTTACACTCTCTCAACTATTATTAAACCCAAAGACTGGATTACTGGACAGCTCTGTATCCATTTCAGCTGCCGAGCTCACTCGAAGACATGGCAGCATGGGTGTAGGACGAACTTTCGCTCTGCTGTCATAAAAATTCAGCTGGTATGTTTAACAGTTGAAAAACATCTCACGCAACATCAGCCATGACTGGCGGGGGGGGTCTACTTAGATCAACACGGGGCAGTAATGCACCTACCAATGACAAGCTCCATCCATCAAGTATAAGGTCTTCATTTATATGCCACCATAAAATGGTGTCTATATCTATATCTATATAGGAATGGATATAGGTATAGAGGTTAGCCAGGAGCAACCAGCATACTACACCAGCAGAGCTTATTCTCAGTGCTTCCTAAAGCCAGTAGCAGGTGGTAATGAAGCGATGATAAAAAAATATATATATTAATACAGCATACAGGAGTAAGTTTGATATCAGGTCAAATAGTCATTTTCTTAATAATGGGAACCCAAACATACATTGCTCTGCAAATTTATGTTAATTTGCTGAGCTTAACTTACTGGAAAGAAATAAAACATACAATATAAAACGTGCTATAATTGTTGCACAGGCCACATTTTATGCCTCTTCCCAGGTATGTTAATCCGTAGCTGTCTCTATTGAGAATTGGGACTCAACCCAAACTTTCACATATGACTATATATATGGTATGTTAAATAAATAATTTAAATAATTATTTTCACAATACATAATTCTTCAATTGCCTGCACATAAAAATGCCTTTGCTCTACATTAGCTTTGAATGTGGCTCAGCCATTCAGGTTTTAGAAACAAAACTTTCTTATGTTTCATAAAGAGCAACTAAAGCACATTACATGACGGGCTGCAGCACTGGCAAAAGATGGATGGCTGATGTACAGGTGACATATTTTCAAGCCAGAGAAATTACCTGAGACTTCTCCCTCAATCCCTTATGCTAGGGTCCTGTTCCAAAGCCTATTCTTGTAATTATGTAGTTCTATGAGCTGAGGCAGATGTGTAACAGTACAGAAATCACTCACAAGTACATCAGTGACTAAACTCGCCAGGACGGGGATTGAGAACCACTAACTTGGAATAAGTTCAGACCAGACCATTTTAAATAAGTACTCAATAAATCGACTTATGAAACAAGGGGAGCAGTTTGGGGACGTGAGGTGTACCTTACTGCAGACTCTGTAAATCCATTCGAACGTTAATGTGAGCACTTAATCAGTTACGTAAACAATGTACACTCCTTTTGGGGACATAATTCACAGCACTGAATATTTAACAGTTCACTCTGCAATCTAAGCAAAATACTAATTGATTTTTAATTACATTTTTTTCTTGCTAACTAAAAAAGAGTTACAGGAAGAGTGCCAGTTCACAGTTAAAGCTCAAGATACAAGACCAGATAGTCAGTAACACAGACAGGAAAAGAGCAATGTCCAGGTTAATTTTTAGTCCCTCAAGGAACAAACAACGTAAATGTAACCTCATATGTAAGACGTCCCTTAAAAGTACACTACCCTGTTTTCCCAGGTGAAGAGAGCATATATGTACTGGAGTATGGATTCAGTACAACCACACCAGAATATCGCTGCTGTCAGCATGAAATCTCATATCGCCAGTTTTGTCTTTTAAATTTTTTGCTGTTATTCCAAATCACCCACGGCCCTTTATGCTCTATTCAAATGTTATAATTAATGAGTTAACAGAAATGCTCCAAAATGACTTGGAATTAATTATTTCTCTGTTAACTTCCATTAAATGCTATGAAAGTTTTTTCCTTCCTTCTGTAAAGTTACAATTTAGAGATAGAACAGAGGGCACAAAAAGGATAACACTTAAAGGGGAACTCCACCAAATTATTTTTTGAATTCTGCATAATTAAATGATTAACATATCAACAAAGTCATTCAGAGGGGTTTGGTGTGAAATGCTTTGTTCTAGAGAAACCAACTGAGTTAGAACTTCTTACAGTGGTAGGTATAGAAACCAGGCGTCCATCTGTAAAAGTTCCATTACAGAAAGTTATTACATGAAATGCTTACATAAATTTGCTGCCTGTGTCATAGGTTTGCATTAGTTTTGGCCTAAAATGTAGTTAATTTATTTTCATTTATTTATGGTGGAGGGGTTGTGAGGTTATATATATATAGGGTTTTTTTGCATTGTAGACATCTGGACCTGTGGTTCTTATCACCACCTCTATTAAGAAATCAGTCGTTTCTCTACAGTTAACCACTTCACATCAAACCTGAACGACTCTTTTTACATCTCAGGGACAGAAATATTCAGAAATTTAGAATTTTGAAAACGGGTGGAATTCCCCTTTAAGTTCTAAGGCTTGTTTTACTTTACGTTAGAGAGTGCAGTATATTTGTGGTCACCTCTTCTCTGGCGAAGTCGGTCTGAAAACAATACCTTTAACTCACCATAATGTGTCTTTGTGTTGAAGTTAATGGTCTTTTCTCAGCGGGGTGGTCTGCTCTGCATAATCGTGCGGTATCTTAAACCAGCTTCTCCTTTTCTGACGCAAATGAAGCTAAAGAGCTCCAGCTGAGAGCCTAAGCTGAGGCACACATACTCGCTCATTGCACTTTAAGGGCTCTATTGTCAGCCTATGAAGAGCTAAAACCAACATGTGCTCGTACTTGATGGAAGGGTCGCTCGGTCAACAAGCTCAGTCAAATAAAGTAACAGAGGAGATCCGGGCGGCTCGCGCTGCTCTGAGAACCACGCCGCGTACAGCAGCCACTTAATTTTAATTAACTGATATTAACAGTTTAAATAACTTTAATTAACAGTTCATTTTAATTTAAGACTAATGAGTTAAGACTTATAAGCTGTCCAGCTTTAGCTTTCAGCTACTTATCTTATACGTGTTGTATGTACGCAGCAGCCAGGAGCACGTTAGCTTGGTTCAGCTTAAGCCAACTGTTCATATGCTGAGAACAATTACCTTCAATCAGGAGACAATATTTCATGAAGGCATACAGAAGCATAAGCTCAGCCCTGCTGAAGATTTAGAAGCATCAGGATTAAAACCTGATGGTTGTGCTTTCTAATGGGAATTGGCTTAATGGTCACCATTATGGACCAGCAGTTCACTAGGATACGTTTAGATCCCATTAGGAAACCATCAAACGCATCTGGAATCAGTCCCAGCTCACCTGTTAAACTACTGCAACTGTCCTATCACCCCATAAGAATTACACAAAACACCAATAGTGACCACTGGACACCACCAGAAACGTTTCTATCATTTGTTTTTAGCAGGGTGCATTTAAATAACATATAAATAACATAAAAATAACATATTTTGCGTCCAGATGAGATCTTATAAGCCTGCTCTACAACTTCTCCATCTCCATTGTGCAGCAGAAGGAGGAAGAAGAAGATGAGGAGGAGGAGGGTGGGTAGATGATGCGTTAGGAGTTTTATTCCTAGCCCCGGTTGTAGAGTACCTGAAGTAGTCTCAACAGTTAAGCTCTAACTTTCAGTTCAGCCACGAAGTGCATCATTAATGAGCTGATCAGTTTGATCTGGAGTACTGAAACAAGTGATAATCAAACGCAACACCAGTAATACGCAGGGAAAGGGGGTACCGAGGGGGTCGCCCACTGTTTCAGAGGTTTTGCCTACCTGTTGCAGCGCGCAGCACGCAGAGGAGCGCGAGGAAGCGGACGGTCAGCAGCGGCAGGCAGCGGCAGCAGCATGCCCTCCGCGCCCGGGTTACTGGAGCCCGCCTCGGACACATTTCCACAGCGGGAGCGCCTTACATCCACTCAAAACTCTCTCTCAGGTTCAGAGGTGACTGAGCACAGCCACTCTCGAGCTTCTCTTCCAGGTCCGGTGGGTCACTCGCTCTCGCGCTCTTGCGCTCACACACTCTCTTCTCTTTCTTTCAGAGCTCACTTTCTTCCCCACTCGTTGCCTCCTGCTCTTTTTCTCTCTCTCGCTCGCTCTTGCTCTCTCATACCCCAAGTACTGAGCCCCCATGCCGAGACCACGCGAGTTCGGTCAGGGACAGTGTCGCCACCTGCTGGTTGAACCTGAAAGAGCGTCAGTCCATCTCGCATTAAAGGCTGTTTTCAGTGTTCTTGTACAGCATCTATCTGTGTACGACTCCAGTGAAGAGGACTGGAAAAGTAAAGTAGAGGAAACGCAGTCACACGTCGCTATGGCTGTTATAAGACTTACTCTGTTATTTAAGTGACTTTTTTTTTGTTTCTCTTTGACATTATACAATACACACCAGTTTGTAGGCACCTGTTCATTCAGTGTTTTTTTCTGAAACTGAGGGTATTAACAGGGAGTTGGTCCCCCTTTTGCGGCATTTGTGGCTTTGTAATAGATATTAGGCCTGCTGTGAGAATTTGATTGCATTCAGCCACAAGAGCATCAGGTCAGGTACTGATGCTGGTTGATTAGTTCTAGATCACTGCGAGCTATATAGCCCTCTAGCAGATGTATATATCAGCTTTGTTCTGATTGGCTGCCCTGTATTGTACAGCATTCAAAAGGCAGTCCAGGCTGCAACACTCCTTATAACTTTCAGCATGACTGTGCAGAGCGAGACTGAATAAAATGCAGACTGTATAGACTGAAGAGTGGATGATAGGAAATATACTGGTGTTTCTATATCCTATTAACCATACTTATTTCAAAACAATAGAAATCAGTTTATTTCATGGCTGCATTCAGTAACTAGAAGGGATGTCTGCTTACTATAGAACATCCTGCACTGATTCATTGTCTAATTCACTCATCTGCTGTTGGTGGACTGGTGGAAGAACGTTGTGATTAATAAATGGCACACCTGCATATCTTTACATTACACATCACCATATACTCTAACATCTTCTATGACAGTGTTCCCTATTCCATCAGTAATAAGATCCGCTGAGGATTTATGAGTATTTAAAGCTGAGTTGTCTTCACTTTTCTGATAGCCAGCACGCTCCCCTGTTTCCACTTTAAAACAGTGCAGGGCCATAGGGCCTGGACAGAGAATGGTAGCAATTTACAAGCTCGGGGTCTTGCATCCTGACCTGTTTCTGTTCATTTGTGTCATGTCGACAGCAGAAGAGAGGGCTCTGCGTGTGTGCCTTTTGAAGTGATGGGCTGTGCTGGCTCTCTGAACCTAAAGTTCATCTCTCATTTCCTTCCCCCCCGTCAGTTCTTTGACACATGCAAACGTTAGCCTGCGATCAAAGCCAAGCCTTATGACGCACCCCAGCAGCCTCTAATGTGATATTACATGAAGGCAGGCAGGAAGGGGACAGCTGGGTGCTTTTGCTTAGCGAGCAGGGGTTCCATACATATGTTCTGCCTGTTGTTGAGTTTAAAACAGAAGGAATGAAGCAAGTTGACGTGATTGTTCAGAGAATAAAATCAGATTTAAACTATTTTCTCTATTATCTTCGTGGAATGCATCAGTCATGACCTGCTTGGTGTCCAGAGTTTGCACTGGTGCTATGGGGTTAATGTAGTTAACACGTAATTGACATTTACAGGCACTGATTAGCATATTTGTCCAAACTATACGCCTACATTTTCACACATTTTGCCACAAAATATGTTGTTAGGCAGTGTGTTGGCTACACTAGCTTTGAAGCTCCTATTCAAAACTGAAGAAGCAACATTGAACACATGCCTCAAACTATGTGAGACGTGATTAGGTGAAAAATTTAATTTACACAGTTTTTCACTTTGACCTCAGATAAATCTATCAGCAACGACATTTTAAAGATTTAGCTTCTTTGGTTTAGCACTACAAGGCTAATGTTGGTAGCAAAACAAGGGTCTCACAAATTGGTAAACACATCCCCAAAACATCTACCAATGCCCTCACACCACGTTTAGCCCCTGTATATGTTGCTACACAGTTTGGTTTACTGTAAACATCAGAGTAGCTACCATGCTATCATTTTCAAGACAACAAGTCCATATTGTCGCATATCGTCGCTGTCCAATGAAAAACAAGTATCTCCATTTTTTTTAATTTTGAGTTTTTTACATCATTTGAACACGGCAATGGTTGTTTACATTGTGTGAAACTTTCAGACAATGAAATTTCATTGTGTGAAAATTGTGAGCAATAGAAATGCTCCACAATAGCTTGGAAAAAAATCTGGTTCCATTGACTTACATTGAAAGTAAAGTATGTTTTGGTCTCTCCTGTAAAGTTGCAGTTTTGGACATACTTGTTTTTCATTGGACAGCGACGATATAGAAGTTGTAGATTACATTCATAATGTTGGTTGTCTCGTTTCAGAAATAACTGTTAATTATGAAAGAAATAATAAAAATCACAAACTTAATCTAGATGAAGGGAAGATGATTTCTGTGGTAGAATCAGAATTTGGCACACCATTGTCTAAAATTCTGAATGTAGGACTTTACAAGGTTTTGTTTATTTTTATACTTCACTTTAAGTCACAAAGAACAAAGTTAACCACATCAACAAAGTTTGCTTGACCTGAAAGAAGTCCTGGATGTGGTTTGAGAGTTTTGGGGGTGTAATATGGAAAAGATTTGTGTGAGCATTGTGTGCCTTCGAGTATTAGCAATGTTAGCCTCATAGCTGCACCACCTAATTAAGAAATTTGACACTAAACATTTATCAGTTAATTATATCTGGGGTATCTGGTTTTTAGCTGAACCATTTATGTAATTTAAATTTGGTCTTGCATGTCATCACTGTCCAAAAAAACATCTTCAAGGTGGAAACTTTACAGGAGCGGACAAGAACTGTTTTTTCTTTGGAGGTTAATAGAACCAGGTTTTTTTCAATCCATTTTTGAGCATTTCTATTAATCCATTCATTATGAATTGTTCACACAATGTAAATGGCAGTTGCTGTGTAAAAAGGACCAAAATATGTTTTTTTTTGACTGCGATGATATATAATTTCTGCCCCTATATGATATTCTGTTGTTTATAAGAATGAGCATAGGCATTTCACATAGATAAAAACAGCAGTAGCACCTCAAAGCTTGAAATTGATTAATTTCTACTTTTTATGACTGAATGATCCAGTATTATAGCAGAAGCAACCAAAAGCGAGGGTGAGAGAGCAAGAGGGAGAGAGCGAGAGAGAGAGAGAGAGAGAGAGAGAGACCCATTCTTCATGCGGTAATGATTATAAAGTGAGACTGGGTTAAAAAGATTTTCTGTTGACTCTACTCTATATTCTTCATTGATTGTAAAATGACTGGATAGTATTAAAGAAAGTTCTAATCTAACCCTATCAAAACAGTAAATGAATAATCTAAGATAATAGACTTCCTCAAAAGGCTCCTGCTGGGCAAAGGAAGGTTTTATAAAATGATACTTTGCTTAAACTTTGCATTCGTTATGATTTATGCAGTTTCCTTTGGAGTTAAGCATTCCAGCCTAGCCAGAAAAAAAGGAAAAAGAGTGCAGAGCCTTTTCTTCAGCCTGATTGCATCTAATATTAAACATTTGGAAGCTATTATCTGCCAAGCAGCAAAGGAGGTGAAGTATTTATGACATGGGGCTATTTTTTCTTTATTTTTCTTTCTGATGTCTATCTGTTTTATTTTCCCAGAGCAAAATAAGATTATTGAAATTGCAACCATGCACAGCAAAACGCATCTAATTGTAATGAGCACGGAGATTGAGGCCCATGCGCTGAGGCCTCTTTTGAAGGGCTGTCTGCTCCACCAGCACAGCAGAGCTTTGGAGAATAGACCTTCTGTTCTGGACCACTGATGTTAGTCTCAAGAGCTGCCGAGGTTTCCAGTTATACAAACAGAGCTTCTGCAGAAATGACAAACGAGGAGCTGATTCATACCTTCTGAATCTACTGGAAATCGAATAAAAGAGATGAGAATACAGCAGGAACGTTCAGCCTGATTGAACTTCTGCGCCTGACTCAATTACTCATTTGTAATTTAACCCTTAGTTAACTCTTAGTTAACCCTTGTCGCAGCTACTGCTTTCAGCAACAAAAGTATGCTGTAATTTTATATAAATGACTTCTCTTGCATGTACATTATTAGTTGCTTTTTTCAAGTCAAAAATCTTTTTATATCTCTTTAATGCACAGTTACTTTATACTTTATGTTTATTACTTAAACAAAACGAGCAGAAATGTTTTGTTAATAGTTGAGATGTTAAAAAAAGTGGTTTGAAGTGGACTTGTGTGAAAATCTCCTTTATAGAGAAACTTGCCAGGTGTGATTTTTAACAGTGGTAATGGTACGAACCAGGCGGATTGCACCAGTCTGAATAGCTTAATGCCTCACAGAAAAAATATTACAGGAAATGGTTACGAATATGCTGCATGATGTCTGCCACATTGTTTATTGATGGTTTGTAATAAAGTTTTGCCTTAAAATGTATTTAAATCAATTTATTTGTTTGGATGGGGCTATGATGTTTATTGTTTTCAGTTTTGTGACTATTTTGCTTTACATATAAAAACTCAGATGTGTGTACAGGTGGTGGTTCACTGGTGGTGTTAACATATATAACAAAATGACTGTGTTTGTGTTATAGACATCCTGGTTTCCATCATTGCCGCTGTATAGAAATAAAAAAAGAGTTTGACTTTGACCTTAGACTTTTTATACAGTTAACAGTTTTTTATCAAATCACTCTGAATGACTCTGTTTACATGTCAAGGACTGAACTGAATGCTGATATGTAGTATAGTTCATGCCTCCATTGACTTGTGTAGTATGTGCTATGGACACTGACTAGCACGCAACCCTAAAGCACAATAGATCCACTCATGTATGTAACAGTTGGCTTTCAGCTTTACTGTATCTGTCTACAGCACTTGTTTTCAATATTCCATCGACTTATCTAGATGTTGTTTCTTACACTATGACTGTTGTGAGAGGTTTTTGAGACTCTTGGTGAGGTTGCATGCAGTGTTTGAAATATCCCCTGATATTTAGGGGGCATGTTGGCTGGCTTCTCCAGTGTTGGGCGGGCTGCTAACTCACTCACCATAGCAGTGCTGATTGGTTTAACAATACTTCTTCTGGAAATGCTCTTTTCTAGTTCGGTAAGGTCTTACATGTCTCCTCTCCTGTCTTCAGTTTGAGAAATGAGAAATGATTCACTGTTGTTTTCAGGTTGTTCACAGATATGCTTTGGCATATTGCAAAGTTTTTCGGAAGTATCCTGAACATAGTTACAGTTGCTAGGCTATGAAGGACCAACTGGGTGAACTGGGTGCTGCAGCTTTAGTTAGGCCATCAGGCTTGTGAACACCTCACGCACTACCTCTCTAACCTCTCCTATCTGAACTGGTTTTAACTGGTCTGATTTTAACTGCACCTTACACTTACTGTACTGCTGTTTACATACAAAACTGTTTACACTCACTGTACTGCTGTTTACATACAAAACTGTTTACATTCACTACTCGCACAAAACATTATTGTTTACATTTGTTACTTGCAGCTTGCACTTTATGGCTGCTGCTCTTCATACTTACACATAAAAGCACACGTAACTTTTATTTTGTATTTTTTAACTATATAAAAAATACTTTTATTTACTTCAACTTATATTATTATACTTTGTATATTTTGTATATATTTTTTATTATTTCTTTTTTTTCTGTTGTGCGTATGACAATAAAACTCTTGAATCTGAATCTTGAATTAAGAATACTAAAGGAAGACACTCACTGATCGTGGGTGAAGCAGCTAAATAATGAGGTTTACCTGAATTAGTATCTGAGGGTCTATTATTCTGTAATAGACAGAATAACGTCATAATAGTCTTAATTTTTTGGGACCACCCAGAATTTTCATTTTAATATATTCAGGGGTTCCAAAAGAGTACTTAGGAGATCCCAGAACCCCAGGACCCCTTGCACATTGGTTGCATAGAAACTTTCCTTCTAATGATTTTTCCATGCAAGTACCGTTCGTGCAAGCAATGCTGTGCTTAGCTGGTGCCTGTGTCAGATAAACAAGACAATAAGTATATGTATACACAATTATTCAAGTAATATACATAAACAATGCATTAAACAGGGTAGAACTATTACTATTATATACTACAGCAACTTCTTCATAGCAAGAAATGCTCTGATGAAAATTGATGACAAGTCTATTTCTGACTACATTTAATAACACACTTAAGGCTGGAGATGTATTATGTCTAGTCTTGAGTAAACCGCAGTGTCTGTGGTGATACACGGATGACAATCTTTTGTTAGTATAGGCTTAGGCTTAATCTGGGCCTTTAAACTGGCCTTTGATGGTTTATGCCTACAATGAGCTTCAGTCTACACTTAACAGACCAGTTGAATAACATGAATGCTCTGCAAACTGTGTACATATAAGCACTTACACAATAGCGGGTCATCATCATGGTTTATCAACAGGAGCACTAGCTGTAGAGAGGATACTCGTTGCACATTGAATGTGAGCAAGAGTGTGAACAGGGAGGAGGGGCACTTTTGCAATCTTGGGTGGTCATTTTCTTACAGTGTCCAGCCTGTAGACCTCTTATAACAATTGTGTTTGAAACAGGCAGTTAGACATGTTTGATCACGCAAAAGTGCATGTCGGAATTACCCCACAAGTCAAGCGAAGGCCATTAAGAAAATGGGCTATGCTGTCATGTCTGGTAAGCGTGAGTGTGTTTGTGCGAGAGATGGGGTCACAGTGAAAACAGAAGAAGGAAAGCATCGAGTAGAGAGCAGCCGGCGGGATCATGTTCGAGTATTTATTTTGCCTGGCTTAAACAGCCAGATATGATAGCCCGGCCTTGATCAAGCTGACCTTTGTCCAAATTGCAGATTTGGTCCCAGCGCATTCCATGTAGAGCAACTTCCAACAGCAATAGCAGATACAGTCGTAGACCAGCTCAGGAAACAGTTTAAAACATACACTGAGCTTTGGTTAGCCTGTGAAATCACTAGTTTATACACATTTTAACTTTTTTTTTTTTGCTTTTTCTTTAGAATAAATTTAAATAAACATCAGTGCAGTGCAGTGTGTCTCAACCACATAAACCAAACGTATGCATAGTGGATGTTTACATATAATGTTGCTGTTTGCTTGCTTGGTGTCTTGTCTATACCATTTCAGCTGTACACAAATATAAATAATCCCAAAAGATTCAAACTCAAACACCCTTCCTGACAGACCCCATTTAGAGTGACTGATCAACCTAACATGCATGTCTTTGGGAGGAAACTGCCCTCGCCGTCTTGCTCTGAGGCAACAGTGTTAACCACTACACCACTGTGCCGCCCAAAACTCAAACTCAGAAACAGTTTATTTATTCTGCTACAACCATTGACTTCTGTTTGCCTAAATGACACAGAATAGGTACTAGATAGCCCAGATAAATACAGTAACTGGTCCATGAACTTTGCAGATGATTGCTCTCACTCCACAGTTACGCCACACTGAACTACATTACTTACCATTATGGAAATGGATGCTTTCCTGAATGTGTAACGCATTGTGAGTAAACAAACACATAACTTGGGTTATTTTCATTAGGTGAACTTTGCAGAGGAAACTTTGTGGGTTTACAGTAACAACAACAGTCACTAGTCCTTTTTTTCTCAGCTGCTCACCCCCCTACCAAGGGAGTTATTATCTATTTATTTATATTACTCTCAACTCCTCGGTTGAAACAAATAATACACAGTGGAATTGTGTTATTTCACAGTGAAGCAGCATGGGATTGCTGTAGCTTGTTAGATTTTCCGCCTGAATGTATAAGCCCAGAAAGAGACTTTGTGTGCTGAAAATAAATAAGGTGCAATATTTCAATGCAATTTGGCAGAGGCCTCTAAAAATTGCAGGAAAACGTTTGTCAAACACACAGCAGTACAGATTATGGGCTACAAAATTATTAAAAATATAAAAAATGCTGATAAATTTACTACCTCCATCAATTTTATGGTCTTTTTTCTGAGAGGTAGCATTCTTTAGGATTCTTTAGGATGGTATAGTTAAAACACAAATACATTTTCAGAGCTTTTTCTGAATTTAATGTTCTTTTAAACATGAAAGCTGTAAGTGCTGTTTAACTGATAGTGACAATTTAGAATCCCATTTTCCTTATCCATCCATTATCTGCCGCTTAATCTTGCTAGTCGGGGTCACGAGGGGTCTGGAGCTAATCCCAGTGTCATTGGGCGAAGGCGGGTTACACCATGGACAGTTCGCCAGTCCATCGCATGGCCAACACTCACACACACACTCACACCTACAGGCGATTTAGACTGACCAATCAACCTATCATGCATGTCTTTGGACTGTGGGAGGAAACCGGAGTACCCGGAGGAAACCCACTCAAGCACGGGGAGAACATATACACTCTACACAGAACTGCTGTGAGGCGACAGTGCTTACCACTACAATACCGTGCCGCCCCCATTTTCTTTATATCTTTAAATAATATGTTGAACTACGGTTTTGTAAGCTCCCTTTTTATATTTTTTTCCTTTTGGCTTTCTCACAACTTAATTAATTTGAATTCATTATGTCATATCTAATATCCTTAAAAATATCTCCAGAAAAAAGAGAAACTCTTGACTTTTTCACTGTTTTGACTGGACATTAAATACATATAGGAAGGCTTCAGCAGTGTATATTTCAACAATATAATGAGGGCAAAGGCAGATAGATGAAAAGCAGAGATCCTGAGCTTTACAACTGTGCCTCATAAGCTACGTGCAATGTGTTATATTCAAGATACACAAGCTTTTATATATGACATTTGCAAATGCACATCTGTAGAAATTCAAAGCATCAATTATGAACTGCTGAGGTTCATTAACCATTTTAGTAACAAGCAGGTCAACAAGAACTTATCTAGTATTTTTAAAGGCAATTAGTTTGATGTTTGTAACCTTTTATTTGCTAATTTAAATATTCAAAGATTGGGAAAAAATGAACATAAAGGTGGTGTAAGTTGTGTATGACATGTTTTATACTATAAAGTTATTGTCAAATGAAAAACATGCATCTTCAAAATGGGAAATTTACAAGAGAAGGCAAAAGCATCTTTACTGTTAATGTAAGTTAATGTAAAGATATTTTATTCCAAGCAATTTTGTAGCTTTTCTACTGGTCTGTTGATTGTGGTGTTCAAACTTCTGCATAGTTCTGATGCTCATCAACACGCTGTAGTTTTATAAAGGCCTTTTTTATTATATCACTCAACCTCGTTCTGTTTTGATGTGTACTGCAAAGTTGGGATGGTTTTATGTTACAGTATCTTCATATAAGATTCCATTACTTTTTCACAGTACACTCAGACAAATGTGGCTCTGTCTGTAAGAACCCATGTTTTTGTCTAGCAGAGGAAATATGTTCTGCATAGCCCTACCGGCTATACTTTTTGAAATGATTAAATTATTTTTTAGAGTACTCCATAATCTGATATTATCTGAGATATTTAATAAGTTAATTTCTAACAGATTTTTAACAGATGTACCAAGAACTAGGTGACGTCATTTCTTCATTGCTTTAGAACTGAAGGAAAACTCGGTCTAGGATGAACGCAGATATTTGATTTTAGAAAGAAGCAGACAATGGTGTAAATGTGAGAAAAGTTCTTTGATCTCTTCTGGTCATTTCCTATGGACGGACTACAAAGAACCATACAAAAAGCAAAAGAGAAAGGAATTAGCTTTTAAAATGAGGCCTATGACCAAAAACACTGCCGTTATTGCCATTACCTGACGTAATGACGGCCAATCAAAATAAAGCCTGCAAGCCATTAGCGTCTGAGCAGCGGAGCACTTTATGTGTCTCACTATATGTCACATTATGTTGGGGTGGAGAGTCAGTACAATGCTGAGCCTTATGAGGAAGAAAAATCCCACTTTATTTAACCCAAAACACAGAAAGGAACTGGAGCGTCCCACTGCCAAAACCTGTCTCTGTGACTGGAGCCTCAACAGGTAGCATGGCGGAGGCAATTTAGAAAAGATGATGTCACCACGGTCATGAACAAATGTGTGCTGGCAATCGGCTGAATGTGTTCGACTGTGTTATAAAACTCAATGGACAAATGGTTGAGCCATTGAGAAACTCTAAAGCTTTGTCTTGCTGCCTTTCAATTTGATTGAATTGTACAGAAACCACAACTGTAATCTACACGTCTTCTTGGCCATCAGTACCGCGGTTTACCCTACAGAGTGGCTTTGCTATTGATGTCTTTCTTATTTAACTGAGCGGCATGAGAAATTCATGTTGAGATAACTTTCATTCATGTAGGATGTAGGATTCATTCAAGCAGACAACTAGTTTCAACATAGCTGTTTAGTCTGTATCAGATTTCGAAGCCCCTCTCTTGTGGTTTCAGGATCATTCAAGTCAGTCTGTGAAGAGGATTATGGTTAAATCAGTCTTTAAAGACTAATCAGTTTTGAAGCTATTGTGGAGCAGATATAAAAAAAGGCTGAATATATTTTATTATGCAGGTTTCCCGCGGCGTCTCATTCCGCCACTATAACCACATCCTCTTACTGATCTGAGAGCTGATTGGCTGAATCCAGCATTCCTGAGGTGATTACTATCACAGTCGCTCAGACTTACAGTGACGGGTCCTGCATCAAAGAAGCATAAAATTGACTCAATATGAATATAGTTGGTTTTACCAGTTTAAAGAGAACCTTTAATGCCAAGGCAGCACATGTATGTATCATTGCTTTGATACAGCTCCAATGATGGAGGGTAACATGATCACACTACTCACTGGCCAATGTGGCTGGAAATGACTAACAATTTTTTGACTCACAAAGGTTGGATGGTGTTGCATAACAGTTCTATTCATAAAATTCAGCATTCACTCACATGTCTGTGAAACCATGTGACTTTTTATACACACACACAATATATATAGTACTGTATGTGGTATGTGTGTGTGTTTATATATATATATATATATATATATATATATATATATATATATATATATATTACCTATAAGCTGATTCCACTGTAGGTAAGGTAGTAAATCACTATATGATGTATAGTGATGTAGAACAACATTTGTGGAATTACGGTAAATTGCAAATAAATAAACAAAATACAGCATTATCTGTACTTCTGTTAATAATTAGATAAACCCAATTTAAGCTCACTTTAAAAAACTGAACAAGATATTCCACACTACATGGTACTGTTGTCAGAAAACTTTTAAATTATACATGTAATTTCTGGATAATATACACATATAACAAAAATAAATATATTATTTTCTTCGGTGGCATATTGCTGAAATGAAATGACAAAACAATGTATGTTGAGGTTTCCTGACTAGACAAGACTAACACTAATGTTAGGCTGTGTCCCAAACACCACCCTCTGGAACATTACATACTGCACTACTGAAAGTACTTCAAACGACGGTGTCCTTTTATTTCTTTATTTATTTCCTTTATTATATTTTATTTTTTATTTATGTAGTGTAGTAGCAGTCTGCAGTTTGGGACGTGGCCAGAGAGTAATGTAACTTTATGTTTTAGAGTGCTTTCTGACAAAAGTTACTATAAACGTTAGCTTTTTTTACAGTAAATTTTGCTAGTTATTGCTCTCATCACTGACCTCACGCTACCCGATGCACCAACGAGACGAGCATTCGACTCTGAGAAGTTGTGAAGTCTTAACAAAGTGAAAGACCACCTAACAACCAGAGCCCATTGCTAACAAAAAACACAGCGTGTGAACTGCGAACACTGCCAAAACGCTTTTAATTTTTTGGTGGGACAAATCTACCTGTTTCTGATATTGGGTGGGACATGTGTATATATATATATATATATATATATATATATATATATATATATATATATATATATATATATATATATATATACATACTATTTGAATATATACTATTTGAATTTCTATTGCTGCATATACATGTACATACACACGCTCACTGGGCGTAAGGAAAGCAGGAAACATTGTGAACGGTCTGCAAGTTCATCACAGGACGGACACAGATGCAATTTAATATCTTCAACTGCATGTCTTCAGACTGTGGATCTAACCCATGTGGACACAGGGAGAACCTGCAAACTCCACACAAATGGACTCTGGTTGGAATCAAACCCAGGCCCTTCTTGCTGTAAGGCCACAAGATGTTGGAAGGTACTCTATTATTGGAACTCCACAGGTTGCAGTTCCACTACACCACAGCCCAGTGCTGGGGGCTTTACACCCCTTCAGCTTGACATTGATTATACTGACCTTAGGCGGAGTATCACATTCTATTTAGAATGATTTTTGTTGCACTCCACTCCTGTTTGTGTCTTCACAGCTTAGTATATTTGTGTTGTCATTGTTCCATGATTGTTCCAGTTTATGTCTTCTGCCTGTTCTCAGTCACTTCACTTTACATTCCAGACTATGTCCTCATGTTGAACAACTTATGATTACATCACCTGGCAGGGAGAACAAAAGAAGCCTCCTCGGCTACACTAGCAGTTTTTGGCAAGCTCTGATTAGTTTATTTGCTGGATATTCGGACTCTCTGGCCGTTCACTGCTTTGATCTATGTTGGATTGTTGCACATTGTACACAACCATGCATACTTACTTTTACTATGTATATGTTTTCCATACTACACAACTCTAGAGGTCATAACGTTTTCTGTGAGATTATACAAGCTGTGTGAGTTAGGCCGTTAAACTATTTTCCATCATTTTTGTGTTCAGGATTTTCAGTGACACACTATAATGTTATAAAAAAACTGAGTGCATTGGCTATGTGAGCAGTCAACAGCCCTGGCTCCCATTACAACTTACCGGCCCTCCTCAGCTAAAGCCTACTTTTTAAAATATAATTTTATATCTTTTATATTTCTTTGACGCATGGCTGAGTTGTTAATAACACATTTTGTGGTGTAATTGACTCAGAATATCTACTTATTACTGCTTTACACATATCTAGTTCAGCAAATTAAAGGAATATATACAGACATTTGTGTATACATATATAAATTATATGTTTTTCCACTTACCCCAGATGTAGTCACCCAAAGCATGTTTTAATTCCAATTTCTTATTGTTTACACTAAATGTGAATAGTCACTTAAATCTTTTCCATAAGTACATCCTCAAACCTCTTTGAACTTACTCACACCACATCTTCATTAGGTTTGCACAGACATGACGACAGGGCTTAGATCTTAACAAACTGAAAGATATAAAAATGAACTGAACTTGTACTGATCAATGATTACTGCTGACAGCCATTTTAAGCCAACAGGGGTTGTGCTAAATTCTGACTTCTCCTCATGTATATGTATATCACACTAAATTACATTCACAGTTTTAGATGTCTTTTACATAAATGTTCTGTTTGAAAATTGCTGATGACCATGAAGCTCAAGCTCATTTTAAAGAAAGTTTTGTAATTAAACTTGTACCATCATTTAGTGGATTAATTAGTCTATTTAAGGGGAAAGCAATCACTGTGCTATAGCACAGAAAGCTGAGGAGTCAGTCAGCTCAGGAGATCAGAAATACAATTATAGACAAACCTTATACACAAGGTAAAGGTTATAAGACCATCTCCAAGCAGCTTGATGTTCCTGTTACTACAGCTGCACATATTATTCAGAAATTTAAGGTGTACAGGACTGTAGCCAACTTCCTTGGACGTGGCCGCAAGAGGACAACTGTTGACAAATCGAAGAGATGAATAATAAGAATGGTAACCAAAGAGCTCAAAACAACTTCCAGAGATATTAGAGGTGAACTCTAAGGTCAAAGTACATCAGTGTCAGATTGCACCACCCGTCGCTGTTTTAGCCAAAGTGGATTTAACGGACGACAACTGAAGAGGTAACCACAGTTGAAAGCAAATCATAAAAAAGTGAGACTGGAATTTGCCAAAAAGCTTAGAGACAAACCACAAAGCATCTGAAAGGACGTCCTCTGGTCATTAGCTCTATGTTCACAGGCGAAAAAACGAAGCATACAAAGAAAAGAACATTGTACCGACAGTGAAACATGGAGGAAGCTTATGTTTTGAGGCTGCTTTGCTGCATCTGGCACAGGGAGGTATCTTGAATCTGTGCAGGGTACAATGAAATCTCAAGACAAAGGCATTCTGGAGCATAATGTGCCTGCTCAGATAATGATAATGGATAATGACCCAAAACACACAGTTAAAATCATTCAACAATGGCTAAGAGCAAAGCATTGGACTATTCTGACGCAGCCTTCCATGAGCCCTGATTTAAATCCTATTGATTATCAATGGAAAGAACTTAAACATGCCATCTGGAGAAACACCCTTTACACTTGAGACAGCTAGAACAGTTTGCTTATGAGTGGTGAGCCAAAATACCCGCGATTGACTCAAAAAGCAGTGCAACAAAATATTAAGTTAAGGGCACCATTATTTTTATCCAGGCCAGTTTCATTAGTTTGTCTTTTAAAATTACTGTGTTAAATCACAATTCACATGCAACGTCTGATTTTCATTCATTGATATTCAGTAGACTTGTATTTATTATTACTTTTGTCAGTTTCAAGTTATTTTTGTAACCAATGTGTGTTTTTATTTCTTAAACGGAAGGCTACCAACAATTTTGTTCACGTGTATATATCCTCTCTTGTTAAATATACCAGTGTGAACCCTGTTGAAGAATATAGCACAGACCGCATGTGTTTAATGCTGGTTTAAGCCGGTTTATCCTGGTTTAGCTGGTCACCTAAAGCACAACATATGCTGGTTTTGAAACTGATATGCATATCAGCTTCCATTGCTGCTGACCAGCATACCATCATCCTAAACAACCAGTGCTGTTTTTTTTCTAGCAGTGAATAACATTAAATCTGCCAGTGCCTCAGTAAAAAACAGCTGTAAGTGAGTTAAATTTGCTGATGGCTGAGTGATAAACACCACAAAGTGAGTTAAATCTGCTGATGGCTGAGTGAAATAACAAGTGGACATGGTGGAATAAACATTTATAAGCTGCACATCGTGTCTGGGTGACAAAGATTCTGAATTACAGGCTATCAAGCCACACAAAAGTTGTCTGTGCATCAACAAGATCCAGATCATTACTCCAGTTGTTGTCTGGAAGTTTGGTGAAAATCTGGATCCACACAACGCAGGAGCTGTTTGACATCCCTCTAAGGTTAAGCTACACTCCCTTTTCACTTGATTCAATTTTAAGCATGACGAGCTTGAAAAAGCTTTAAGCTGTCACAGCATATGCAAGTATTTGCAGCATGTAAACAAAAAAACAACCCTGCCAACGTGGCAGAACTATCCCATAATGCGGCGTGACATAGGAACCATTCCCAAGCTGCGAAGTGGATGTTATGTACAATTTCTCTTTGACGAGGTTTTTTTTAATATATAGATAAAAAATAAAAACACAACTGAAAAGTAGATAGCAGGTGGCTTTAATAAGTACCTCCTGTACACATCTACACACCAATATAAGCGCTTATATAAGTCCACAATATAAGACTGTGGCTTAAAATCTTCTTTATCCATTTATTCACAGTGAGTCAAGACTCTATTGCACCTATGAACACACAAAATGTGAGACGTGTTATAGACATACGGAACAACATGATGACGACACTGGATGGGACACGTAGGCCTGGTGGTGGATCTGGTGCAAGGCAAATGCTGGCTAGAGTGAACGTAGGTCTGAGCTAGATCAGGGTGGTGGATAAAGCCTGTAACATCACTATGTGATCACCGTAGGGCCAGAGCGGCCAGTCTTCTCCTGGAGCTGCGAGATCTTCAGAGCGATGTCCACCAAAGGAGCCAGCATGACCTAACGAACACAAACAGCACATGCTGTAAATGCAGTTCGAAGCACGTCGTGTTGAAACCCAGTGCAGAAATCTAGACCAGATCCCTCTATTCCGTCTCCCCAACTCACTATAAAAATGACTTCATGACTTCTTTACGGCTCTGCTCTTTTCCTCCTCCTGTTTAGCTCCCCTCTACATTGGCCCTGACGCCGCAAAACAGTAACTCAAGCCCAGACATTAACTGAGAAAGGGAGACAGCTGCTGGGCCCAAAAAATAAAGCATGACCCAGTTTTGCTGTCTCTATTTAGGCCGACGGCATTTGAAGGAGATTCTTTAAGACAAGTTGATGGCTCTCTGATCAGCCTGATCAGAAACGATTCTACTCAAAAGAAAATTTTCACAGACTGCACAGCCTCACCTGCTGTGCATGTTATCAGGATTCTGCCACAGCCAATCACTACAGAGCTGCGGGTGAGCAGTCACTTGCAGGGCAGGCCCATCTACATTTCAATTTTTTTTTTTTTTTTTAAATCAGCATGTCTTACCAAAGTGATTGATAGTGGGAGAGTAAACTGATTTCCAGGTTTCCTGAGCTTAAATATATGGTCATAAAAGAACTTTACTGGGCTGAGATTCAGCCAAAAACAGAACCTTGTGGGTTTCCATTGTACTTGTGCAGATGTCACAACGTTAAAATGTACCATAAAACCTACAGCAATTATTTAACACATTATTTGCAGTGCATACGAAAACATTGTCGGATAATAGCTCCAAGCAGGAATCCATGCCACTGGCGCACTCAGGGTTAATACTGTAACATGATCGCTTATGAAAAACCCTCAGTAAAATTTACAATGGGTTTGTTGATCATACTTTCTGTTAGTAAAGTCCAATCTGTTGGCAAAATCCAATTCCTGACCAGAGCTTTGAGGGCATATTTCCACAATAACATTGAGAAGCCCTGAAGGTTCTACCTGAGGATCTTGATAAATCTTCTGAGGGTCCTTCTCAAAACTGTCTATGTAAAGTCTGATAGTTGCACCAGCGCTGCCTGTCCCACTGAGACGGAAGATAATCCGGGAACCGTCACTGAAGATGATCCGCAGGCCCTGGGAAAAAAAAATTAAAATAAGACACGGATGCCAGAAATTACAGACAAAGCACTGGACAGTTTTGTGAAACATAAAACCTGGAGATTATTTTCAGCAAAATATTTTCAGGTGAATACCGTTCTGTTTTGTTCTCGTTCCTCAAACACAATAAAAGATGATGAGAACTCTTAAAGACTGTATAGAACTGTAACCAACGGCATGTGGGAAGAAAGTAATTCACGTTACTGGATGAACCGTGGAAAATGCACCCTTCAAACTATAGGACCTCCTGTTTCAGAGCTTGTCCATTAACCTATACACTCCAGGTTCCTCAAATTCCTCAAAACAGTGTCTTCAGCTGTGGTAGGCGCCATATCGCCTGTTTACCTAATAACACCGATGCTGAAGCTCTGGCTCACCTGTCCTTTGGAGACGCTGCCGTCCACTGGATCTGTGTATTCAAAGTTATCGGCTTTCTCCACCTGATATGTCTTATCACCAGAGGAGAAGTTCTGCCCAACGAAGGCTTTGTCGAACATGGTGTTTTGCAGGTCTGCAATCATCTTATTAGCTGCGTCTGAGTCCACCTCCTCATAGTCGTACCTATAACACAGACAGGATGAAAACCAGCCTGAAATAGATTTTACTTATAAAGCCATGAAGTAGGACCATGTTCACAAATAAGATAAAGATACAGTGGCTCCAAAAAGTATTTAGACACTTTCACCATTGGTAGTTTAATGAAGTTTAGGATATTTTTATAAAATGTTTAAAAAGCCTAGAAAGGAATTACACTTTACTTTGACAGGATCATGAACGCAGAAGTGTACGATGGCAAACGATAAGAATGGGAAACCCTCTGTGAACAATAGTTTTAGTATAGTCTGCTGGTCGGTTTAAAATTAATGCCACTTGGTTTTAATTAATTTATTAAAATCTATTTATTTCCTAACAGAAATTTGGCACATATTTGACACAATCCAGATACTTTTTGGAGCCACTATGAGTGATAACTAACGGTTATATTAACATTCATCTGTGATGTTAACATTTGTCAGGCTCCTCTGGTCAGCGTTAAAAACATAACTGTTTATATATGTCCCATATAACAATATTTTATTGTTTCCCTTGTTTTCAGTAGAATATTACTTACTTACTTACTTACTTACTTACAGTATTGTTAGTTGTTATTTTTATTTTCATTGTTTTGTATTACCCTTTTCCTTTTACTGCTGTCTTTGTTATTGGACCTAAGTTGTTATTATATGACAGATGCCACATAAAAAACTATTATTCTTATTATTATTAATCAAATAATTTGATTCAAAAATTCTCCCTCATAGCACATTAAAAGGATAACCCAACCTCACAGGTTCTAATTCTTGACAACAAATCAAACGATTAAAACACAGACTTAGATCTTTCTCTCCAGAATGTAAATAAAATGTAAATATAAGTATGTGATTGGGTAATGACACTGAAATAATAACTAATAGCTAAAGTAATAACTTCAGGCTTAAAAAGCAACAGAACCAGCATCCAATTAATTAAGCTGCAGCCCATTTTATTTATTTTAATTTTATTAAAAATTATTTATTTATTATTTATTTTTATTTATTTATTTATTATTTATTTTATTTTTTTAATTTAAATTTTCCATTTTTCCATTTATCTTGTCTATTTTTTCTTGTATTTTATGTATAACTTGCTGTTTAACTGTGATATATTTTAAAGCTGGTATATGCCTGACAATTTCTCCATAAATAAGTGTATCATTATTTTAGCACCACCACCACCACCAGAGGGCAGTCAAACTACAGAACTACATTTCTAAAACATAAGGTACAATTCATTTCATTCTGAGAGACAATTAAAGGAAACCGATTTAAAGGATAATTAACTGTTGCCGCGGAATCAATCACCTGGTAAAAAAGTTCCTGCCAAACTTCTGCCAGTGGTCTTTCATGATGTCCTCAACACTCTGTTTTCGAGTGGCCAGAATCGACAACCAGGCCAGCACAGCCCAGAGGCCATCCTTCTCCCGAATATGATCAGAGCCTAGCAGACGAAAAACACTTTAAGAAAGGGAGCAAAAGACCACAGGAGACAACACTTAGCCTCTCAGACTTCAAATCACAACAGCTGCCCTGGAAAAACAATACATCAAACAAGCCCTATTGGTGTATACAACCAAGAGGGCTGTCCCCAAAAGTGTACATATTCCTAGTACAATGACATGTGATCTTAACATGAATTTAATACATAGGACAAAAATAAAACATAAAATGTGTAGAGTGTAAAAGTTACGGTACACTTATCTGTAGAGAAAGTGTCACCATATTTCTACTTAGAAAATCATCTAAACAAATAATTATATAAACATGTAACATATGACTAATCCAAACCTTTACATGCAACTCTATACACTATATGAAAAATATGAAGCCATGTATTACCATATATTTAATCATTTACAGACTGAAACATGTCTTGCCGATAGATTTGTCTGTAGCTGCTGCTGGTTCACTCACCAGTGCCAAAGCTTTCCTCTCCACACAGAGACAGTTTGCCAGCATCCATGAGGTTGCCAAAAAACTTCCAGCCTGTGGGTGTTTCATACAGCTCCATTTTCAGAGCCTTGGCCACACTGTCAAGCACAAACACAAACCATATATGTACAATATGTACACTGATGCCAAAATACTAACCCATTACTAACAGGTGTATAAAATCAAGCACATAACTACGAAATCTCCATGGACGAACACTGGCAGTAGAACGTACTGATGAGCTCAGTGAACTAAAATGCCACATTGGCCATGTAGATTTCTGCCCTGTCAGATCTGGCCAGTTGAAAGTGCTTTTATAGTGAAAGGGAAGCATCTAGAGGCAATAACAGTGAAGTAGACTTGTGTGGAGAGAGTCACAAAGTAGACCACACAAACTTACAGAGCAGGGCCACCAAGTGAGGTGGTGAAGCACACAGTGAGTAAATAAGGGTCATCCTCTGTTGCGTTTCTCATTATAGAGTTCCAAACTGCCTCTGGAAGCAAGATCTGTGCAAGGACTGGGCATGGGCTTCAGGAAATGGGTTTCCACGGCCAAGCAGTCACACACAAGCCTTCGACCCTACAGCCGGGCAATTCCGGACTGCATTGAATAAAACAGTACAGTGATGTGGGCTGGTCTTACTTGTCTAGAGCACCACTGGTGGGCATACTGCGTGCCAATCCTTTAACACCAGTCTTCTTGAAGTATGGGATGGAGGTGATGTTAGCACCAATCACTGCTACAGAGTCGGAGGGGTTCACGAAGAATCCATGCTTACCCAAAACCATGTTACGATCCTACAGCAGAAGGGCAGGACATGATGAGGGTCAGATACTGAACTAGCACAAACACACACTATACATACCGGGCTGTCTGACAACATTGCTTCTTTAAAAAAGTGTAGATTTGAGCACACATGATGAATCAGTTTCACTCACATGCCAGCCCACAAGTACCTCATTTGCATATCACTTACATATAACACATCCTAATACATAGAGATGCTTCAATAATGAGCCAATAGCTATGTTAGTAGTTAGAGTATGAGCTTGAGCAATTAGTGCACTGCGCCTCCTGCTGACCAAACTTTAGAGTGTTAAAATCACAACAAGAAAATATGTAATGTGAAATAGACAAAGAAAATTGTGTAAGACAGCTGCAGGTAGTGTGATTGTTTTTGTAAAATAAAAACAAATGCATGAGATGCTTCTGCGCTGGCTGTATATTTCACTTCTGGATGGTTTCAGTGGATCATTTTAAATGAAATATGGAATATTTGCAACATTGTTTACACCAATTCGCATGAAAATAGATACGCCCACTTTTGTACTGGTTTGCATGGTTAATATTTTTACGCAGTTACTGAAGTTATAGATTTATACTGATAATAATTCTGGTTAGTAAACGGCACATCAGACATCTTTTTCAGTTTGTTAAACATTTACACTGAAATTCACACACAGTCATACCAGACGTGCATTCCACTGATACAAAACGGCAATGAAATTTATGTCCACTAATTTAGGGATTATATTTGATCGTATGCAACAAAGCAGGCCAATATGACTATCCCTGGCCCAAAACCATGCTTTCAGCGTAAACCAATCAGACTGTGGGTGCTGTTGTAACAAAACCTTGCTTTTCCACCACTTTGGTTGTTTTTGGTATTTTAAAGATGTCAGCTGCCATCTACACAGTGTCACAACCTTATGACAAATGGAACAATAGAAATAGTTAAAAATATCCATCCATCCATCATATTCTCTTTATCCTGCTAGTTGGTGTCAGGAGGGGTGCTGGAGCCAATCCCAGCGTCATCGGGCGAAGGCAGGGTACACCATGGACAGGTCACCAGTCCATCGCATGGCCAACATTCACTCACACACTCCAACCTACGGGTAATTTAGAGTGACCAATCAACCTAACACGCATGTCTTTAGACGTGTGGGAGGAAACCCACTCAAGCATAGGGAGAATATGCAAACTCCACACAGAACAGCTGGAACCAGAAATCGAATCCGGATCTTACTGTGAGGTGACAGTGCTAACCACTACACCACCAGAACCACACAGCACGGAAATATTTATATAAAACTAAGTCTTGAAACTAACATTTCAAACCTAGTAGGCTTCCATCTCCTGTGAAGCCATTTTTGGAGAAACAAGGTTTTGTTCAGACAGTGACGATAAGAACAATTACAGAATCTCTAAATAATAAAACATGAAAACACGTACGCCATCACCATCGAAAGCTGCTCCAAAGTCATATTCACCTCCCTTCATAGTGTTGACCAGGTCAGCAGCGTAGGTCAGATTAGGGTCTGGGTGGTGACCCCCAAAGTCCTCAGAGGGGACACAGTTAACAGCAGAGTTGGCAGGGGAACCCAACTCCTCGCACACAATCTTCTTCACATAGGGGCCCACCACTAATTATCAGAGGATTTAGAAAAGCAGATGTAAATGTCAAACAATCACATAAGCAGTCATTCCTCAGTGTAAGTCCATTTCTTGCCTCCAGAGACTACACTCTCAAGTGAAAGTGTGAGTGCTGTGTGAAAATCCTGAAACACTGCTCAAATCCAAACAACTGCCTGAAGCTGAAACTATTTTAAAAAGCAAATATTTGCAGATACAGATATGATTGTGTCCTCACTGTTCATCCCTTCCTTAACAGGTACCTTAACAGTCTGGATGGAAATGTCAGGAGTAAAAAGCATGTTTCATTTCATGGAATTATTAATTAAGTAATAATATAAACACTTAATACATTCCAATAATCCTTAAATAAAGAATACGTTTTCTAGAATTATACTATTGCTGTGCAATGAAAATCATGTCTAAAACTGAAACTTTAGAGGAGAGGCCGAAATGTTCTTTACTTTTAATGTAAATCAATGAAACCAGAATGTACACCCCCAAAGTTATTCCTGAGCTATCTATTGGTCCATTCATCATAAAGCTTTCACACAATATAAACAGCAGCTGCTGCAGAGTGGAAAAATAAACATTGTCAAAAATGTAGACAGCAACGGTATGGTTTTTCAATTCCGGTTCTGGGAACTTACTGCTCTGACCAGTGTCTAGTTATTTCTGCTCTAGCACATCTGATCCACCTCTTCAGGCACTTCTCACTCCCTTTGTGAGTTGAATAGGTGTGCTAGAGAAGGAATAACTGAAACTGTGCAGTCTAGTAGGTCCCCAGGACTACATGTGGATTCCCCTGTTCTAAGTGATGTCCTACATGTACTTAAACTACTAAAATACTAAATACAGTATCGGATGCATTTCCAGTTTATTGTACAGAAACACTTTGCATGTCAAAGTGATGCCTCGCAAGACCTGTTGCTTTTCATCATTTAATATGTTTCTAGACTGCAGGGGGGAAATACACACACTTCAGAAACACTGGGTGTGTCCGAAATCGCACCCTATTTACTGTTCAGTATTCCACTCAGGGAGTCGGCCATTTTGCAGTGTTGTCTGAATTCTTAGTGGACCATTAGATTTTCCATATAGTATACTATATTGATACCCACAATGCACCATAAAACAAGCGGACAACCAATGTACACTACTTACAGGTTCATGCCCCACAATGCATGGCATGTTCTTTGGAAAAATCCCTCAGAATTCTCTCTATTGTCTCCCTCACTGCTCCCCTATAGAACAGTCTATGTAGTGAACATGGAACGAGTTAACGAGGGGACCATTCGAGACACACCGAGTTAATGCATTGATACTGTGGGTTTTTTGGAAATCTTCCCGCAGGCACAGGAAAAAAAGTCAGTTTATCTATGACCTCATGCTTGAAGAAGGAGGGACTAATGTAGACAGTTTGCGATCTAGCTATTTTTGATAAGGACAAATAAACATTTTTATCTTCACAGGGTGGAAGAGCTGAGAGGCCACATATAATCTACGCAGACAACACTACAGTTAAACAGCCTTTCTGATTTTAAGTGCTCACCTCCGTGCATGGCATCCAAACGGACATTGATGTGATTGGGTCCAGAGAGCAGCTCCTTCAGGGCAGCAAAGTCAAAGATGTCTCTGAGCATCTCTGCGTATGATTCCACAGAGTCCACAATCTCCACTACAGCAACGCCAACAGGAGAATAATTAGACAATTACTAAAAATGATTAATAATTAATTATTTTCAAGTAGAGAAAGACTATAAGACTGCACCTGTGAAGGGCTTGAAAGTGTCCACCTCAAAAGTCTGTTTGCCGATGGTGGACAAATCCACTTTGAGCTCTGGGCAGATGTGGTACTCTTGGAGTCCTTTGCTGATCTGGAAGATTTTATCAGTGATGCCCTCCGGCGCAGGTCCTGGACACGGCAAATTTGGGGGGTTAGAATTTGTGCTCACATAACTTTTCCCTTGCCATGTCATGTCACAGAGTAAGAGAAATATGGAAATGTGTTCACTCATACAGTATATTCCAGGAACACATTCACTGACATAGAGACTCTCTTTCTAGCCGCTAACCAGCTTCACAGCAGTGAATCATCTGCTTAGAAAGATGCAAACTTGAGATTCAGGAGTTCCAGTAACACCGACTATGCACTAATCGGGTGGTCAAGTTCTTCTTTCCTATTGACGTTAACAATGTACTACACAAACGGGGCAGGAGAATGGTTCACCACTCTACAGTTCACCACTGGCTACAGACAGTAACAGTCAGTAACTGTAAACAAACAAAATGCACATATATGGTAGGTGTGCCTGATAAAATGGCCAGCGAGTAAAGGAGCAAAGTAGGTGTACATAATAAACTGTTACACAACAAGTCCTTTTGACCACACAAACAATAAATAGAGCACCTCAGGCCACGTGATCCACAGTAAAGAAATCACAGAATAAACTCACACTCCCCTCGGTGTCCTATTGCTTACTGTGCAAATGGTACTGATTGCCGTTATCGCTATATCATTATGCTTTGGTTTGGTAAAGGCACAATTCACAACTGGGCAGTGTGAGTTTTTCAAGCAAGCTGGTCAACTTAATGATGCTGTACGATTGTAACTTTAAAAAGATGTGATGGCAGGTTTCATCTGCACTGGAAGTTATGTTGCACCCAAGACTAGGCTACTGCAAATACCTGTTATGCATCTGAAATCACCTACTTGCCTACTATTTAGTAGGTGAACTCAGTAGGCGAGCGCGGCTAGTATGTGCGAATGCTTAGTAGGCATTGACTAGTAAGCGAATGGTACCCGGATGACCTCCTGAATCGGCAGCCATTTGTATGTATGTGACCGCAGCACACTGCTATCCCATGATTCACCTGGGGCCGCGGATGAGTTCAAAACTGTAAGTTGGCTGTGTAGCTATGGCTAGTCAACTGCCGCTACTGATGTTAGCGCTGCTTCTGAGGTCAAAAAAGATTAAATTCCTCCTTCTCCGAGCTACAGCTCGACACCGTCTGAGTACATATTCAGACAAAAACGCAGAACAGTGTGACAAAAAGTCTAAATCTGTCAGTAAACAGGGCTTTTTAAATAAACAGAGGGACTTTTATCTTGCATCACAGGACGTTGGTAAGATGACGGACGTGGTACGTCTGAGATTGTGTGGATACTAAAACTCACCGCTCGAGCAGTACGTACTGGCTCCAATCTAGTACCTACTGACTAGTTACAATTTCGGACTGGAGTGCTTTAGTATTTTTTATTAAATGAGAGGGTTTCTTTACACCAAAAGTACAAATGTTTTATGGACATAATTGAATTTTTTAAGAATTAAATCTGTTAAAGATCAGTTTTTCCGATTGCAATTGAATTATCACTGAATGCCTACTAAGCTACCTCGTATTTCACCATTCAGATTGCTTGTACCTCCACTGGAGATGTTATACTTGATGCCAAAGTCTCCATTGGGACCCCCGGGGTTGTGACTGGCTGTCAGAATGATACCTCCGATGGCTTTTATTTTGCGGATCACACAGGACACCGCAGGCGTGGACATAATGCCATTCTGACCGATGACCAGTCGGCCAATCTAAGAGAAAGGCACAGAAACATCAACAGTGAAGCTCATGCATGGCCTGGAGCACACTTTCTTCATATGCTTCTAGTGCCATCTACATCGAGAAGGTGTTATGAATTGACCCAGAGACATAAATACTGTGATTAGTCACTGAATCAGGTGAATGATTTACATAGATATAGACCCCTTGTGTTTTATTTTTATTTGTATACTCAAACCAAACCCAAAGCAGACAAACTCATGTAAAAGTTATGATGTAAAAATTTGTGACAAAGTGACAACGGTATTTTGTTTGTCTGTGATATGATTTTAAAGAGGTTTTACAGAGAACATATTAACATTACTACAAGGGTAAATACCTGCTCTTATTGGTTTGCACTTTTTTGTACTATTAATTTTCCATTAGTTTGTTAACATCCACACCTTTATAGTGCTGTTGTATTTGGTGTTGAAAGGTAAGAGGCTTTACATCAGAATCTGTCTTATCCCAGTTTTAATACACAAAGGGTTGACTGTGATCATGGAATACAGGGGAATTCCCATGATTGCTTAAAATTTCCACATTGTAAATAAAACAACTAAATGAGCTCTGTTTGCCATCACAACTACTATAAAGAAATCTAAGTCCCTACAATGAACCACTTTACCCCAAACTACTTTGTTTACTTTTGAGCAGAATTTTGGAAAAGTGGTGGAATTCCCCTTCCAGTTTTAAACAAACACTTCACCATTAAAACCACTTTAGGAATAACTGGCTCTGGGTACTTGGCTCAAAGTGTACTATAATAAATAAAACACACACTTTATTAAGCTATTAAGACAAGACAAGTTATATATACCAATCAGCTATAACATTCAAACCACCCCCTTGTATATACACACATGGTCCATTTTATCAGCTCCACTTACAGACTATACTCCATTTGTTTTCTCTGTAATCTTTGTTTGCCCCTTTGGACCCCCCAAAGGACCATCACAGTGCTGTGAAACTCAAGTAGTGGTGGAGTGTTAGTGTGTGTTGTGCTGGTACGAGTGGATCAGACACAGCAGTGCTGCCAGAGTTTTATAAACAATGTGTAATGTCAGAGATGATAGCTCATCAGATGCAACATAGTTTGTGTTGGTCATTCTCTAATCTTTCATCAGGACACTGTAAGCTGGATGTTGCTGGTTGGTGGACTATTCACAGTCCAACACTGAGACTGATGTGTATAAAAACTCCAGCAGCACTGCTGTGTCTGATCCACTCACACCAGCACAGCAGACACTATCACACCACCACCACCATGTGAGTGTCACTGCACTGCTGAGAGTTATCCACTAATAGTGCCTTCTCTGTGGTGGTCCTGATTATTGAAGAACAGGGTAAAAGGGGATAAACAATGTATATGCAGCAAATCAGATTAACTACAGTCTGTAACTGTTGAACCACTAAGTGTTTCTATATGATAAGTGGAGCTGATCAAATGGAAAGTGTGTGTAGATATGTGGATGGTTTTAATGTTATGGCTAATCGTTGAACGTCTTTGCTGTAGTGCTGCGTGCCAACACGCACGCGCCTTCGCCGAGCACGGAAGCGCGAGCGCCGCCTCTCTGCGCGTCTGCAGCTGTAGTGGGATCTACGTGTGAGCGGCAGTATTACTGGTACAGCGGCCGATTTCTCTCTCAGCCACACACGAAATGTCAGAGGTGCCCCTCTACGTGCTGGCGACCCCTCCGGAACGGTCACCGTAAAGATCACGGAGGTCATTTGGCACAGCCGGTACACAGCTCTGCCCTCCTGCCCCCACCGCCCCCCAAAACAGTGTGGATTTACCTTGTAAAGCTTTAGAAGAATACACAGCATGCACGACTGCGCGTCACACAAACACAGTCTTAAAACACTGAAAGTTGCGAAAGAGGCTCTTCCGTAGCAACACAGCTTTCATGCTAAACGCTATTGCTAAGCTACATGATCGCCCCTCTTAGGTCAGATTCTGATTAATGAAAATCTGAAGTGGACCCTCAGCTACCGACCCCGTTGGCTGCAGCGATCTGGACGATCAGCTGAATGGCATCCTTCATGAAGAAGCGTCCGTCTCCTCCCACCACCAGGCTGCCCTCCTGCCTCTGAGAAGGCTCGATGGTGGATATAATGCTCTGGATGAAGTTCTCGGCATAGTGCTGGTTCTGCTGGAACACGGTCACTCTCTTCCTCAGGCCGCTGGTTCCAGGCTTTTGGTCAGTGTACGGTTTGGTCTTGACCACGGTGATTTTCACCATTTTGCCCGAGCAGCTCGCCTGAATGATCCGTGTTAGCAGCGGGATGTGGGCCGTTTCAACTCCTCACTCACACACACTGCTCTCCTCTGTTAGAGATCAGTTAGCCACGCCCACCACAACATTTAAAGGTACCGCACACCACTCTGCCTCAACAGGACACGGTGGTAATGGAGGTAGAGGTGGGCGATATGACCACAAACCTTACATCACAAGATTGTAAAACTTTTTCCCAATACACGATATATATCACAGTATTAAGTTTGGCTAAGAATTAAAGAATTTGGAACAGGATAAAAATAAAAATAAATAAATAATGCTAATAAAATAAAACTAATCAACTTGCTATACTGATTTCTATTTCACGATTAACACACTGAATTGCCCTAATTTCAAATAATCAGGATACATTATGCTCCCTGTGTGAGGAAACATGTAGTTATTAGTCATTTTTCTTAAGGTGCAGTGCAATTTATGAGATTCCCAAATTAAAGGAACAGTGTTTAAGACCTCTGCTCCATTAGCAGAAACTGAATTTTATATACAAAACTAAGTATTCATTAACTACATCTGCAACTGCAGATCATCATGTTTTAATTAGCCTACAAGGTAGCAGGTCATCTTCCAAAGGCAGCTGCCATGTGGAGCCACAGTGCTACAACAGTAACCTAGTGTTACTACAAGAAGCTTGAATTTGGTCGCACCATGAGTCGTACCAACGGCAGGTAGGGTTTATTACTCCTTATCTCTATTAAAACTCTGAGGCTGAAGTCAGCTTCTTATTTGCCAGCTCTTGTTAGTATTTTCCGGTTCCACCTTAAATGGTGCAGCAGTTATTGTAATGTCACAGGTGCCAAAATGGAACTGCAGTACCATGTAAGGCAGAAGGATAAGTTTGAAATGGGAAGCTAATCTTAAGTCCTTATTGGAAAACGTCTGAACTGAACTACCATTGAAAACATAATAAAAAGATGTAAACACTGAGTTACTATCCTATACTAATGATATGTTAAGTAGGTCCACTAAGTAGGACTGCTTGATGGGCAGAATGAACTGCTAGAACACCAGTGCTGATGAAGATTTTTGTGTTGTGAAAAGTTTGAGACATAATGTATAATTATAATGATGATAAAGTATCATCTTATTGGCCAGCCCTAATTGGAGGACATGTTTAGTACTTCTCCTCCTCAAAAAAGCTAGATAGTACTGATTTTATAATCCATTGTATATGAGCACGATGGAACCCCACTTATGGACAAAACTACCTTATGAAATAAAATGTAATGAAATATGCAAACTAGTATTGTCTTTGTCTTTTTTATCGCTGCAGGAAGTGCTAAGGGCTCAGCAGGAAAATTTAGAATCCGTGTCTTTGCATAGTAACATTTCTATTTGTCACTTCATTAAGTCTGCCATATTTAAATAGGGCTGTTTCTATTAGATCTGAGATCTTAATGCATATGCAAACCCACAGCAAGTTACTCGTAACATCCTAGAACAACATCAAATCAAATCAGTGATAGCTGCAGAGAAGTAGACACGGTTCTGAAAAAACGTGGTAACATTAAGTGAAGTGATGACCAGGTGGCAGGGTGGACAGAGAGGGGGCCCTGAAACTAAAAAAATATATAACCACTAGTTTAGTTGACTGTTGTGCTCTAGAACTAGCCAACACCAGCAGCCAGCTGGAGGCCAGTGTTGAGAAAGACAGGGTTCAAGTCCTAGTTTGACTATAGCATCCAGTTTGAGTTGGACTTCATCCAAACAAGAACAGACAGAGTCCGTTATGACGCAATGTTTGCACACTCATGATGTCGCACTTCTCTTTCATAAATATAGGCTAAAAGGCAAGCAGTTGCAGTCAGCACATGCTGTTAATATTGATAAACGCCAGCTTGAAGGTACACCATGCTGTTTCAGCAGGCACATAAAAAACTCCTGCTCCTGTTTTCAATAATCCCTGATCAGGTTTTTTCCGAATAATGTGATATGAATAGTGAACAATAGGGAGAAGCTGGTGCCTCTGTGTTGCACATTAGTGGAAGAGAAACTTGTTTCTTTTTAAATACTCTAATAATGTGCCATGTGACATTTACCAGCCTGGTCTACAGTTACAGTAGAGAAAGTCAAAGGGCAAAAGAATTGGCTGAGGGGTATAAATAGAAGGTCAGGCTTGCATGTGGCATTAAAAGTTGAAGGCGAGTAGACATTAGGCCTGTGTGTTGCTGGAATGTGTAGACTGCCAGTCTACATGTTGACAGCCAGCGTGTATCTCATAAAGAGAAGAATACAGTATACGCAGGAGTGTTTACACAGCCATCGCTGATAGTTTCTAAGAACAGTAACATTTTGATATTTTAATATTTGGTGTGCAACTGATAGAGCAGAAAAAGCGAAGAGCCCCCTTTGTAATGAAAGCTTATAGCCACCAGTTATCAACCTCATGCAAACTGCAGGTCTGCTGTGCATGTGACTGTAAAACTCTTGAATCTTGAATAACATTCTCACATTAAGCCACATGAGTTTGTTCAGCAATCTCAAACAGATTCATGTGGTTTCTATAACTGAAGGATATACAATTATTTTTTAAATCTGAGACTCTGTATCATTGTCCATTGTTAGTCTCTGTACTTATTATTATAGACACAGTCACTTTACATTTTATTCTTCTATTGTATTTGAGACTATATATGTGTACATACTACAAATTTCTTTCTTTTATGTTGTAAATTATTATTCGAGTGTTTATTCTTCTATATAACCGGCTGCTACTGTAAAAACTGCAATTTCCCCCTCGATCAATAAAGTATTTCTGATTCTGATTCTGATTCTGAGTTACATTAGCTTTGTAGCTCCAGCAAAAAAAACTAAAGAATCAAACTCACCAAGTTTGGAAAAAACAGAAAGTTGTGTAAATGTAAATTTTTGGTTAAACCACTGCATAAATGCATTAAAATGACTTACAATACAGAAACATGCAATAAACAGACTATAAATATGGGAAAGAACTAAAAGCGTCAGAGTGTGTGAAGCCGGTCCTTCAGTTTCTGATGCAGATTTTCTATGATGAACAGCTTAATAATCAGCACAATTATAAAGAATGTACTGAATATTCATGTGAAAAGAGTGTGATTGCCTACAGCTGAATGTTTCCTCTTCTCTCAGTGTACAGCTCAATTTATTGCAGCTACTACTGGCCTTCAGCTTATTTACATTCATGCCCAGCGCTTCTCTACACTCGCCAAACAAAAGGTAAAGAATGACACTACAGCTGCTGCATTTTAACACCAAGTGCAATAAGTCCCACAGAGTCATGGATGGTTTTCAGTAAACATTGGAGGTGAGAGTGACACACTATTAACTAAGTTACTTGGAATGCACCTTTGAAGTGAGAGAAGATTAAGATAAATTAACTTCAATTGAACTACATAACTGAAAATTATATCACTACTCATTTTTAGAAATTAGAAAATGTGCATATTCTCAACTCTAGAGCACAAATCAGGCGACTCATTACACTTCTTTATTCTGGTGTACTGGCTCTGGGCCCACTCTTTTTTAATCTATCACCTGCAAGGGGTCTGACAGCGCCACCCGGTGGCATGAGACACTATTGCACTACAGGTTGTCTGTCAGTTGCATGACATCAGTTTCTCATTTAGCCTGTACAGTGTTTTACAGAATGTCCTGGAGGCTCACTTCCCCGCTTAAAAAGGTTTATATTCTCTTCTTTTCTATTTTTTCATCTACCTGTAGCATCTGTGTAGTTTTATATGCCAAAAGCCATCACAATTATATTTATACATGACAAGTATTCACACTTTCTGTGTCCCTTTTTACATTTTTATAGAATTAATGAGCCTTTAAGACTGATATATGTAAATCTGCTCACCGTTCTTATCAACTGCTATTTCAAAAAGCAGTCCAATTAAAAAAAACTAATTGGAACTTCAAATTATAGTTCAAAGCTGAACTGCTGTAAGCTAAATAGGTGGAAATATGTAAACATATTGGTTTTCAGGCCAAAACAAATAGTAATTGAACATAGTCTCCATACTTGTACAATATGGACTGGGGAGTGAGTGGTATATTGTGAAAGTTTAACAATGTTTTCATTCTATATCGAGCAAAGCTCAGATTAAAGAAAGGCACATATAGTTCTTATATACACCCACAACACAGAACACTAGTACATGGACCAGAATTAGTACAAAAATGTTGGAATGCTGTGGAAAATGTAAAAAATGCAATTAGATGCCAGCAGCAGGATTCAAATAAGGTTTAGGTTATTTGAAAACAGGTCAGTAACATGAGTGGGTAAACGGAGCATTCCAGAGGTCAGAAGAAAAGATGAGGAAGGGGTCATCACTCTGTGAAAGATTTCATAAGAGTAATGTTACTCAATGTAAAATAGCAAAGAAATAAATAGGAACACTATTTGTACACTAGCTATCGAGGTGCACTGTGGGATTGTAAGTGTGCACATCATGTGTTTTTGGACACCTCTACAAAATCTCTTCAATGAGGACACTGTATAGATTAAATAAGGCATAGTTTCAGACATAGCCATGATCTGTATATCGTCACAGTCCAATGAAAAACATGTATCTCCGTTTTTGTCGATTTTAGGTTTTATACAAGATTTGAACACACCAATGGTCGTTTATATTGTGTAAACTTTTCATGTTCAATGGACAAATAGAAATGCTCCAAAACTGCTTGGAAAAAATTCTGATCCATTGCATTGAAAGTAAAGTATGTTTTTTTCTCCCCTGTAAAGTTGCAATTTTGGATTTTGGAGATTTTTCATTTTTTGGAGATTTTTCATTGGACAGCGATGACATGTATGAGCACATTGTATTTGAACTGGATAATTCCGGATGCCTTCCAGATGCTGCGTCTTCTCGTCCAGTAACCAGTGACTGAAAACCGCGTACCAAACGTCTTCCCACTGTAACTTTTTCTTTGAAGTATTTCAGTCATTGAAGTATTTTCTGTCATTTCTGCCATTTGTACAGCTTTAAACCACAAAATTCACCCAAAGGCTGTTGCAGTTTTTCAAAAGCTTCTCCTGCCTCTTCAGAGATGGGGCCCTAATCTTTCCTCTACAAAATCTGGAGACCACTGTGGCTCTGCTGTAGGGAAAGCATGTTTATGACAACAAAGCTTCAGGTGTACATTTTGAGAGGTCTTGGACGGTAATGCCAAAGTCAACTCAGCACTGAAGGTCCACTAATCTTAATCTGTGCTTAATGTCAGACTATTAATCTGGCCCAATAATATCTAGCTGCTGTTGTGAGAATTTCCATACATCAGGTGAACATTGGAAAGTAATCCAATGCAACCACACGAGGGCGCTGCTGTTACAACTGGTCTGGAATGAAAGGAGCCGCTCCAAGCATTTTTATTAGAATATATTAGAATGAAAGCTCTGTAATTCATAGGTTCCTCAAATGTAATTAAAACTGGTTTCATTTTCAGACGTAAAACAATGCAGGCTCTCAGACATAAATGTATAATTTATCACAGATCTAAAAATCCATAAATGTCTCTTGAAATTATAGAGTATTTTTCTTTTGATAGCTGCTGTTTAAAAGTCCAGCAGAAATGTTACAGCAAATAAACTGTAAATCACAAAGAAGTAATCAAAAACTCAGAACAACAGCCTCCTTTCAGACACGTCTGAGAGCCATTTTGAAAAAACGAATAGTCCTCAGGTACCATGGAGGGTTTTTAATGTTTCAAATAGTTTAACACATCTTTTAGAGGGAGCTAAAAATGTGTGCCTGGAATGACACTTCTTTAGCAAAAGCAATTTCCTCCCAGTATTTATGTTGAGCTGTGAAATGTGTAAAGTATCAAACCATAACACTTCGGTGGTTTGTCCACCCCGAATCAAAATGAAGAAAAGCGCCTGGGGCGTGTGTCCACTTGAAAAGACCCTGATGTAATGTCCCAAGGAGATGGGTCACTCTGCTGAACTAATACACTGCCCTGTCACTGGGGCAGAACCCCTTTAATTTACAGGCGCCCACACACACCCCATAAAAACACACACACGACCCAACCCTGCTAACTCTCCAATCTCGTCCCCCAATTATCAGGCCTTAGGCTGAGGCAATATGGCTGGCTGGAAGCTCTAGAAGTCTCTGCGGTAATCTCAAAGCCCTCATTCTTCATCCCACCGCATCTAGCTTTTTCCAATCTCTTTGCTTTGACGAGTCTGGCTATTATTTTTCTGCGGTAAAGCAAACTAGCTGAGGTTAAAGTCAAAAAGAGTGCAAACAAAGGGAGGGAGATCGATACCAAAGCTCTACTCATATCGACCAGGTGTAAATATGCCTCCAAACAGGCTCAGCATAACAAAAACAATAATGACAGAAGTATAGCTTGTAGGATATTAAATTAAGACAGAGTTTAACAACAACGCTGCGTGTTATGAGTACTGCTGGTGAGGTTTTTATACCTGTTTACATTTCTGCATTGATCAGTTCTAATGCCTGCTGTTATACTGAGGACGATGAACTCGAGGAGATTCAGTACTAAGCGGATTATAATTTGGGATTTAAAGTTTATGTAAAATTCTTTAGAGATTGTTTAGACTAGTTAGAAAGTCTGTAATGAAAAAAATTAAGCATTATGTTTTATGCTGATATTGGCATATAGTCATTCTCTACAACATGAGACTTATTTTTAACCTTAGATATTAACTGGTGGAGAATATGTTACAGTGCACAAGTCTTAGGTACCTAAGCACAGTGCTTAAAACTATGTATCTTGTCTGCAATTATGTTTTTGCTTGTAAATTCACCACCTGCTGATATTTTCATGTTGGGTAAACATCAAGTGAAGACTAAAAAATCACTTTTTGGACAGTGCAAATTAAAAACTGAAGGAACTTTGGTTTCTATTTATACTCTTCCTGTGAAGGTATCAGTTAGTTCCTTTCCAGATCTTCAGCTAGCTCCCTAGAAGAGCCGATTGTTGTTAGAGTCAGAGAGTTAAGGCTGCTCTGGACAGTTCCTACTGACAATTCTTGACCTGCCTAACTAGTCTTAATGAGTCACCCGAGGCCTAATGAGTTCTGAGACTTTACAACTCTTATTTGTAACATACACTACTAGTCAAACGTTTCAGAACACTACCAGCCAAACATTTTAGATCACTACCAGTCAAACGTTCTAGATCACTACCAGCCAACGTTTTAGTACACTACTAGTCAAACGTTTTAGATCACTACCAGCCAACGTTTTAGATCACTACCAGTCAAACGTTCTAGATCACTACCAGTCAAACGTTTTAGTACACTACTAGTCAAACGTTTTAGAACACTACCAGCCAACGTTTTAGATCACTACCAGTCAAACGTTCTAGATCACTACCAGTCAAATGTTTTAGATCACTACCAGTCAAACATTTTAGAACACTACTAGTCAAACGTTTTAGAACACTACCAGCCAACGTTTTAGATCACTACCAGACAAACGTTCTAGATCACTACCAATCAAATGTTTTAGTACACTACCAGTCAAACATTTTAGTACACTACCAGTCAAACGTTTTAGTACACTACCAGTCAAACGTTTTAGTACACTACCAGCCAAAAGTTATAGATCACTACCAGTCAAACGTTCTAGATCACTACCAATCAAATGTTTTAGATCACTACCAGTCAAACGTTTTAGTACACTACCAGTCAAACGTTTTAGTACACTACCAGCCAAACGTTTTAGATACACTACCAGCCAAACGTTTTAGATCACTACCAGTCAAACGTTTTAGATACACTACCAGCCAAACGTTTTAGGTAACACTACCAGTCAAACGTTTTAGTACACTACCAGACAAACGTTTTAGTACACTACCCAGCCAAACGTTTTAGATACACTACCAGTCAAACTTTAGTACACTACCAGTCAAACGTTTTAGATACACTACCACCAAACGTTTTAGATACACTACCAGCCAAACGTTTTAGTTACACTACCAGACAAACGTTTTTAGATACACTACCAGCCAAACGTTTTAGTACACTACCAGCCAAACGTTTAGATCACTACCACCAAACGTTTTAGTACACTACCAGCCAAACGTTTTAGATCACTACCAGTCAAACGTTTTAGATACACTACCAGCCAAACGTTTTAGTACACTACCAGCCAAACGTTTTAGATCACTACCAGCCAAAAGTTTTAGATCACTACCAGACAAACGTTTTAGTACACTACCAGCCAAACGTTTTAGATCACTACCAGTCAAACGTTTTAGATACACTACCAGCCAAACGTTTTAGTACGCTACCAGTCAAACGTTTTAGATACACTACCAGCCAAACGTTTTAGTACACTACCAGCCAAACGTTTTAGATCACTACCAGACAAACGTTTTAGTACACTACCAGCCAAACGTTTTAGATACACTTTCAGTCAAACGTTTTAGATCACTACCAGTCAAACGTTTTAGTACACTACCAGCCAAAAGTTTTAGATCACTACCAGTCAAACGTTTTAGATACACTACCAGTCAAACGTTTTAGATACACTACCAGCCAAACGTTTTAGTACACTACCAGCCAAACGTTTTAGATCACTACCAGACAAACGTTTTAGTACACTACCAGCCAAACGTTTTAGATACACTACCAGCCAAACGTTTTAGATACACTACCAGCCAAACGTTTTAGATACACTTTCAGTCAAACGTTTTACATCACTGCCAGCCAAACGTTTTAGATACACTACCAGCCAAACGTTTTAGATACACTTTCAGTCAAATGTTTTAGATGCACTACCAGCCAAACGTTTTAGATACACTACCAGCCAAACGTTTTAGTACACTACCAGTCAAACGTTTTAGTACACTACCAGTCAAACGTTTTAGTACACTACCAGTCAAACGTTTTAGATGCACTACCAGCCAAACGTTTTAGATACACTACCAGCCAAACGTTTTAGATCACTACCAGTCAAACGTTTTAGATACACTACCAGCCAAACGTTTTAGATACACTACCAGTCAAATGTTTTAGATGCACTACCAGCCAAACGTTTTAGATCACTACCAGCCAAACGTTTTAGTACACTACCAGCCAAACGTTTTAGATCACTACCAGTCAAACGTTTTAGATACACTACCAGCCAAACGTTTTAGTACACTACCAATCAAACGTTTTAGTACACTACCAATCAAACCTTTTAGCATGCTACCAGTCAAGCGTTTTAGTACACTACCAGCCAAAGGTTTTAGTACACTACCAGCCAAAGGTTTTAGTACACTACCAGTCAAACATTTTAGATAACTACCAGCCAAACGTTTTAGATACACTACCAGCCAAACGTTTTAGATACACTACCAGTCAAACGTTTTAGATACACTACCAGCCAAACGTTTTAGTACACACTACCAATCACACGTTTTTAGTACACACTACCAATCAAACCTTTTAGCATGCTACCAGTCAAGCGTTTTAGTACACTACCAGCCAAAGGTTTTAGTACACTACCAGCCAAAGGTTTTAGTACACTACCAGTCAAACATTTTAGATAACTACCAGTCAAACGTTTTAGTACACTACCAGCCAAACGTTTTAGTACACTACCAGTCAAACAGTTTTAGTACGCTACCAGACAAACGTTTTAGTACACTACCAGCCAAACGTTTTAGTACACTACCAGCCAAACGTTTTAGATACACTACCAGCCAAACGTTTTAGTACACTACCAGTCAAACATTTTAGATAACTACCAGTCAAACGTTTTAGTACACTACCAGCCAAACGTTTTAGTACACTACCAGTCAAACAGTTTTAGTACGCTACCAGACAAACGTTTTAGTACACTACCAGTCAAACAGTTTTAGTACGCTACCAGACAAACGTTTTAGTACACTACCAGCCAAACGTTTTAGTACACTACCAGTCAAACGTTTTAGTACACTACCAGTCAAACGTTTTAGTACGCTACCAGACAAACATTTTAGTACACTACCAGCCAAACGTTTTAGTACACTACCAGTCAAACGTTTTAGTACACTACCAATCAAACGTTTTAGTACACTACCAGCCAAAAGTTTTAGTACACTACCAGTCAAACGTTTTAGTACGCTACCAGACAAACGTTTTAGTACACTACCAGCCAAACGTTTTAGTACACTACCAGTCAAACGTTTTAGTACACTACCAGCCAAACGTTTTAGTTACACTACCAGTCAAACGTTTTAGGTACACTACCAGTCAAAACGTTATAGTACGCTACCAGACAAACGTTTTAGTACACTACCCACCAAACGTATTAGTACACTACAGTCAAACGTTTTAGGTACGCTACCAGACAAACGTTTTAGTACACTACCAACAAACGTTTTAGTACACTACCAGTTTAAGACTTTTTAGGTACACAAACCAGCGAAACATTTTAGATCACTCTCCCAGCCAACGTTTTTAGTACACTACCAGCGAAACGTTTAGTACACTACCAGCCAAACGTTTAGTACACTACCAGTCAAACGTTTTAGATACACTACCAGTCAAACGTTTAGATACACTACCAGTCAAACGTTTTAGTACACTACCAGTCAAACGTTTTAGTACACTACCAGCCAAACGTTTTAGTACACTACCAGCCAAACGTTTTAGTACACTACCAGTCAAACGTTTTAGATACACTACCAGCCAAACGTTCTAAAAACTGATGCTTGTTAGATACATCTCTGTGTAAAGTCACCTGCTTGTTTGCATGCCCTAGTAGAAAAAACAGCATAGTCCAGCATTATCTGTTAAGCAGCAAACCCAGCATATTGAGGTGTCAGCATATTAGAAGACGCAGAAAACATAAGTTTTATCTGTATTTTCACACTAAGTAGCGGCAGCAAACTGTCACCAGCTCTGGCTGCCACAATGGAAAGCAGGTAGGTCACCTCCAGCCACACAATTCTACTTAACAGTAAATTTATCAACAACCTCTGCAGCCCAACACAATAAAACATACTTAGAATTCAAAATCTCTCATACTGCAAGAGCAGCGCTTCCTCCATGTGGGGCATTTCTGCATGGCCACACCTCCCACACTCCCTCAGCAGCACTGGCCAATGCAAATGGTTGCTGGTGTGCTGGTCAATAAGCATAATCATACTGGGTGACCTAAACCAGTTTAAACCAGCATATGTTTAAGTTTGAATTCATTCTAATGTATTAATATAAGTTCATCCTAACATCTCCCGTGTGCTGGCCGCATGTCCAGCGAAAGATGTTAAATCAGCAAATACAGGTAACTACATTTCTGTATAGACTAGTTATTTTAGTTTTCTAACATATTGTAGTGCCTCGCCATTGGCTCATAATGCCGAGATGAGGCTCTTGGGAAGCTTGGGAGACTTATATTGTAAATAAGTTTTGTATGGGTGCTGTTTGTGTGTTTATGGCTTGGATGTGCCATTCTGTGCTGGGCTGTGGGGCAGGAGTGCACTGTTAGGGTCCGCTATTAACTGTAAATATGTGACTAGAGGTGACCTGACTGCTTATCTTCTCTTCTGTTTCTGTGTTCAACAAAAAAACTTTGCTTTTAATTCTCCACCATCACTTCCATTATGGTGCAGCCGGAGAAGGTCATTACTATGGCAGCAGTTTCATTATTGAACAGCGGAATAGACTACAAAGGTAGATAAACGTAAGTTAGATAATTCTCCTGACATCACAGACACAATTCATTTAAGGTTATATTTGCAGCATACAGTAGTTATATATATTTTTTTTAATTCCCGTATGGACTAGGAATTAAAACATTAAGGGTGTTTACAAACTGCCTCAATAGTTATGCACACAGACAGCTGCTCCACAGTATATTTACGTCAGTATGAAATTCAGTTCCATTCCAGATTTATTATAGAGCGTTTTAGACGGTCACAAAGCAGCTTTACAGAATTCCTGGCCTATGTCCCAAATGAGCAACATACAAACGATGTACACATACCTTTAACCCTTTGATGCACAAGCTAAGTAAATATGCTCCTGACAGCAAATAGTGATGTGTTGTGCGTTAGAAGGGCAGTGGCACAAAAATTATATTTATCAAAAAGCAAAAAAAAAAACTGATATAAGAATTTGTGATGATAAATTCATAGAAGCTTAAACGATGAAAATAATTTACTGCAAAGATATAGAAAATAAAATCTCAGTGGGGTCACTTTTGACTTGTGCATCAAAGGATTAAAGGTACAACATAGGCTTTAAGCTCCAACTACATCCCCTTAATACATTGTGAATTTATTTCTTCAGGGAAATGTTAGTATTTGGACATTTTCATAAGCTAATGTTTTAAAAAGAACAACAAACAACATCAAAAGGCTGAAGACACAACAGGAAGTGTGGAGTCAATACAAATGATAAAAAATATAACTGCAATGGTGAAATTATGTTCCCTATCTAAAGGTACTGAAGATGTATTCTTGAGGGTACCAGCCAAGTGACAGTTCAGTACCCTTATTTCTGAAAGGGTAAGAGCAAGACAAAAGAAAACCCATTCTGCTACTGTCGACTCAACAAAGAGTATAAATAAAGAAAGAATAATTGACTTATGTGAAAATCAGTGACTACTGTTAGAATCACATCACAGGGATAATAAATATTAAATGCATAAACAGCAAGAAGTTTCAAGTTCCAAGTTTCAAGTTTCAAGTTTATTTGTCATTTGCACATCATGTCAGGACATAACATGCATTGAAATGCTAGGGGTGAGGCTCAGATACAACTCTACAGCAGGGCAGCATTATATATTTAAAAACAGTGCAAACATACAATAAATAGACAATATTAAAATAAAATAGACTAGAATATATACATTTAGTAATAACTGCAATATATAAAGGACTATACAAAACATACACAAGATATATACATAATATATACCTACCATGACGACACAAACACAAAAGTCAGGCACAAACAAGGAGGTCTATGTGCTTACCACGGTGTGAGCCTTAAGAGAAACATACCTTTAATGGAAAATCTCTGCTCACTGTGTGGGTTGTTAATCTGCCCCCAAAAGCCTTGTGCGCTCTTGCTCATAATAATGACAGATGCTGCCTTAATCAAAAGATGAAAGGCAATCAATATCAGAACTAGTAGTGGTAGTAGTAGTTATCCCCTGATAGTGGGCTGCACTGCATTCAGAAAGGTGTTTGCAGTTTATGTGAGGTGGTGTTTTAGTACAGTAGGGAAAAAAATCACAGCATCCAGATGTGGATTTTACTGTGAGACAGCACAATACGCACAATACACAAGTCTATACATAAAGGTGCACAAGCCAAGTTAAGTCAAAGTTTATTTATATAGCACTTTTTACAACAGATGTTGCCACAGAGCAGCTTTCACAGCAAATCCAAGCTTAAATGAGCAAGACAAGAGCAACAGTGGCAAGGAAAGCTCCCTAGGAGTAAGAGGAAGAAAGCTTGAGAGGAACCAAGACTCAAAAGGGGAGCCTGTCCTTCTTTAGTTGACAGCAGATAACAAAACAGTAACCAAACAAGTGCAATATGAATAGAGAAAAATATTAATATAGAATATAAATTAAATATGAAATCTATTATTATACAATACTAAACATATAAAAAGTAAAAAAAAAAAAAGAAACCAGCCTGTCTTTAGACAGAAGTATTTAGATTAACCAATAATAACCAAAGACTACCCTATGGTCTATCACCAGAGTAAAATTGAAAAATAGAGCTATAAAAATCTGTCACTGCTATTAATGAAAACCAATAACATGAGAATTAAATCCATGAACACTGATGACTACTGTTAGAGACCTATTGTGGTGGTCTGTCAGCATGAGAGGAGCTTGTATTGAGAGGCAGGTGTATGAATAAAGAGTGTGAGTCTGTGCAGGGACCATTATCATCAAGACAGTGTGTGACATACAGATGAGTTTTCTGCACAGCATTGAACGGCAGGAAGCTCTATATTGGTCAAGCTGGTCCAGAAGGTGTTTGAGAAGAGGCACCTAATCAAGGCAGATAAAGCAAAAGCATGAGACAGCAGAAGATGCTTAATTGCTCAGCTCGGCAAAGAAACACACAGACAGTTCGTTCTGTTTTGAGTGGCTGAGAACAGTATACAGTCTTGACAGAGTGCAAACAGTAACTCCGGCAGGCCTGGCCATGACAGCCTAACTTAAAAGAAGTACCAGAAGGTAGCAAAGACAGGAGGGCTCCTTGAGATGTCAACACCCCTCCGCACCACTGCCAACAAACTTGAGTGAATGTGTGAGAGCAGCGGGATGACAGCAGTGACATTCTCAGTTTACCATAACACTTCTTGCCAGTGAACCCCCAGATCTGCACCTTGACTAAATAGGTGAATTTTTAGCCTAGACGTATAAGCTGAGGCTGTTCTGAGTCCTGAACACTGACTGCAAGGTTATTCCAAAGCTGGGGGGGGGCTTTGTATGAAAAAGCTCCCCCAAACTTATCAGTTCTTGTAAGGACTGTAGCTGCAGCAGCTTCATAGAGCCTTTGCTGCTACATCCAGACAACAGGATATTACAGTAATCCAACTTTGATGTAATAAAGCCATCAACATTTTGCAACATACCACATCAATTTCTTAAGTTGGCAATATTTTGAGGATTGAGGAAAACTATTTTAGTAATACTGTTTGGGATTGATTGTGATGCCAAGGTTTTTATGGATGCAATTGAGAACCCATTAAGATTTAGTGCTAAATTAGACCATTTATTCTAGCAGCTTTTAAACAAAGAGAAGGATTTCTGAGGGCATTACTTAACATAAAGTCATTTAACACAGTCTTTAACCCGATCCTCGGTCATATTAAGTTGAAATGTATCATCGAGTTTGGTTGGTATAAACAACAAAGTGTCGACAGCGTAGCAATGGACATCAAAGCCATGTAAACTTATAACAGTAGTCAGAGGGGGCATATATAAGCAGAATGGTAAAGGTCCCAAAACAGAACCTTGTGAAACACCATACATTACTTTTGTTTGAACAGATAATTTGCTGTTTACATTTCCAAACTGATAGCAATCAGAAAGATTGAGCCTGCTTCAGTACGTGCCCTTCTATAAGGCTATTGTTTCAGGTGTTTCTACATTTCTACTTAAGTTATTTTTTTGACAGTCTGTTTTACAATTCAAATATGTTCACTGTATCATGGGGCAAACATGTCTGCCTTTTACTTGGAGCCACATTATCTGAAGTATAACTAAATGTATCCTTTAGACATGCAGTCATAACATTTAACTTGGTAGGTTCAGACAAACAGCCAAGTTAATAGATCTAGGCGGATATTGATAAAGCTACTAGTTGTGGAGGATGTTATTGTATCCTTTACAAAAGAACAATATATATTGAGACTGCTGTGCCGTGGGGGTCAATGGATGAATGAGCTATGTTTACACCAAAGGTCAAAATTAGAAGTGTGGCTGAAATAATGAGGGATGCCTACGTCACAAACCACATCCTGCTATTCATGTGTAATTGTCTAGCGATGCCTATCCACATCCTAGGAGCTACCTGAGATATAATAGTGACCATCTAGCTACACCCTGGCAACCACCCTGAGATACCAGATGCTCTTATTTAGAGTGACTTACAAAAGTGCTTTGTTGTGCACAGTGTATCCTAACTAGTACAAATAGGTTACAGTCCCAACTACCCTTCTGCTCAAAGACTGCCAGGAAGAAGGGCCAGTGCTGATACCAGGAAAAAAATAAGGTTAAACACAACAGAAGGGTAATACAAGTTCAATAAGTACTTAGATTAGTGCTCACTTAAGCCCTTCACAAAGAAATGGGTCTTCAGTTTGTGTTTAAAGACCATAAAAGAGTCTGCTGTTCAGACAGTTGGTGGAAGTTCGCTCCACCTTCTGGGCATCAGGACAGAGAAGAGTCTTGATTCTTGTGTTCTATGCATCTTGAATAATGGTGGTTCAAGCCAAGCTATAGGGAGGGGCGGGTCTGTTCTTGGCTTTGTAAGAAAGCATCAGAGTTTTAAATCTGAGGCAGGCAGCTACAGGAAGCCAGGGAAGGAAACACAGCAGTGGAGTGACATGAGTCAACTGAGACATGAGAAAAATCAAAAACAAGCCGTGCTGCCTTCTGGATTAGTTGCAAGGGTCTAATTCAGAAGTAAGTTGCAATAGTCAAGCTTTGAGACTACAAGAGACTGGACTAGCACCTGGGTGGCCTTCTGAGAGAGAACAAGTTAAATCCGCGGGATGTTACTGAGCAAAAACCTGCATGAATTAGCCATGTTCGCAATATGAGCTGAGAACAATAACTTGTCATCCAGAATCACATCAAAGCTGCTTGCATTTTCACATGGAGCGATTAAGGAGAGATTGAGATGGCATGATCATGGTAAGGACATGTATTTCTAGGGATAAATAGCAGCTCAGACTCGCTAATACTGAGCTTCAGCTAATGGTATGTCCTCCATGAAGAGATGTCAGTCAGACGTTTCAAGATGTGGCTGAAACCTAAGTATCAGAAGGGGGGAAGGAAAGCATTAGTGCCTTCAGCATAGCGGTGATAAGAGAAGCCTTTATAGGATGTTACATCAGCAAGAAAATAAGTGTAAAGAGGACCCAGCACCGAGCCTTGAGGGACTCCAGTAGAGATCATGCATGGAACAGATGTGGACCCTCTCTAAGACCCATGCCAACACCGTAGCAACCACCTGGAATACAATTGTAGCCATCTAACTTGATATTATTTGATAATATTCAAAGCATACATTTGATCAACATAATAAAGTATTTGTTTTCATTATGAATGTTCATTATGAATGTTCACTACCATTTAATGGACATGACTTCATTTCTCTAATAAGTCCTGCATATTGTTTTACTCTCTCTGCCGTGACACATCCAGTTCAGTTTAGAATTGAAAGGCTGGTTAATTAGTTAATGACTTAAATCAGGCATGCTGGCAGCATATAACTCGAACATATGCAGAGCAGTGAAACTCCAGAACCAGGACTGAGAACCACCTAAAATATAATAATGTGTTGTATGTATTGTATGGAAGAAAAGAGAATATTTCATGTTGATGCTCTAAAACATACAATTGTTTATTTCTATCTTACAGAGAGATAAACTGCTTCTTCACACACAGTGCTAAACCTCCAACCTAATGACTGGGACTCTGAAAAACTTTAAAGATTCAGAAAGGAAGTGAACTACATATTATTCCCCCTGAACACCATATTATTATTCTCTTGTGGTCTATATATAACAGTATGTCAAACATTGTCAGAATCTATATTGTCTATTGGATAATTAAGATTAACTACTTATTTTTAGCCACACAACAAGTAAAGAAGCATTTCTCGGGTGATCAGTTTAAGTAAAATAGGTTGTGGTAACATAATTAGTTGTGGTACAGGTTGTGTACGGCTGAGTATTTGTCACACAGGCCCCGCTGAACCTAAGGACTACAAGTGTGAGATTCTGGACTACATTAACCATAGGAATTTTGACTGGTGCGCAGTCAAAATCAAGTCGGAGGAAACAGCGCCATTAAATATTTTTAGCTGGATTTTATTTAACCATTTGTATATTTTATATGTTAGAGAAACAAACATGTATAATGTATAAATACTGTGAAACACTTTATAATAGCAATGCAAGAGCTAAATAAAGCTATATTTAACATTTTCGCAAAATATCCTGTTGTTTCCCGGGACATATATTCCTGTGGTACGGCGCCAAAACATAAACAGTGATTTGAGTTCACACTTAGCTCTTAGTTGCTAATTACAAAGCTAACTAACTTACGTTCAGCAGTCACTATCTGCCCGGTTATCCTAGAACAACACATCAAACTGCCATACGATGCCGAAGTTTGTCTACTTTGTTTTTCTTCTAAACGCTAAGCGGGTTTTTATGTCTGACAATAATTTATTTCCTCTTCTTGTATTAACTAGTCAGCTATGTAGAAACGCAGCTTGCATTGTTATATATTTGATTTATCCAGAATCTTCTTAGAAAGAAGACCAGCATAGTTTTATTTACTAGCTACCCGCTGTCTGCTAAATCTGAATATTTGTTGTTTTTGTTGAGTTCTGTTAATGATTCAGTGAAATTTCTTCTTTTTCAGTGTCAAACGAACCCTTCAGTTAGAAGACAAGGAAAACGTAAGAACTGTATCACTGGCTGAGCCATCACTGATTCACATATTGCAGACCCATGTGGTATTACCTGCTTTTTCTTTGTTTTTACTTAGTATTTTAGTGAATGATGACATCTGGTATAAGTTCTCAGAAGGCAAATGGTATCCAGTTGTGCTCAACCCAAGCTTATCATACTGATTAATTACTGGAACATTCTTATCAAGTAGATTTCTTTTGTAATATAGACATATTGTAATGCAAATGTTGGTCTTCTCTCTCTCTGTCTGTCTGTTTGGTCTGTTTGACTGTCTTTAATAAAACATCTAATTTCCATCAACTTGTAATCTAGACTCCAAAAAAGAAGAAGACTTTGGACAGACTCTACTCCCCAATGACTGGCACCATGCCTATGAGCCCAGCAGCCAAAACCCAAGGTGGTGGAATTTATTTAGAAATGTTATCATAGTGTTTATTAGATAACCTCTGCTTAAGGCTACTTGTTAGGATTGAAGAAAGAAAATCTCTGTATTTTAACACTGTTGTTCCAATCTTAAAAAATATTGCAATACTGTAAGCTTCTTTTTACCTTCTAGAGTTGTAAATACACACTCACACTATTAGAAATGTAGTATTTCCTACTTATTGTATTAGGCCCAGCCACTTTTCCAGGGGTCCCATTACAGACTGTATCTTTTGCCATGCAGAATGTGGCAGTCTTCTGGCATTGGAAAGTAATTTATGTCTTTTGTAATGAATAAAAATAGCCTGTTTGGTACGTGCTCTCTTGGAGAGATGGATACTTAGTAGTTTGTGTACTTACCTTTCATGAAGAAACACAGGGAAACATGTCATAAGGAGACAGTTCAATAAGCATGAGATCAACTAGACTTTGTTGTCACAAGTTCCCAGATAACAGCAGTTTGAGAACATAGGCTACAACCTAGAACGGTCCACCATGCGCACATCACTCCCACATTAGTGCTACTCTCTCTCTCTCTTTATCATTTACTCTTGCTCACCCACACACATGCATACTGCACCAAGCAATAAAGTTACTGTTACACTTTCTGACTACAGGACTGCTGTTGACAGTATTTGGCTGGTGGATAGAGCTGAGTGATATACTGTGGTTCTTGCTTGTTTTGGAAAGTAATTGTCCTGCGTCTGGAAGTGTGATTTCTTTAAGAATCTATATAGTCTATCCTTTTACCACAAAGTACTGAAAAAGCATAGTTTAATGAACTTTATTAATGCTAATCTTATGTAATTAGTTATGGCTATATACTGAATACACATTCCTAAATTAGAGTGCAATTTTAGAAAGACACAGGAGGGAAAACTCTGCTTTTGTTATTGTTTATTTAATTCACAGGTTTCCATACGGTTACTGGGTTGTAATTTTTTTAGTTTTGAGAGTGTTCTACTTATTAACTTTATTCTACTTATTATACTGAATAAAATATAATTATTATTTTGCCTGCCATAATCTGCTCCAGTCTGCTGCTGCTCTGGTAATCTCATAAATGAAGCAGGCAATTTGTCATTTGCCTATATCCATATGTAAAAAGAAATGGATTACAAATGTAGTAGTTATGGGATGTAAATACATGCCCAACACCCTTAGCACTTGTGAACATTACCAGTACTGTGGAGACTGTATGTGTATGTGTACCAATAACTTTTCTAAAGTTTTTAAGACATTTTAATCTAGTAGGACACTCTTTTATATGTAAGATTATTGGCTGCAAAGATCTTCAGCATTAGCAATACCCTGGAAGTTCTAGTAGTCTGCAATTACACTGCAGTGAGACTGTGCCTCCTGCTAACCCTTACTCATATGTTTTGTACATACTGATTTGATAGATTGCTGACATTTAATGTTTCCTCAGCAGGTAATTCCAAAACCAGTGGGACGACTGTCAATTCCTTAGGAGCAGAAGAGCCACAGACAGCAGAAGACAGGTGAGTGTATTTGTGAAATCATGAAATAGTACATTTTAAAAAATAATAATCCACAATTAATTTTGAGAGAAATTATTTTTAAAATAATTGCCATTTACAGCAACAATTTCAGTATTGCATGGTAGGAATTGGAGGTTTTTCCCTTAGTTACCTAATGCATTCATATTCCCCATTTATTGCATTTGCTATTTTTTTGCAGTCACCTCCTTTTAAAAAAATCTGTTGTTTTCTTTGTTAATTGTATACAGCATCTCTTTTTGTTTTGCTTGTTTTTAATGTGGATTTCATGTGGTTACTGACAGTATCAGGCCATTGGAACGAAAAGATATTGCTCATCATTAGAGGATATTTCCTTTGTCCCACTTGGCTGATGGTCATTATGACTGATCAGAATTTAATGACAGGACATGGAGGGAACTTCATCACCAGGCAAAAGCCTTTATGATTTAGACAGCACTAAAAATAGTTGGATAAGGAGTGTTTAAGAAAAGACCTATTTCCTTTTCAGCGCTTACTAACACAGGGCCCCACTCGATCCATCAAGACAAGCATTAGTTTTGAATTTTATAGTGAAGTCATTTAAGAGGAAGCTGGTTAAATATATATAAAAACATCAATAAAGACAATGAGCTTATGATTCATTTAAGAAAGTATTCATTTGGCGAGTCTTGCTGGAGAGCCATTCCACTGCCAGATGTAATAGCGTTGTGATCTCTGAAACAGGACTGCAGACATAGCTGTGAAAAAATAATAGATCACAACAATAGATAGTTTCAATGTTATTGTTATAATTTTATGCTCTCTGAAATTTATTTTTCTAGACTGATGAAGATAGGATTAAGACAATATTTTATTTATTTATTTATTTTTTTTAACTAAAAGTCTGGGGATTGTACTAATAGGCTTGTTCTCACAAATTAATATGTGTAATTATTTTTTTTTCCCCCTCCAGAATGCTTTTTTTCAGAATTGAAGTGGAAAAGTCTATTGAGGCATTAATGGAAACCAGGCAACAGTTGAAGACTTTATTGGTTTGTATGGCACATTAGTTGCTCTTCCTTATTTTTATCATTTTTCCTCATCACACAAAAAAATTCTAAAACATGTTATAGCATAATTAGCATTTAATGTGTGTCTACACTGAATGTGCTCATTCTATGTACATAAAATATAGTGTCTTAGACGTGCTGGTCATAGATTAAGCCCGGGCCTGGACTACATTGAAATGCTATTTATGAATCAGTTTTTTTTGTTTTTTTTTTTAAAGACATTTTCAGTCCAGGCCAAAGCTTTATCTGGGTCTGGGAAAGCCTTTAGTGTGCTAAGTAATATCTGGTTATTCCACTTTCTTTGTACAATTTGTTTGGATGTAGCCAATAGAGGGCAACAGGGAGCTGCAGAGTTTCTTCCTGATAGGTTCTGCTGACTTGCAGACTGAGCTCAAGAGACACAAAGAGCTGAGTGAGTCCTCATCACGCCACATGTTTCCACAATTTATTTACTGTGTGCTCAGCTATTCATACACATCTATTCTCTTACCTCAGAATACTTAGATATAGATTAGAGCATGTAGGTGCTCTGTGGAGATTTTTGTGTTTTTATGAATTGAATAATATGTATATTTTCTTTCCAGCATCTAAGATTACAGGTTATGTAAATGCAGCACAATGGAATTATAGTCTCCAAGGTAAGTGTATAGAAATTTAATAAATTCAAGGAAACTGAACTTCATTTCAGCTGAACAACTAATAATATGAATGTTCATGTTATGAACATTGAGTCTCATTCACCAATAGCTTTTTAACGTTTTTTTTTTAGTGATTTGTTCTTAAGAAAGTTTTTATGAAAATTCTGTCAGATTCATGACACTCGTTTGATTCTGTTCTAATCTGAAAACAAGTCCAAATTAGAGAATTTTAGCGTGAAAAATGTGTGTGTTAAGAAGAAATTTGTAAAAATGGGTGGTAAATGAGGCCCATTCTAAATATGTCATGATACCACAATTATGAGTTTGATACTGATACCAAATCTAAAGTGACACCAAAAAAGAATGTTAATTGTCTGATTGTTGTTTGGAACACAGAAATATAGTCTCATAGTTATAGTTATGTGAGTTTTTTTCTTACAAATACAAAACTGTACCATTGAATATAAGAAGGGGGGCTTATAAAACCAGGACATACAATGTAGCCTATTATTGATCTCACTTGGTTTAATAGAATTAAAAAACAGGGGTTATACCTCAGTTTGGTATAATGTTAAAGAGTTTACATACATTTATGCAGAAATTCCATGTTTGGTTAATTTAAGATTTTGTTAAAGTGAAAACAGGTTAACACTCAACAGGGAACAATGAGTTTAACACATTGTGGAAAAGACATACAGTAGAATGTAATGTTGTGTGTGTGTGTGTGTATGTATATATATATATATATATATATATATATATATATATATATATATATATATATATATATATATATATATATATATATATATATGCTTATACAAACATGAGTCAAATTAACATTGTATTTTTCTGCATTGTGGTACTGAAACAACTTTCAGTATACACACACTTTACACTAATCCTGAAGCTGAAACACCAACCATCTTAGTAAGAGAGCGGCTGGCACGCTTACAATACCTTGTTAGATAAACGCTGTTTCACAGAACCATCATTGTTTGCCTCTGACAGGAGGGTAAGTTGTGCCCTGCACTGAACTAATACAAATTACAGTATTATGATTGAGACTTCTTTTCCTTTGCTTAAAAGCGGTGGAGAACGAAAACATTTGGAGTTCCACTCATTTATGGCGCATGATTGATTTCAAGCTCTAAAGATTTCGCTCTTGTTCACATGGCGTTTGAGAAGGCTTTGGCATTTTCCAGTCGTGGGCTTATCAGTACTAGATGACCGTAAAAATGTTTGCTGCTGGAATAAAAGGCTCCTTTTTTTTTAAGCTAGAACAACATTTAGTTTTCATAACACAAACAACCGAGCGCTTCTCTTCAAGGGACAGAATTAATTGGATTATTTCAAGCACATATTCTGCCCTTAGCAAAGCTGCACTTGTGATCCGCTCGCATAATGGTGATTTGTAGCAAGTGAATGGGGAGGATTGTAATGAAGTTCAGCATGTTTTTAAGATAAGGTCGTTCAAAATTGTTTTAATTAGTCACACTCGAGGACCTCGGCGTATGCAGTGCTTGTAACTTGGCACAGCAGGAATGTCACATTTCTGATCACATGGTGGAGCGTGAAATTTATCAGTGCGCAGAGCCCGTCTTACAACAACAAAGTGCGCAATGTTTTCACGTTGATCGCCCAGAACTGTGAATTGAGCGTGCGTTGCTGTAAGACATGTATTCAGTAAACTGATTGTTATTCAAGGCTGCGTAGGGGGACTGCTGTGGCTCTCCAAGGGTGTGCGTATGAAATCAGGGCAGATGATCTTGATGTTTTAAGACTTGCTTGGAGTTAAATGTTTGTTTTGTAGAGAGAGATTTGTATCTGTTCACGATTGCAAAGCATGTCTGGGATCCCAGGGGCAAATCTTCTGTTAAGATTACGGGTGTCATGATTTTAGCTAACATTCAATTGCCATGTAAGTCATTGGTTGTCCACTAATTAACTGAGATCTTACACATCTCCCCTTCTGTCTTAGATTGGGAAATAAGTAACATTAACTCTATTCCCCAGTGGGGAAATTGGGCTGGTGTTCAGATTAACAGATATGCTGCATAGTTACAGTTTGTATGCTATGAAGAACCAATGGGGTGAACCATTTTGGTGCAGTGCCACCCTGAGGTAGACCAGTGCTGCACCTCTAGTTAGTCAAGAATACCACGGAGACAAGGAGTTATGAGTAATGTCATAATTGAGATTGATGGAGATGGATAGATTGAGAAGAATGGCTCACGTTTGTTAGCATGAATGAATATGTGAGTAGTAGTAGAACTGGTGAATATAATGATTTCTATCATTATCTTTGTTCTTAAAAGACCATTTTAGGAACACAAATGCAGGTTTATAAAGCCCTCGGTGTGTGAAAATATCATATTATTAATTGTGGCACTAATTCCTTTCTGTATGTTCTCACCGTGTCTGTGTGGTATTCTTCCCGGTGGTCCGGTTTCCTCCAATAGTCCAAAGATGTGCAGTCAGGTGCATTGGAGATACGAAATTTTCCCATAGGTGTGAGAATGTTTGCTTGTGTGTGTGTGTGTGTGTGTGTGTGTGTTTGCACTTTGATGGACCGGCAGCCTGTCCATGGTGTTTCCTGCCTGCTTTATGTCCAATGAGAGCTGGGATAGGCTCCAACAATCCCCCTCGACCCAGTAGGATGAGCAGATTGGAAAATGAATGAATGAATGAATAAATTTTTGTGGATGCTGTCTAGGAAAAAATTGATGTAGTTTTGTTGCTAAGGTTACTTAGATGAACCTAGTTACAACTAGCCAAAACAAGAGATGTGTATGCGCAGACAGTTGCACGTTATCAATGGGACACAATGTACAGAGACCAGGGTGTCAGAAAGATAGAGGATGAATAATAAGCAGTAAACGCAGTTTTATTCTAACATTAATGTTGCATTTATTTACTTATTAATTATAACTTTGACATTATTAGTGCATAAGTTCTTGTTTAACCAGCATTGATGAAGATGATAAACCGTAAGCAGATTTAACATGGAAGATTTAACACAGCTTAGTTTTGATATATGGGTTGTATGTGCTATGGTGTAAGGGGGAACATTTTGAAATTTAAACAGTGTTTTCAAAGTACATTAAACTCTTATTTCAGAAAGCATCTAAACTAATAGTATCTTGAGAGGTACTGACATGCATCAGTGGCTCTTCTTTGCCATTAGGGACCTCCAACTTCAAACATACATGCATCCCACGCTCCACACATCAGCGCACAAACGGTCACCCGAGCTGACGTGATGGTGAGGATATGACACTCGCTTGTGTCGAGGCCAAGTTGAGCGGCAGGCAGTGTGATCCCGCCAAGACAGCTGAGAAAATCCACAAGGATATTTTAACTTTGACAGGCAAACCTCTGAATCCATGTCCTTAATGCCGGGCTTCTACTGCTCTTAAACTCTCCCGGTGGCTTCTGCAAACAGTCCTGATGACTGTATGACTGAAATTATACTCCGAGTTGGAAAGGTCAGAGGAGGGAAGTCAAACTGCTAAAGAACAACTAATAACTCTTTATTGTAGGTCAGCGTTTATAAGGCTGCCTGACACCTACATGACTTTGTCATGACAGTTGACTTAAACGTACATAAACATTTAGAATGGCTTATTCAAATAGAGATAGTCTATCGTGAAGACTGCTTTTGTCAACTCTCCTGTCAAGTTGGCATATCCCTTACAGTCATATACAAAGGTTTGAGGACCCTGGTCAAATTCCATGGGTGTTTTAGTACACATCCTCTACAAACAACACACTTCTCCTGGTTTAATGCACAGTCATTGTGTATTTGCTGAATGTTGCTGTGTATTTGTTCAATTTGTTCAAACATGTTCTTTGAACAGATGTATTCAAACGTTTGCATATGACTGTGTATCAAGTCACATATAACATATGTGCTATTATTTTTTAGGGTGAAATGACACAGCACATTACAAGTGACGCTGCAGGTTAAAGTGTATATCAAAGTAATGCTCACTTTTGTGCAGTAAGCCTGATGTGGCAAGCTATGCTATGTTAATAGCTTTATGCCATTGTCACATATACTGCCATACACAATCATTTCAACTTCGAAAGTGTTATGATGCAACTTAATGTCAAAAAAACAAATAAGTGTCTACATGACCTCAGTGTCAGCTAGCAACCTTTATGTAAAATAATGAAAATAGTTTATGTAGGCCTGGGTCAGGTATGCTTATGTAGGCATTGTGAACACTGCCCTGTAGTAAAGTGTTGAGGAATAACTGGAAAGGCCTAAAGAAACACCGGGAGCAAGATTTTTCGGACTATTAAAAGTTTTTAGTAAGCGTTCTTGAAGTCCCTGCTTCCAACAGTTGGACTGGCTGTAAATTTTCCCAACTTGTTCAGGCATTACCAAGTGGCCAGACTTGCGAAGCATGTGCTGATGAGCACAAAATGGAAGAAGAGAGCACAATAATTCTGAGGCAAGTTTGCTGCTCAGACCGGGGGGCGTATTGATTATTTGTGTGTTGCGAGAGATTTGGAAAATTCAATTAAAGGAGTTGAGCAAAGGATTCATAAATCGGCCCTCACCTCTGCCCACCGCACGCCCCTACAGAGACGTTGTTCCGTTCTAAATCAATGTTGCACTTCACAATATATTTTCTTTGGAGCATGAAAATAAATAACATTTAAACAGTTCTGCTTACCGCTGAAACAAGTTTTATCTTCGCCAAAGCCCTCTGTCACTGCAAGGCGGCCTGCCTGCGCACACCGCAGAGGTAGTAACGGATTTTTATGGCAAATGTTCCATAAGAAAATCCTATATAATGTGAATTTTGCGATGGAAAAATGAGGAGGAAGGGGACGGATCAGCAGTATAAAAATTGATCAGGCCGTAGATGGGCTCGAGTCAGGGGAGATTTGTAAGACAGCCTTAATAGACTGTATTAAAGAAAGATTCCTTAAAAATGTAATAAAACAAATAGGTTTTCAGCAGTTGGCTGGGGAAAGGGTCACAGACCCTGCTCTCACCACATCAATCTGACACCGCTGATGGATAAATGGGGTCTGTTTGGGGTGAATTTTATGCTTTTTTAATGCTCTTTCTTTGGAAAACAGATACACAATTAAAGGCATGCTGTATATTAGAAGGCTTTTGAGAGGACAGGTGACTAACGCCTTTTCTTTTTCTTCCAGCTTCGATACAGTCGCAGTCATGCTTTTCCAACCGCGTACATCTGCAGTGGAATTTAATACGTCACTATAATTTAAACAGCTTTTTAGTCACCTCATTTGAATACAGATTACAGATGTAGCGCAGACATTGCTAGAGCTAATGTTGGTGCTATTAGATCTTTGAGGTTTTGTCTACTGTTATATTTTAACACCTCCCCCCATATGCCAGAGCTTTCATAATCTTGACTGCATGTATCATGTCAAAGATGATAATATAAAGCGTGTAATCCATTTGTGTGGTTCTTGCAGATACAACACAGACTGGCAGCTCATATGAGTTTCTGAAGGAAATCTTGAGGTAAGACCTTTTTCCCATGCAAATGGAATTGCTCTGCTTGTCTTTGGAGACGCTGCATCTTATAGTCAGTATGGGCGATGCACATTGAGCTACCTGTCAGGCTGAAGGCAGTGAGACGTCCGGGTAGCTGCCAGTCAATTCTGCTTGTGTCAAAAGCAGACTTAGCAGCAGACACCTTCCCATCCGGCCCGAGACACGTTTACGCTGAACCTGCTCTCCTCAAGGGCTTCTGCCTTTCCTTTTCACAACCAAGCTGACAAAATGTTGATTCTACGATGTACGCCGAGCTGCGCTGCTGCAAAAATGTTTGGACCTCTGGCATGCTGTCGCATTAGGACTGATGCAGACTGAGATCTATACACATGTTTGAAAAAGCTGGGGGGGAAAAGAGGATGTACACACATGCAGCTGTTTGGAGACAAGTGAAAATCAGGCTTTGTGAGATGGTTTGACGCCACTGTGCAGGTAGCTGCAGTTTTCATGTTTATCTCTCATCTCTTTATTTGGCAGTGGCTGAGAGCGGCAATCTGAACAGCTGGTGCCCACGCAAACCATTTCCTATTTCTGCTCAAGGTGGATCATATAACTCTCACTTTATCACCCCTAGAGGATACGTGAAGGACAAAAACGCAAGGAGGCCCATTAACAGAACCCATGTTTTCACATACGTTTTACTTTTTTTGTTGGGAGAATAGCTGGTCCTTGAACGTGGCACTGGTCACTATTGCCGTCAAGACCTCACCATACGATCACAGAAAGACATTCCTGTACTACATCCTTTTGTGCTGCGATTCAGTGGACCTCCAGATGTCTACTGTCCTTATATCTGACCCATCCACGCTCGCTTGATCAGATTTCTTCAACTCCTGTTCCAAATTCTACCACAATCAAAACTAACACCCAGATCAACAAATAGCAGAAACTGCAAACGTCAAGGTCCTTGGTGGATCCGTCCACTGAGTTAGTTGACTCAAGGAATACAGAATATAATTGTGCTTTTCAATGTTGTTTTGCATTAATTCTGTCTGAACTAACATTCCATTGTCCTCCTATGTGTGTGTATATTTGGCTGCAGGGCTTTTGCAAGCTGAAACACTATAGCCCCTTTGTGACCTGATAACATTTACAGTTGTAATGGATTTTTTTAATGTCAGTCATTAACTTCTGTGCGGGGGGGGCGGGGGTGGTTGTGTGCACTTTTGTTCCTCTGGTATTTCAGCTTTATGGTATTGTGTTCGGATATGTCCCTTCCCATCATTTTTGTTTTATGGCCCATGCAGTCGATGCGGTTTTATTTTAACATATAGGTCTTCTGTGGGCACAGTAGTTTGTTATTGTGGGGATAATTCTTTGTTGTTCAATTAAAGTGTTTAGATTCAAGCTTGGTCTCCTTAACTGACGAATATTAAATAGTACTCCTGGATTTTTGGATGTCTAAGAATGTTTCAGTTACTTTTTTCAGAGAGACCCATACACACATATTTCCTACAAAAGCATTTATTGATGTGTAGAAAATGTTAATAAATGATGGTCCTTGTGACTTGGTCTTACTCACAGTTCTTGCTACAGAGCTTTGCCTGTGACCAGTATTTGTGTGATTTAGCAAAACTGTCCCTCCATTCTCAGGATTCACCGTTTTACACTGTGCTGAGGGGACTTCCCCCAAACCATTACTATTTCGAGGAAATAAAGTTTTCCACCCTGCACCCATTCCATCCTAATTGGGGACACTCTCCTTTCCCTTGGTCATCTATCTCCATGATTGTCCCCTTTTCACGGGGACCGTACTGAAGACTGAATGACGAGTGGCGTCTGGAGACCCCCTCTCAGTTTGTTTTCTTTTGGCCCTTTTTGCTGGGCGGCTCTGTCAGCTGGACGAGGTTGAAATATAGTAGCAGGGCCAGGAAATGGAGGAAAGAGAAAACGGAGACCAGCACTGGAAACAAATCAGGCAGCCTAGCCGGAGGCTCCAGCAGCACGCTCGTAAAGCTCAAGCCAGCCATGGCCACCAACGAGACTCCGAACTGTAAAAAGACAAGATGAAGAGCACCTTTTCAGTTAACACAGAGAAAGACATCACCGGGATTGAGAGAATTGATGCTTTTCAGGAAAGTGAGACAGCATCACAGTACTAGCTGCTGTACTAAAGGCCCACACAAGCTCATAAGTAGCCGTTTATTTTTGCCCATGTGAAAGGAGATGAGCACATTTTTAGAGGTATAAACATTATCATGTCTATTTAGGAGCCTGGAGTGGAGGATCAGTAAGCAGGAATGGTAACAGAAACCCTAGCTCTATCACAGGGCCCCATTATTTATGCTGCTTCTGTAAATAAATGTTTAGGCCTATGTTGAAGATGCACTCTGTATAAAGTGTCTGAGACTTTAGACTTGTCTGAAATCTATAAACAACATGAAACAACATGAATTTTATCAAAGATAATTTAATATACTGGTTCAGTCCTAGTATTTGTATGCTAAACTGTAGTGGCAGAACACTGGATACATGAGTGGTGCTATCAAACATGAGTTATGCTACTCTGCTTACCGCGAACTTGACCAGCAGGCTTAGGGTGTGTTTGGACAGGCAGTACTGGGTGAGTCTGTGACAAAAGCCCAGCCTGAGCTCTTCCTCTGTGCTTCTTTCTAATGCAGAAAGAAGGTACAGCCCAAGATAGAGGAAGGCTAGTGAGGTCACCACGTAAGGCAGGAGCAGGCCATCCTTCAGCAACAAAGGGAGCATGCTATAGGACAAACAGAGTGGTCACATACAAGACAAGCAAAAACAGCTATGCCTAGTTTTAATTACAGCTCCAGCAGATGCATAGTCATGTGCTTTTTGGTTCCCAGGATGAATTTTTCCACACTGCTATGTTAAACATTAAAGTTTAGTCACGGCATTAGGCTGGACACTTTTGGGATAGCAAATAAATGACAATTTGTATATAAAGTCACTACCAACAAACCATCCATTCACAGCAAAACACAACAGTCACTGTGACTTCAGTTTAGGTTCATGATGCCATTGAAAACAATACAAATGGTCAGGGCCACAGCATTCTGCAGCAATTTGTAAATAACCATTCAATTTGATGTGTGTGTGTTTGGAACATTAAAATGTGTATCAGCTAGTTGTCTCTGTGTTTCCCCTGTGGGTGTTTGCTCTAATCGCCTGACAAAAACTCCTTCACGGATGAAAACTACATTATACTCTCTAACAAAAAGTATGTATTCGCCAAAAGACGAAAACACTGCTATTGCTAACGATGCTATATATGAGGAAGCTGTCCGTATGAATCCACAGCACAATGTTTGCACAAAAGGTTCTTAGAGAAATGGCATGTGGACCATGTCGTGATATCCATACACTAAACCATGCGCACAATAATTAGCTAGCTGGGAAGGATCCGACAGCGTCAAGCACAGTGCACAGTGAGTGACTTTAGCTATTACTAGGGACAGGCGATAGGAGAAAACTATATACGATACAAGACAGTTCATTTTTCTAAGGTTTGATCAGTTTGTGCAGGCAAAAAGGCCCAAACTATGAATACAATTTTATAAAACAATATTATATTATATTTAAGTATGGGTGATATCTGCAGCTGGATGATATTAGCTGTGTCATATATCTAAACAAGCCCAGATCATAACGCTGCCTCCAGAATCCGGTCCAGTCTGCACTCTGCATGATGAGTGCTTTACTTCATGCGCTTCCTGTTTTACCCTGGTACGCCCATCGGAATGGAACAGAGTAAACCTGCACTTGAACCTTTTTTCCCCACAATTAGCCTCAATAAGAAGTGGTTTTCTTATGGCAGCACAGCTGTTTCGTCCCGATCCTGTGAGTTGCAGTGTGTTAAAATGCTTACTTTCACTATTAAATGTAGCCGGCTTCTACAGTCCACCTCCAACAGTTAGACTTTACCAAGCATTTAAGTGATGTCTGACTTTTCTTCTGTGAATCTGATAGTTCAATACACTCTTTTCAGGTTTTAATAATGCTTTGGACAGTCCCTTACCCAAGAGTTCCTTTCTTTACTTGTGCTGCCCAATAATTTGACCCTTTTGAAACATAGTCACTGCAGTAATTATCAAATATAAAAGTAAAGCCTCTTTATTATATATTTGCTTATTTAAATCCAAACAGTGGCCAGGCTATATATGTCCAGAGTATATATACACTTAAAATTTACTTAGAACTTTTGTTCTTTTAAATATGAACAAAATGTATGTGTTTATGTGTAATTGTTGTGGGTAAAAAAGCATTCAGACACCACAGATTAATACTATTAGTCCTTTGTTGCAAAGCCATTGTTTGTAAATACAGCTTTAAAAGGTCTATGGTAAGAAGCAACCAGCTTTTTGGAGCATTGTGATGCAATTTTGTTTCACAACACTAAGAAAACCCTCTGCAGGTAGGCTGCATGTGTGTTTCTTTATTAAACTTTTAAATTTCATAATCCTCCATACAGTTTTTAAAACAGAAGATTAGCAGCATAGTATTATTGCAATGACTGTTTCTTGGTCGATGAGATTAAATAATGCTCATATATGTCCCGGTACATCGCTCCATCAATGTTGTTCCTTCGATAATGTGTAACGCTATAGTATTGTTTGCAGAGAAGCAGCACTATCATGATGCTCCCACCTCCATACTTTACTGTGGGTATAGTGTTCCTGGGATCACACAGACCATGTTAGAAGTTCGCTCTGTAGCTTTTTCTGTTCAACTGTTGTTTAATAATGCTGTCCATAAGAATATTTGGAAGTTCCCTCATCTTCACCATGATTGCTACTTGTTATGTAAAATCTTCCCAACCAATTGCAATGTCTTGTTAATGACCCTTGGTGGAATTTGCATAAAAGGACTATACTGGTTATTATTTTTTTACCTTTACATGAATGCACATTTTAATAAAATATCTGAATGTGTTTTATATCTTTATTTGCTTTTATCAGCAAATTTATTAGTACAAAAACACCATATGTTTATGGGTAAGATGGGACGTATATTAAATAACAAACATAAAATGCAAAAATACTTATTACCCCTCATCATAACTATCATAACTAATATATTGTGCCTTGTATGGAGTACAATATAAAGTTTCATTACTTCACTGTAGGTCCCTAATAGAGCATTACAATATTCACAATGGCAAATAGTGAAGGAGATCAGAGCAAAGTTAGTGGAGGAGCAGCACTGTGACTGCTGTGTGATATGTCTGTTATAATAAAAGGGGCTAGAGAACCATGCGTGGTCTTTGGTCCATATCAGCCAATTTTTTCTATAAAACTCCAACTCTTACCTGAAAGTGGAGGTCAGCAGGAACCAAATGGCCACCAAAGGAAGTTCATTCATCAGAAGGCACACAGGTCTATAAACAAATCAAATGTGAATTTAAATATACCATACTGTGTGTTCTGCCTTAGTCACTAACCTACTATTTTTCTCGAAAGGACAGTAAAGGATTTAAAGCCCCCCATTCATTTGTCTGTGAGCTGATTAACAACGTCATGGGTTGATCCATGATCCTCTACTACACTCCTAGTGGTAAAACTCACTACTTAGTTAAGCTCACAAAATGTGAACACATTCAGAAACGCATTCTACTGCGTTCAGCTCCTATAAGTAAAACACAGACTACTTCACAAAAGTAAACAGACAACGTTATTACAACCAACAGTGCACCGACATGATTATGCTTTAGTTGAGGAGCATAATCAAAAATAGCAAAAATTATTTGAACCTGTTTTTAATGTTTAAGGCATGTTTAAAAAAAGTTAGCACACAAACACACTGTGCTTGTCAAACTCAAAATGTATCACAGATGAAAACACATTTCACCTGACGTCAAAGCTATTATTATCCTGGGGGGGGGGCTTGTAGGTATGACCTCCCCAAGCCCTCCTCGCTGAGCCAGTAATTACAGGACCTACTTTTGTGATCCTGTTACACCCATACCATTGGCCTTAGAGCTGATCCTTTACACACACGCGCACGCCACTGCCGCCCAGAATTCTCTCCTAATCCAGTGACATGCATTACTGATTGATTCGAACAACAGGTGCAAGATATAACTCAACAGTTAATAAAGCAACAATCTGGATAATCTAGCTTAATAGATCAGGGAAATCTGTAACCAAATCCACACAGGTGGTACAGCGTACCTTTTCTATACATACACTAATGTTTTGAGGTAAGCGGTTACAAGGTTCTCTAGCCTGTAGGCAGGGGACGAATGGTGAATCGTTATTCTTGCCTGAATGATGCTAAACCAAAATCATACAGACAAAGATACTGCAGTATATCAAAAATAATAACAAGAGACAATCTATTAAAAAAACAAATACGTATTAGTTTTGATCAGATCAGAATTTGATTGAAATTCAGTACGAACAGGATGCAGTCAGTCTATGATATGAGTGACCACACTAACCCCCAGTCAGTCCTCAGGCAAACTGCAGACTAGACATATTTATTTTCATAGCAAAGCTGAACCCGCTCTAACGTGATATCATGAGCTGTATTTATAATGAAGCTTAATAAATCTCACATATACCTCTTGGCAGCGCCAGATATAGAAAACATGGAAAATACTAATGCCATCACCACCCCAGAAAATGTTGTATCAGTGCATCCCTATCAGTTTGCATCCTTAGCATAGCAACAGTCACTGAGCAGAACTATCATGAGGAACTAAATATTCATCCGCTGTTTTCAAATGCTTAGTGCCACTTCACTTAAATGGAGGCTCCAGGCTGTACAGGCTCAGGATGCAATGCTATAGATGACATTAATGCTAGGGATACATATTAGGAGGTCACACATATTATGGGTGCTATACTGTGACATAATAAAATTAATAGAATGGCCAGACTCACAAGGCCGCCAGCAAGATGGACTTCTCATGGACTTGAAAGGAGAAGAGGAAAAAGGCCAATGACGAGTTCACCTGTAGTGCAAGGCCAGTTAGATGATCAAGAATCAAAAATAACAACCAATCAGCAGTTTAGAACAGACAATTAGAAACACTACTTACCAAGGCCAGCTTGAACTGCCACAGCGTGGGTTTGCTCAGCAACTTAATAGATGAAGGCAAGATGAATAGGACAGTGAGAGCCAAACTGAAAGTAAAGAAAACACACACAAGTCGTATAGTTTCTACATTACTGTTGGGTATATACACAAACAGAGCTGGAGAAATACAATCAGCCTTCTTGTTTACCAACCCCAGTGATCTTATGTCATGAAACCAGAGGATGTGACTAATCTTTTTATAAATGCTCAGTGAATCACCTAGCTGTGTTAAAAATACATCAAATGAAATGAAAACACAAAATGTGTTTAATCCTTGCAGCAGCCACTGGGGCAATCTCAAGACCACTTTCCTGGTTTGAGTTAAATGACTGCTAAGGGCCCATCCAGCGTAAATTAATGTAGTGAGTGACTGATAGGAGATAATTAATACAGGCTGTTTACTGTGGGATTTAAAACAAGGTCTGTCCTGAGTTTGACATGTACACACCACAAACAAAAAATATTTAAAAGAAACAGCTTGCATAATTATCAAGGGAAGAGCCCCCCAAGTGAACCTCTAGTGAAGTCAAATCACTTCTAAATATTTGAATAAGGTGTTATTAATCAAATTATTAAAATATAAGTACAGCACTAAATACTAGATTTTAAAAAGAACATGATTCTTCTGTAGAAGTAAATATATTTAAATATATTTAAAAACCTGATACAAGCTTAAAGATCACTACCTTCCAGTGAAAAAAATATATATTGCTCCAGATAAAATTTCAGAATTTGTTGGACCATAGATATTTAAAGTGCTGAGATTAGTAATGTCCCCATGATGTGGTCCAAAGAAAACACAGTGATTCAGCTAGTGTTTGCGAGTAATGGTGCTTTTTAGTGTTTTAGTGGTTTTCCTGCTCCCAACACTTTGATGATGCAGCTGATCACCCACTTTGTAATCTCCTATTGAGTTTTAATTAGCTATGTTATTAAAAGAACACTTAAATGTGGAGTGACCAGTATGGAAAAATACTTGCTTTAGGTGAGCTTTAGGTCACATTATCCAAATATGGCCACCTTTAATCTGGACCTTGTGTAATACCGCACAGCAAAAGGCACAAATAATCCAAGGCCAAGCAATCCCAGGGATTACCACTGGTATCGTCCCTAGATTTACAGACTTAAACATACTGAAGATTTATAAGGTATTCACTACATGCCTTGCTCACTACAACAAAGTGATTGTGTATAAAATCCCTCAGAGAGGCTATTTTTGAGCTCAGAGATGAAGTAATAAAAGCCCTTTGTTTAGCGAGAAGTCTGGAGCAAGCCCATCTGCAGATTACTGACCAGATATCATTTGTTTACAAAAGCTCACAGATATCCTTAAGGTTTGATAATCTCCGGTGCACTCAATCGTAATGAGGACTCCATAAGGTGTGCCAAAGGCCGGGTGGTAAACGGATGGAGGACGATAGTAAACGGATGGACGCAGGATTACCTGAGCAGCAGCTGAGTGTCTCTGGACAGCAGGGTCTTGATCTTTATCAGCACGTTCAAGCTGCACCATGTGTTAGCCACTTTATCCTGCCAACACACAAATACAAACAAGCTACATCTCGACATGCAATACAAATTATGTTCATCAATAATGCATCGAAAGTATTAGTATTTCTATTTGTTTGTAAATGCAGGTAACTAGCATGTTCATTATAAACTTGAGGTATTAATGTCTATCCTACATTTGATTTTTTTCTCCAGTAATAATGCTTTAATGGTTTTATGTTTTGAAAAATGCAACTGACCTTTCTTTACGTGTGACTGTTTTTCCAACTTCATTTCATCACTTAGAATTAACAGAATTAAACAGACTTATATATACAAATGACCTTTTCTCTGACTAAAGCAGTCCAGTCTGAAATACTCCTACTAACTTGAACACAAGCAGGTGATGCCAAACTGCTGTAGTCTGATTAGGAGTATATATTAAGGTTTTGATTTTCATCAGATTACAAAATCAATAACTTTAAAGCATGTTTGTGTGTCTTAATTTCCATATGTGCACTGCTTTAAACAAGGATTTGTTTCTTCATGACATGGACCCTTTATTTAAAATGTCATGAATGTCTATTAGAGGTGGGCAGTCATATTGTGATAGTTTCAGAAGCTATGATATGATACATGATATGTCAAGATATTTGTTTTTCTGACATCTAGTTATTTATAACACACAAAATAAGCCCACATTTTAAAAACACAATTAAAACTATGACTTATATGATGTGTGTTCAGTGGTTTACATACAGTACTTCAATAAATCCAGTTTAACAGGACTAATGATGCTTCTCTTTATAATCAAACATGCAGTTGGAAAGTGGTTCTTAACAAACAACCTGCTGTTAATATCCAAAATATGAGAGCATGTATGAAAGCATTGTGATGTAATTTATCACAATAGCAGTAAATATTGTCCCACTGCTCAGCTACAATGTCCAAAATGGAACTGGCTGCTAAAATGGCCTTGCTCATTAAGGGCGGTCTCAAGTAAACCATCTCTAAAGCAATAAAAACCTAGTGTCTCTGAATTAGACATTTTATAGAACATTCTTAATCTTGTATTTTAAGGTAAAAAGATTTTATTCTGCTAGTTTTGGATGGTTTCTATTGCATAATGTAATATGTAAGTACAATGTAAAGGGTATCTGGATGTACAAAATGATGTAAAAACATGACAGTGAAATGTTAATCAATAAAAACATGAATAAATTATTTCCTACATTTGTATGCATTGTGCTGAAATGACTAAAATCCACAGTATAATTGTATCTGAGCCAGATACTATACCTCATCATAGCTGGAACTGAGAGTACCGAGCTACAAAATTAGACGCCACAAATATGGTGGCCTTCTTTAAATACCTTGCAGCTTCTGAAGAGAAAGCAAATAAGTAGCATTGCTCTACGTAACCGTTTCCCAACTGAAAGTGTCATAAAAATTCCTGAGAGTTTTCTCTGACATTTGTGCACAGGGCAAAAGGTTGCAGATCTGCTCCTGTCATGGATATCCGAGTTAAGGATCTGAGATTTAAAAAGGCTATGCACTTATTTGTAAACTCACAGAGACGCGGGGTTCAATGCGTGCGAGTCAGCGTGTGACTCCTCTTTCTGCATACCAAGCACATTCTTGCCAATCTGCACCTAGCAAGACCTACGGTGCTGCCACCCTGGAGCAGCCCGAGTCACACCCCTTAAGAAGTATGCCCAGTGACCGCTTGTTTAGTCTATGTATGTATTTACGTTTACCTTTCCACTGGGGTGCGGTCATGGGATTCCAAATAGGCTACAGGCCTTCAGCAGTTGTGCAACACTGTGATTAGTAATGGACACGAAAGCTGCAGCACTGCTTCTCATTCAGTATTGCCCACTCTTCACAAACACAGCTGCTACAACTCACAGCTGTGTGTGTGTGTGTGTGTGTGTGTGTGTGTGCGCACCCTAATGCCCTTCCAACTGAACCACTCAAATCAACGTGCTTAGAACTTCCGGAATAACTTCTGTGCTGTCGACTCTGACCCGAATGTCACAGCACGGCCTCTGAGTTTGGTTTCACTGGAAAAACGACGAGTCGGCTCAGCAAAAGCGCAGGCCTGTCCGAAGAGCCTGTCACTGTCACTGACCGCAGCATTTGGTGCCATTTTTGTGTGAGCAACTTGAGATGGCTTAACGCAGCACTGGAGTGAAAACTAACGCCCACAGTTTGTCCTGGCTGCCTTGCTTACATGTACTTTTTCACAATTAGTACAAGCAGGTGTCAGCCATGAAGCCTGACGTTTCTCACACACACACACCAGCCTCGCCCCCCACACAGACATGCTTTTTTTGTTTTTATACGCTGTCAGGACATAGGCTCCTACAAATGTCCCATATATAATATACCATTGCTGTGACAACAAACCTTTCTATGTTGTGTAATTTGCATATAGCATAATATTAATAATATTTATTTATCTAAAACATAGAAGGCTTAATTTTACATTAAATATTTAAGATTTATTTCTTTTAAGGGCTGTGTATTGCAAAGAACTGGTGATACGATGATATTCATAATAATGATTCATTCCATAATGACTCAATATCAGGAGTATGATTCAATATACTGTGATATAATGTGACATAATGCAACATAGTATAAAATCACACCACCATATGCATAGGTTTGTTAATGATATTGGTGCGACCTTACGCTACTTGTTTACGTTGCGGTGGAAGAGTCTAATGACTGTTAGATTTCAACACTGCTAACAGTTAGGGGTTTAAACCCAACACAAAATAAACTGTTATCAATCTTTACCCATGAACAATTAGTACTATTAGAATACTGTGTTCCTAATTCGACACATAATATTGTGGTATTCAAGTATAATAATACTTTCTCATACATTTATTGCTTCTCCTGTAAAGTGTTGGAGGTACAAGGTTTTTACCAGTATATACATACCTACATGGCTGGGTCCAATCTTGGCCACAAAGGACCAGCAGGGCTGCAGGTTTTTTATTCCAACAAAGCTGGAGATTTGATCAGCAGATTGAAAACTTAAAAACAATTATAAAAGTAGAATCAGATGTGCCTCAGATTATTTGGAGTGAGAACCTGCAGCTACACTGGCTCTTTGTTGAGTGGACACCTCTGCTGTAGTCGTATACAAAAGTTTGGACGCCTCTGGTCAAACTGCATGCTGTGTTGAGTTGAAGTGGAAATTAAAAAAAAATGTGTAATTTGTATAATAATGTTATATTCTGTTTGCTGTAAAGGATCTGTTAACCAATAAGTATAACATATTTAATCAAAAAAACAGCTGGTATTTACACATTGTTAAAATTTTACAACTAGAAACAGTCCCAAAGGACAAAAAAAAAAAAACAATTTAATTAACTTGCACAGAAAGTTTTCCTTCTCCTATTTTTGAAGATTTATTTTATATCGTCTAAGGCTAATCCTAAACCTAACTGGAAAGCAATGTTTTTTACCCTCATATTTTCTCTTTGGTATAGTTAATACATTTTATATATTTTGCCTTGTAAATGTTCCAAAACAAACACACACACAGGACAGTTCCTCTTCTAGAACTTGTCAAACACTCACTCTCTCTCTCTCTCTCTCTCTCTTTCTCCAGGTTAGAGTTGCTCACACCCTGTGTATTATGTTAGCATCATGAACCAGGCGAATGTGTGATGTATACTAACTCCAGAGCCCTCTTCAGAATTTCCAATTACTTCTCACATCACAGCACCTCCACGGCAGCAACAGGGTACGTTTCAAAAGCAAGCCGCCGAACTTGGCCTCTATACAGAGCTCTGATACTGGAGACTTCAATAGTGGCTTTAGACAATACCCAGAACGGGGATCTAGTTTTCAGATAACGCCGGTCAAGCAGATCCTTTATTTTGTAAAGGTGAATTCAGGAACTTAACCACCGTGTGTTTTTTAATGGATTTGACTGACCAAAATTCTACTAAAGCATACTCCTGATTGCAAGTGATGTAATGATTAGGAAAACTGGTTCAACTACTTGGTATTTGAAGTAGTATTTGAAACAGACTGTCTCTACTGTGCTACGATACACGGAGAGAAGAGAGACACTCTGCATATTTATGCAAGTATACACACACATACATAGATTCATAGATAGATACGATGCATTTGGAATAGGATCTCAAGGACATTTCCATGCCAACCCTACATTTGAAAGTTATCTGTCAGGCATAGTGGAGAGTTAGCAAAACAACACATAAGCTTATGTGCTGAAAACCTTCTTCATGCTAATTTATACACAACACTACCGTCACCTCCTCCTAAAGCAAACCACAGAACTTGATGTGTAAACAATACCGCTTCCACTCGCCTCCATCCTTGTAGCCATTCCTATTTTTTCTATTTGGTCAGCAATAGCAGAACGTGGTCAACACATGTGTACAGCACTGTCTGCACATCCTGAACGAGTAATAGTGGCAAAGAATAGAAATGACCCCTAAACGACCAGCATGAAAGATAGACTTTTAGAAATGGACTTCAGAAATTTGCAATACACACCTGACTACATAAATTACTTTATCTGGTCACACCTGACTGGGCCATGGTCAAGTCTGAACTATGCGTTCGAAGTCATACCTCAAACAAGCCACGGTCAACAGGAAACAAGCGATGCAGAACCTGCAGGATCTGCTGCGGGTCTGACAGAAAAGGCCACCAACAGATGGCAAAGGTCACCAGCACAGTCAATGAGATCTTTACCAACAGAAGCAGCCTGCAGGGAATAAAAACAGCAGAGAAATACTCTAGTAAAGACTTGTGATGTAGCTTACATAGCAATGAATAATATATGAGCAACTGAACTTTAGCCAGTGTACAAATACAAACTTATCTGCGAAGAAGACCTTTTTTCTAGACATGAATACTTACAAGTAAAATGTAGGTAGGCAAACATTTAGAAGTCTTACAACATTCTCAATGCATTGTATACATCTGATTTCAGATGATTCCACTAGACAGTGTGACTTCTCTGAAGTGTTCATTTGTATGGTGGCTTCTCAGTCATGAAAATTCCTTAAGACAATCCCTAACACAAGCTATTTTAGGGAACGAGAACACTTTATTTTTTAATCTTAAGGCTGCAATATGTTTTTTTTGGCTAACACTGAAGTTATAATTAAGCTAAAACACTTTTTTATGCAATACGGTCATGGACAGGCTCATAAAAGTAGTCTGGTCTGATGTTTAGGTCTCAAATGCAAAATCATCATTATACTGCTGAAGATATGATGACAACTGTGGATAATTCACTCACATTATAAAAAGACACAACATCCACCAAGTTCTGACTGTTTGAATGCTCTTTCAATCATCAGATCCGTCCACTGATGTTACAAAAAATTCTTTCACCCGAGAGCCCCAAAACTTGCACAGTGTAGCTATGTAAAGTTATGTAAATTGTTTTTATCTCCCTAAGATATGTAGCCAAGGTAACAATACCAACAGAGCACCTTGTGGACTTTAGAACTCAAAACCTTTAACAAAAACTACTGGTCAGATAATCTCATTCTAATATTAATTCAATTATAAACTAATACACATGTTTACCATTAACAGATCTAAATGGGTCCACTTTTTAAAAATGTAGACATTAAACTTGAATTTAAACCCAAGATTTTATCTTTAGTTGCTTCCAGCATCTTTTTCACCCCCAACGGTTTCTCCACAATGTCAGCAATGCCTCATGTGCTTAAAATGTTTGTGTTTTCTGCAAGTGTGTCTGTTCGAGCTGCTGAGCCGACTCAGCTGCAGCGGTAAAGTTGCACACACAGGCATAGCAGGGAGGGTCAGGCATGGTCAGAGAGTCATCTGGACATATTTTCTCAGGCAATCTAATCCAACAATGCAATTGCTACCAAATGCCCTTGGTGCACTGTTATTATATTAACAGATGTAAGGTAGTGAGAGCAAGCTGTGTGGCAGCAGGAGGATCCTGCAGGGAGATGGATGTTAAACTCTAAGATCTCACTACCCACACATATATTCAGCCTATACTGCTCAGAATCATCCAAAATGCCACCTGATATCAACTGTTTCAGCATCAAGAGAATTATACATTTGTATTTCTGGTCTAAGCTTAACCTGTGTCTGGGAAACTGACCCTCACTGCAGTTGATACTGAGTCATTTTTTGGCAACGCAGACCAGCAAACACACACCAAACAGCTGAAACATGGACATCTGAATGCAAAGCAGTAACTATTAGGATGTTAGAATATAAAAACAACTGTATGTATTTGGACCACGAACAGTCATTGTTAAGAAGGGTATTTGGGTGTGTGTTTTATAAAATTTTGATTTCATAAAACACAGCAGCGTCTCCATTCAGTACATTTTTTGATACAGCAAAAATATTACTATTGGAGCAATGAATGTTACAAAAGTACACATAGCTGTGCTTTATAGTTATAGCTGAAATTTAAAAAACAAATAAAAACCTTAAAAACAGTGCAAATACTATAGACTATAATATCAACAACATCGCCCCAACAAGTTTAACCTTTCAAGGCTACAGAAAACTTAAAAACTTGTTCACTCTTGTCTGTTAATAGTGCACTTTCTTGTTGCTGTGGTAGCACTTATTTGGTATGTAAAAAATGATGCAAGGAAGCTGAAAGTTTGTTGATTTTTTTTGATCAGTTCATATCACAAATTATCTTTGTGAACAACAAACACATGGACAGAAAAATAAGTAACACATCAGTCGCTCTTTATCATTACTCTCATTAAACATACACAAACTAATATGTTGGACTCAAAGCTAATACGCAAACCACAAGGCAACTACACTATGGTATGCAGCAACACAATTCAATACAACATTGTATTGCCACATGTCTAAATGCTACCTAGTGATTTCAGGAGCTGATATGTAGGTCAAAACAGCAACAACAAGAATGTAGTCCTATAGTCATAAACCCACTATAACAGCTATGTAACTACATTATAGAGCTGAAAGAGCTGGGATTTTCTTTTAGTAGTGCTTCTACATCTAGAATGAAACCTGTGTGATGAGACCATGCACAAGCTTATGGACCTGGAACAGGGTATGATACAGCTGTACTAACACCTTACATACCAACACTGCAAGACTTTTTATGTAAGTTGTTACAAAGTCCACATTATTAGGTACACTACTTTATTAGGATCACCAGCTGTAACTAATATGCTGCCAAATGTCAGACCTACGGTCCCTGCTCTCCTTTTTGGATATATATATATATATATATATATATATATATATATATATATATATATATATATATATATATATATATATATATATATATATTTTTTTTTTTTTTTTTTTTTTTTTTTTTTTTTTTTTTTACAGAATTCTTCTATAAAATTAATATTTTGTGGGTCTATTTTGTCAGGACAGCAACAATATGCAATGTAATAGACCTAAAACCAAAAGACTGTCACAGACAAGACATGACACAAGTAGGCTTGGGTGCAACTGTGATGGAGGATTCAGGTTTAGTTGTTTAAACATGATAGTATTTGAATTTATGTTAAAACAGACTAAAGCCAGACACATGCAAGCTTAAGATAACCAAAAAAGGCCACATTAGTTAATGCAAAACTTACCCTCTTCCCATAAGGCCTTGTTTGATACACTTGCCCAGAAGGTAGCAGAAGAAGGGCAAAGAGTGGTACAGCTCCATCTGCTTGTAATTGAGAGCCAAGGTGAAGGCCAGAGACCCAAGCAGGTCCCAGCCCAAACCAAGCCCCACCACACCCCACAGCGCCAAACCCAGGCTTACACTGTTATATCTGACAGGTAGTTAAGGCTTAGTGCAAAGTGGGGTTGTATTTAAGTCATGATTATCCAAAGACTGACAGCACATAACGAATTATGTAAAGGATACTGAAAATGACCATAGTCGATCAGGATGAGTCCAGGATAAAGCAGAATGCACAGGGTGGTGGCGACCTTTGGAAAGAAAAAACACAAAACCAAAAAATCTAGAAAAATCTGGACTGCAAAGACTAAAGCAAAAATAAACAATAATTCTAGTTACCTTCTTTTTGGAGGATCCATCAATGAGGTAGAAGCAGAAAACAATGACTGCTGGAATGTATATCAGTATATCTGCAAGAAGAACTAAGGGTGGAGGAGAAACATCAAAAAACCTGATTTTTCCCCCAGTCATGTAGTCAAATATACAGAAACATCTGAAATAGCTAATAAATAATCTGATCAGTGATTTCAGTAACACAAAACCTCTTTTTGCAAACATGGATTATTTCTGGGCCCCAAAAACAGCAGAACCTTTTTTTTCTTTTCCTTTCTTTTTTTATTTTTTATTTTATTACACACATTTCATTTTGTCGAAATTTGTGAACTGTAATCACTGCTATTGCAAACATGGCAGTGTGGTGATTGTGGTTGTCCTTCCTGTTGAGCAGGTCCACTTGATGTCATATATTTAAACTACCACTTTATCATAAAGCCACCAATGCAGTAGCCAAACAGCACCGAAAGAAATAACTTAGACTGAGAACGAGAGTGGATAGACCAGCTTGGCAGGAAGAACCAACACAGTCACCACAACGACAATGTTCTTATTATTTTCAGTACACTTTCTTTTTCTCATTTAGTGCAGCTCTTGACTGGTTTTTGGTCCTGATTAACGCTGGTTAATTTGAAAACCATGTAAATACAATGTATACATGATAAATTATATAAACATGTTTCTATAAAAGTTTACAGGTTTTAAAGAACCAGTAAAAAATTTGGAATTATCAGATTTGTCCAGAAAGAACACAGATACAGACTTTCCTTGATAAGTGAGAAAGCTGAGAGTAAAACTTAATTAAAATTAATGTAAAGTTAATATCCAGTATGACTGGGTGATCTTTTTTTTGATGTTTTTAAAAAACCTTAAAACACTGAAGCTTAAATAGCCCTGTGGATAGTACTTACACTGTATATGGTATTATTGAACAAAATAACTGAAATTAATATGACAAGTACAACTAAAACTGAGAACTACAAACAACGACAAATTGATATTAATTTAATTTCTAATAAGGTTATGAAGCCCATTTTTCTGTTCTGGCATGATAAGAATACAACTACACATCTAGATATTAGATATGGTTGTCTGCTTGTCATACACTTACCTGTGGTGCGCATAAACAACTTATGTGATGCACTTTCATAACCTCTAGATGTGTGCAACTCCACCCATGCAGGATTAATCAGCTTTGCACTACACACAGAACAACACATGATATTGTCTTATTTATTATAGTGTACGTATATACATATATAAAGATAATCATAAACTAGTAAGTTTTAAGGTAAACATACAAACATACAACTATGATGATCATAGAAATTAAAATGCAACACTTACATATGAGCACATAAAAGACTGTGGTAGGCAGTGAGAGGGGGATAGTCCAAACCCCAGTAGCCCAAGTCATTGTTTGTGGTGTTGAAGTACCTATATATAAAGCAGCAGCATGAAAAAATATATATTGCAGCAGCGTGAGAGGTACGTACTGAGGTGAAGCCTTAAGATAGATGACAGTGAATGGATCTCTGGCTAAGACAGTAACAAAGAATGTATGTATGTCCGTATGTAGGTATGAATACCTACTGAATTGTACTTAGTTCACTTACCTGGTATGTACACTGACTGTTCATTTTGTCAGCTACCACATATGTGCACTTTGTGCAGACTGTAGTCTGTATGTTTCTTTATAGAATTTGTTAACCTGTTTTCACTCCATCAATGATCAGGAACCCCACAAGACCACCTTTTTCTTTCTCAGTACTGCAGTCATTGGCATGGTAGTGATGTGATAGTGTGTGTTACACTTGTATGTGTGGCTTAGACACAGCAGTGCTGCTGGAGTGCTTAAACACTGTTTCCACTCTATTAGAAACTCCACCTTGTAGGTATTAGGTCTAAGACCATAGCTCATTTGTTGCCACACAGTTTGTGTTGGTCATCTTCCAGGCCTTAATCGGCGGTCACAGGACACTGTCCACATAACGTTGTTGGCAGGATATCTTTGATTAGTGGATTACGCTTAGTCCAGCAGTGACACTGAGGTGTTTAAAAACTCCAGCAGATCTGCTGTGTCTGATCCACTCTTACCAGCACAACACACCACCACCAAATCAGTGTTATTGCAGGTACTGAGAGAAACTAGAAAATCCATCTATATAATAAGTGGAGCTGATACAATGGACACTGAGTGTAGATACAAGATAGGTGTACCTAGGGAGTGTAGATACAAGATGGGTGTATTTATGTATATACACTAATGAATGAATGAATGAATGAATAAATACATGAATGGATAACGAACCATTCCTCAACAGGAAGATTGTAAGTCACTTCTTGCCAGTGCCTCTGTGCCTCATAGTCTCCAAACATGGGTGCTTTACCAGCGCCTATAGTTACACCACCAGAAACAGCACACAGAAACTCTTTAGTTAATTTCATTGATGCGTTTTGCCTTGTTAAACTAGAGCGCACATCCTTACTAAAAGCACATTATTAGCGTTTGTGTTGTGCTTAATGCAAGATTAATGTTTCAGGACCGATTACAGAATCAGTGTCAATACAAACAGACAGAAGTTCCTCCTACAGTGAGCAGCTCAGCTACTTGTTTAGCTTTAACCCATCTATCTGGCAGCAGACTAACCTGAATAAGAGCTGAAAGAAACAGCCCATCTCGTCGTTAAACCAAGCAAAACGCATATAGAAATAAGGCTCCAGTTCTCCATAGCTGGGAGCCCGTAAAAAACATAAAATCCAACAACATTAAGCGCTAAAGCTGCTGTAAAATCTTGGAATTCTCTTCGAATCTGCAGATGCTACTTCCTGAAAGCTCGCGTAAGCACACAGAGCGCTGTTGGTTAACCCGGATGTTGTGATCTACAAATCATATCGACGACTGGTATGTGAACCACATGATTTGAAGATCAGCAAATCTCCGCTTGTGGAGTAGCGCTCAGTGATGATGCAGAAATCTCGTTTCGCGTGTGGATTCAGATAGCTGGTGACTGACTGTGTCTCAAATTAAATCTCTTGCTCTGTATGAAGTGTCTTTACTGGGAATTCAGCCATTGGTTGTGTCCTAAATCGGCTCCTTACTCAGTAGTCAAAAGTACCTAGGGATTCAGCTTTTAGTTCTGTCTTAAACTGACCGAAGCGTGTTCACTGAAACTCAAACTCTGCTCATGAAATAAAGCAGAGCAAAATAAATAAGCAAAAATCTTTTACATAATTTAAATCTCTTAAAACAGCATTGTGTAGTAAAGAATAAAGAGGATATTATTTTTTGTGTTTTGATGTAAAGACAGCCTTAATTTTTTTATTTTTATTTTTGCATAACACTTTTCCAGCCTCTGTTTAAATTAAACAGATTCTTTTTGATACCTTGGCTTTAAAGTATATGTAAATGATCTGTGTTCTGATTGGTTTGTATTGGTCTCAGTATAGTTTTAGTTCTTTATTTGTGTGTGTGTGTGTGTGTGTGTGTGTGTGTGTGTGTGTGTGTGTGTGTGCATTATTAAAATAAACAAAGCTGTTTTTCTGCTTTGTGTCTACAAAGGGACTGTATGGACTGAAATGTTACATTTGAAACTCTAAAACTACTAAGTTAGTCAAACTCTTTCTTCAAGGAAAAGTTGGTTGATTTGTTTTACATGGCATCCTGAAATGGGATTGATCAATCAGACCACATGTTCATCCCTTACAGGACTGTGGAATGTATCTACAGGATGAGCATTTCAGTGATCATTTCCTACATTGGAACATCCTACAATGACTGGAGGCTTAAGGAGATAATGACAGCCTTTATTATTCTCAAATCTAACAAGTGTTTGACCCCATGCACTGCATATTTTTGTGCTTTCCATAATTCTTTCTTAGTTAGCCCCAGTTATTCCCAAATTCAATTTGTCAGGTAATCAGTCCCTCATGAGCCAAATGTTAAGTAGGTTTCACAGTTTTGGGGACGATTTACAAAAGTGTGTTGTGTTGGCCTCATGGCATAGTAATAACACAAACTCATCAAATGATCAAAATTCTCTAAATAAATAATGGTTTAAACTAAAAGCATAGCTAGGGTGTGAAAGACAGTACCTCCAAATTTCTACAGGTTTTGAGATCATAATACAGAGTCGTTTTTTAAATGAATGTATGAGTCTGGTTATCTTATAATTGGACTAGATGTCTAATGCACAAACCAATGTATAAAATAACCAAGCAGCTGATTAATTGTCCTATTTGTGTAAAACAGCATCAGTAGCAGGCACTCCAAACTCTCCATTAACTGGAAAATTAAAAGTTGAAGTTAATGACTTTGAGTTGCTGTATGTACCCAACATCACATGCTGGATAAAACTCCTTTGGGCAACTTTAGCAGAGCACAAACATTCCATATTATTAAGTGTAAGATGTAATGTAAACATTATTGTTAGCATAATCAAGGCCCAAAGTTAGTTTGCAGTTAGATTTTCCAAAAATTACTAACTTATTGTTATATTACATCAGCTAAACATTCATTCACTGGAGAAACAGTCTCTGGTGCTGCTTTTAGCGTTGCATGAGCAACACTGTTGTGAGTTGTAATCGCAGGTTCCTAAATTTTTCTTGGCCAACAAGAAATTTTTAATTTATACAGAAACTCTTATTTACTACATTTAAAGAACTGTTTGTTTCAGAATTTCGGAATATAAGATGTTCTGGTATGCTGTTCTGCTCATTAATTACGTTAATATTTGTATATTTTTTTCCTTTTATACTTCCTTGTTCATATTTCTGCTGCCTGGACAAGTGGCTGTTTTCTTACTGCCCTTTAAGAGCCTGTAAGAGTGCTGGTGAGCGGTGTACAGTGGTTTTTAATATCCTTTTATTTCTTCTCTAATGGACTATCACGATTATGTTTAGGCTTGCCAAAGCTTTAGAACCAATGTGTAAAACTGCATGTAGACCAAAGTCATGTGAATATTTGGGTGTGTCTTTTGAAATGGGCAAGATATGATCCATGTCCTTTTCAAGGCCTTCTTAGACCAAATCAGACTTACCCTGTTTACACTACAAACATGTTTTGTTAATGTATCTTATGGATCTTTGCTTTTGATTTCCTATCTTGGGTCTCTGTTCAGTTCATCTCAGGGGCGTCTCAGCCGCAGCGCCGTGTTTCTCCTGGATCAGACGCTGGATAAGACGTGCCTCTTTGAGGTGAGCACATCAAACATTTATAAATAATAACCTTGGACAACTGCTGATTTGCAATGACACTTCCATTACAATGAGCAGCCTATTAGTCACTGTCTCCCCCATTAGTTATTAATGCCCCTGTGTGCCAGCTTTACTTTGTCATTTATTGCTTCATCTCTGCGCCTTTGAAATATTTAGTAACAGCTGTATCCACGTTTACTGTTGATGATCAGCTCCAGGAGATGACTGTGCTTGCCACTGGCTCTATAATGAGAACTGGTGTCTTTGTCCTAAACTACATGCTGTCATGTGTTGTGGCCAGCAGAACTAAAGGTCATCTTGGCAGGAGCGATGCAATATTTTCTACTCTGGTATTTTAGGACTTCGGTTCTACATCTATTGACATTGTAACGGTTTTAGTCATTTTCAGATTATGTTGATCCTAAGTGTACATTTCTGCTTTTTCACCTTCAGTGCTCAGAAAAATGTTTTGATCATTTTTTTTATGTAACACATGTGATGCCATGTCATTATAATGAAATTAAGTGAATTGTCTGATTCACTTCATGAGTGTTTGTTTGTCAGTGTAGGCTTGTTGAGTAAAACTCAGCATCTTGTTGTAGATTCTACATTTTTTGCTCACCTTCTTTGCATTGTCCTTCATGGTAAGTTCATGCTACCATATAACCTGCTGAGTATAATTCTCCACAGCCCTGCAGTGTATTTACTCTTTAACAAGTGAATCATATTTGATACACAAGTTTTTGAGACGTGTAAATCATCACACACTTTGTTCTAGATTGTAGTGGAGAACCAAAGATTGTAGTAGATATGTGTAGATATACACAGAATGTGTAAAACACTGTTGTACAATATGGAATATGGAAGTTAGAAATGATTTGGGTAAACATTTAAAATAATCTCAGGGTATAAAAGGTTGTTTACACTATAAACTTGTTTTGTTAATGTATCTTATGGATCTTTCCTTATGATTTCCTATTTTGGGTCTCTGTTCAGTTCATCTCAGGGGCATCTCAGCTGCAGTGCTGTGTTTCTCCTGGATACTTTCATTTATTAACAAAAAACTGCAAAAAAGCCAGATGTACCAAATATGATACAAAACAAAACTCATATATGCAAAGTGTTGTTGTTCTTCTTCTTATTCTTATTCTTATTATTCTTATTATTATTTAAATGGGTTAATTTCTTATTAAAATTAGGTTGTATCTACAACCTAAATTTAATTGACTTTATGTCTTTTTTCTTATTTTATTAATAGAACATGACCATATTAAGCTGAATGTTACAGTAATACCTATAAATGACGAGTTCAGTTAATTACAGCTCACTTGTGGGTGATTTACTTGAGTTCACTGAGAACATAATGCACATCCCAGCAACTTTAAAGCTACTTAACACAGTTGTGTGGAACTGGAATAACAGTTTTAGGTAAATCCAACAAGTAATTTATTGGTAATGCATAAAATTTTTAAAAATAATCATTTAATTTACCTTTAGTGTGATTTACTTGCATTCGTTAAGAACATATTACTCAAGCAAGTATCTTAGAAGCTACAACACAGTTGCCTGAAATCACTTGAGAATATTTTAGTAAATCCAGCATTTTGTGTGTGGGCTATATGTTAAGCTTAAGACTTGCAGTTCATTTTAGTGCAAATAGAAGCTTTGCTATTGGTCCAGTGACACAGATAACACTTTCTTATCTTACCTTTATGGAACTGGATGAGTAACTGAGCTTTAAATAAAGTAATATTTAGTTGAAAGAACGGTACACTTTACTGTAGGGTGCCGTTCATGAGACTCCACAACATCCTAACTACTTAGGATTGTCATGACACCTGACATAATCCTGCATAATCCTATATAAATTCTTATTCACTGTAAAGGTTACACGGGCAAATTTTGATTCAAGTTAATTACAGTAGCCTTTACGACAAAAACCTATTAAAATAAACATGTACTGTATATATGTTTATATAGGGTTATGTTAGCGGTCATGATAAACTTATGCAGGGAGTTACAAAATTTGATTATAGGAATATCAGCGTAATCTTTAACCAATGTAGCATGTTCGGGTTGTAGGTAAAAGTTTAGGCACCCCTAGTTAAATCGTGTACAGTGCAAATGTGTTAACAGACAACACATGCCTGCGCATGTCTAAGCAGAATTACAGAATTATTTGCTGAATTTTGGCCTTAAAACATAAAAAAAGGGCCAAAGGTATGGTACATTATATACATCGTCACAGTTCAAAGAACAACATCTTCAAAATCATAACTTTACTGCAGAGGACAACACCCTCTTTACTTTCCATGTATGATAATGAAGGCTCAAATTTCATGATGAACAGACAATTGTGGAGTTCAAATTATGTAGGAAACTAAAAATAGCAAAAAAATAAATAAATAAAGATACTTGGTTTTTATTGGACAGCAATGACATTGATTTTGATTTTTTCCCCCATTGTGTTACACTTAGCAAACAAAAATTCATTGTGAACTACGGTTAGCAGATAGAGGCCTTCTTTAAGCTGTAGAGCTGTAAAGAAATTATTACCACTTATTACCAAAACATTAAACACACCACTTGACCAGGGGGGTTCAAACTTCTGCACATGACTGAATATCCCATTCACAATGATTCTTCTTCTTCTCTGGACTGAGGAAAGAAGTGAAAATCTGTTGACCCAAAACAGGATTGTAATAAGGGGAAGGTGTCTCAGCCACTGTTCTTTAGAGTCTATTATTAATGTGTTCAGAGCCAGCGCGTTTTCTTTTATTTAACTAGATCATAGTAGAGTATAGTTCAACACATCAAAGTGATGAACTCTGGTGATCGACTGTACATCTAGGTTGAAAAAACAAGTTTCAGATATCCCCAGACAAACAGGACACAATGAGAAGACCACAGTGGGAGGTCCACCCACGGATCTCATTGCAAGAAATGCTTATGGTTGTGGGAATACAGTTGAGCACACTTGTGTCCTGCACCGGAGCAGGTGTGGCATCAAAGGTCAGCTTTCTTGGAGATGACCACTGATTGACCACTGACTGACCACACCACCTCTTGCCTCAGTGACAGGCACAGCAGGGTCATTCTGTGAAGAAAGTGGTTGCTAACTTTCACACACCATAAAAAGACAGAAATACCACCATGAAAAGTTCACTTTCTTAACCTTCCAACAGAGTTTCCACCGACAATGATACAATACCTGCTGCCACGTATCCATGTATACATGCATATGTACAGCACTATAAAACAACACACTAGCTGCCGTTTACATGAAGTGTCAGTAGAAATGGTTCCAAATTACTTGGAAAAAATAGTATTACTTCAATGATTCTTAACTTCTCTTATAAAAATTACTTACTTTATACTCCAGATACACTCCTTTGTTATGACAGCAGTGACACAGGAACCTATTTTTAGTGTGCATGCGTGTATGTGCATGTATTGACAGAATAATATCAGTCACAGTGATCTTAGTGTAATTATTACACTAAACATTTAACTCCACCACAATGTTATTGACAAGGAGGTGAAATGCTTAGGCTGTGTCTAGACTCACTGTGGTAGTTTTTGGAAATGATCAGGAAATATTCAACTTCAGCCGAAGCTTTTACTCTTACTCGTTCAGAACAAAGTAGTGGTTGTTAGTCATATCAACAGGTGTATAGAAATATCATAGTCCTTTTCTACAGGTTCAATAACAGAGAACATTAGTATTCCAGTTTAGAGCTTCAGAAGGTGTCCTGTCTAAATTACTTTGTACTCCGGATCAGTGTGTGTGAAAGCGCCACCTAGTGATAAACTGAGAATCCAATGTTCTTACAGCCTGAATAGGATTATTAGTAGGCTATCAGAGGATCGAGGGATCTCCTGTACTATCCTGTACACTGGAACTGCTCTTTAATTCAGAGACGTGAAGAAGTGATGAGGATACTTGTATAACTATAGCCTCTTATAGAGCTTAAGAACAGATCTCTCTCTCTCTCTCTCTCTCTCTCTCTCTCTATCTATCTCTCTCTATATATATATATATATATATATATATATATATATATATATATATATATATATATATATATATAGTAACAATACAGTAGCAATTATATATATATATATATATATATATATTTATATATATAATTATTGTTACTATTATTATTGTAATTATTATAATTATTATTATGTCGTGTGTGTCTTGGTTTATTTCTTTCTATCTATCTATCTATCTATCTATCTATCTATCTATCTATCTATCTATCTATCTATCTATCTATCTATCTATCTATCTATCTATCTATCTATCTATCTATCTATCTATCTATCTATCTATCTATCTATCTATCTATCTATCTATCTATCTATCTATCTATCTATCTATCTATCTATCTATCTATGCATCCAGCTAAGACTTTTTCTTACTTACAGGGAAAAAAATACTTTTTTTGTCAATTAATGTGATTCCAGCGTGATGACTCCTCAATCTTCATCATCTTCATCACATGAGTCTTTACTGCAGGTCATTGCTGTTTTTGCTGTATTTCCCGCTTTCAGGTCCAGCAGCGCTTTGACCGCTGATCGTAAAGCCTGACTGAAAGCGGTGGCAGCGCCGAGCCGGAGCCGGAGCCGGGCCTAGCACTCAGACGCGCTGTTTGAGCAAGCAGCTGCGCTTCTCCGGTGAAAAGTGAGTTTAGGAAGGCGAGGCCTTTCTCCTTTCCCATGGGGATCAGTGAAATAGTTAAATATAGCCCCCCTAACCCTGTAACCCCAAAGCCTCCATATGCTGTTTGTGTAGAGCTCATCAGACTCACTCGCACAACTGCGTCTGAGTCAGTCTGCTGTCACTGTGTGCAGGAGCGCACACTGTAGACTCTTTCACTGTCTTTTAGAGTGTTTAATCTTTAAAAAATCATTTTAACAAGAGCCCAGAACACGAACAATGAATTAATTCGTTTAATTAAACAGTAAATTAAGCGCTGTGGTGTTTTATCTGCTGATAGTGACACTACAGACTGCAGTTTAAAGGAAGTGAGAGCTTTATTAGGCTCTGCGCTGATTGTCGCTTCTCAAATAATAATAATACAATAATAATTATATTATGCAAGCCGTATTCATACCTGAGTTTTATGATTATTTTAGACGGGGATATTCCAACGATACCCTATAAATACTAGTTAGTTTAAAGCCCGTATGGTTTATCAGTAATTACTAATGTTCAGACTACAATAAAATTAATAATTTATATAATTTATATTATATTATTAATAATTTAAAATATACAAATATTACCGTTTATATTATTTATTTTAATAAAACAAAATAAAATACACATTTTAAATAATTTTAAATAGACTAATTATAATATATATTTAATTGACGTGCTTTTTTTTTAAAGAGGTTAATTGTGTAGGCCTTTCTTCTAAACTACGCTCATTCCTGAAGTTTGTTGAAATCTATGTTTAAAAAATCTATCATTACATTTACAGTTAAGTACAGCTAATTAAAAAGCAGATTTAAACCCCACCTGGAAGCACCTGATCTCCCTTTCAGCGCTCCTCTATTCGCAGTGCGGCTAATTGATAGTATAAATGCTGTCTGAGAGTTCAGCTCTTTTTAAAAATATTTATTAACAAACGTATTCAATTTACAACACAATATAGCTACATAGATACATATATATGAATTTGATCTTATAAACAGAATACCTGTCCCGTCGTAGAACAAGCACATTTGATAATCGGTGGTAAAAAAACAAAACAAAAAACAAAACAAAATAAAATACAAAAACAAAAGCAGACAAATAACGACAAAAAAGACAATAACGGATTCGCTTCAGCGCGTGATTTCAAAACCAGAAAAATACAAACACACACATAAATAATTGTATGTATATGTGCCTGCATTTTCTATATTTTCCATTATATCAGTTCATATAATGGGAAGTAAAAACAGCTCTCTCGATTATTTGAAAACATTTTCCATATATATATATATATATATATATATATATATATATATATATATATAGATGAGTAATAAAAGTGAAAGTCCTCTCAGCTACAAACTGATAAACTTCTGAACAGCAGATGAATGAACGAAAATAAAAGATAGAGAAAAAAATATTATAAAAAATGCAACAAAAATAGTGGAACAAGTACATTTAATTTCTTTTATACAAATATTTACAGATTTTACCTGTGCTGAAATCATCTTCCCCCCATTCTGCATGTGTATCGCTCTTTTTAAGTCTCTTTTTGTCTCTGTACATGGCTACAGTGCGGCGGGCGCTCCAGTGCTACAGTCTCTCCTCTCCCTCCTTTAAATATTACAAAAAAACAGTTTGTTTTTTATGTGTCTCTTTCACTGCGATGCCCATTTGGAAGGCGCCGCCGTGCTGGCCGCGGTCAGAAACTGTCCCGGGACGAGTGTGGTGGGCGAGCTGAGCACGGGCGACGTCCGCGCGAGCGCCAGCGACGGCGCGCTCAGAACCGGTGACCGGAGAAAAGCCGGCGCGCCCGCGCCACAGCTGCTACTGTTGTTGTTACTGCTGGTGTTGTTACCGGCGATGATGTTCTCGATGGTGAAGGAGGGTCGCGGGCACGAGGGTTCGCGTTTGATGGCGGGTGTGATGGGCCCGGGGGTCGTCGCCGCCGTAGCGCCCACGCCGGCGCTGCCCAAGCCGCCCAGCTGCAGCTGAAGCCCGGGCGCGAGCTGCGCCAACTGCGCGCCAAAAGCCTTCCTGCTCAGCTCGGCCGCGGACGGCAGCAGCGGCACGGCGGGCGGCAGCACGTGGCCCACGGCGGGCGCCACGTACGGGTACTGGAGGGCGGCGGCGTGCGCGTGCGCCTGGGCCTGTGCGTGCGCGTGCGCGTACGCCACCGCCGCCGCCGGGTGCACGCCGCCATAGGGGCGCGCGTATGGGCCGTACGCGGCGCCGAAGCCGTGCATGACCAGCGCCGCCTGGTCGCGCAGGATGTCCGGCTGGCGCTTGAAGCGCTTGCGGCGTCGCAAGAAGCTGCCGTTGTCGAACATGTCCTCGGACTGCGGGTCCAGAGTCCAGTAGTTGCCCTTGCCAGGGTTGCCCGGCTCGCGCGGGATCTTGACGAAGCAGTCGTTGAGCGACAGGTTGTGGCGGATGGAGTTCTGCCAGGCGGGGAACTTCTCGCGGTAGTACGGGAAGCGGTTGCTGATGAACTCGCAGATGCCGCTCAGCGTCAGCTTCTTCTGCGGGCTCTGCAGGATGGCCATGGTGATGAGCGCGATGTACGAGTAGGGCGGCTTCACCAGCGCGCTCTTGGGCTTGGAAGAGGGCGCCGAGGCGCACGAGCCGCCGCCGCTACCTCCTCCTCCGCTCTCCTCCTCACCGTCGCCTTTGCACTCGCCGCCGTTCCTGCGCTCCTTCAGGTCCGCGTCCTCATCCCCGACTGCGTCCTCCATCTCCTCATCGTCGTCGCCGAGCACGCCGCGCGCCACCCGCGCGCCCTCGCAGTCGCTGTCCTCGCGCTCGAGCCCGCTGCCGACGCCGATGCTGTCGTCGCAGTCGCAGTCGTCGCCCTCTCCGACCACGTCGATGTCCACGTCGTCAGGTGCGAGCGTCGTGTGCCCGGACATGTCTCCGCCGCCTGCGCCAGACAGGGTCATCGCAGCTTCGCCCGTGGAACCGTGAGACAACACGCGGGGTTCTGTGAGAGTGCGTGTGCGTGCGCCTGCGCGCGCCCCGTTCCGGGTGGCACCGACCGAGTGAGCGCGGGCAGCTCAGACTACAACTTCAGGCAGACAGAGAGAAAGAAAGATAGAGAGACGGAGAAAAGTTTTCCGCGCGCTCTCGCTGCTCTCTCTTGCTTTCTCCGCGGTTTTCTTCCTGGGCGAGTTGCGCCACGTGCTTCTCCAAAACAAGCCAGTGCGCGTGTGTGTGTGTGTGTGTTTAAAAAGCAGCCCGTCTCTCTGTGTGTGCTGATAGATTACACTTTGCCTACTTTTCAACTTAAAGATATACCGGCGGATCGGTCACGTGATCGTCACCCCCCCACACACATACACACCACACGCCCCGTGACGTCAGACGCCCCGCCGCCCGGTTTAAAGCAAAGCAAAGCTGAAGTTTGTGGCACGAAGGATTTTTTTTTAGCTGTTTTGTCAGCAAACGGAACAACAGTGAGAGCGCGCTCAGTCCGCCAGTGAGCATTTAGCACCGAGAGAGAGAGAGAGAGAGAGAGAGAGAGAGAGAGAAAGATGACTGAAATCTCTAGTGCAAAAAAAAAAACACTCCTACTTTTGCTCCAAAAAAAGCTCAGAAAGCTGCTGCCGCTGAACGAGACCGCCTCCAGCTCAGCTCACTGTCTCCGCTGTGGAGCTGCTCGTGTTCAGTGTCCTGCATGCGCTCAGACAGGCCGAGCTGACTGTAAGTAAGCGCGTTTTGAGTCTTTTGTGCGCTAATAAAGCAGATTTAGCCGCAGCGTGGGGTAAAGCGAGGCTGTGAGTGTTTGAGTGCTCCTGTACTGTTGTGTTGGTGTGCTATTTGTGTGTGTGTGTGTGGGGGGGGGGGGGGGGGTGTAGGTAAAGGGCTCTGTGCACAGAGAGGTGATAACGACCTCCATCACTACATGCGTTTGCATGTGAAACAGTCGGAAATGAGCGAGCTGGAGGGGGGAAACACACACTCACACACACCGCGGACGAGCTCAGGAGGAGGAATAAAGGATGCTGCTGCACAGTCATTTCCTGCGCACGGTCAGAAAGTGAGCCCGAGAGGTAGCGCGCGCGGAGACTCGTTAAAGCCGCATGTTTGCTATCATTCAGGTCAGAGTTAGACGGAGTTGTGGTGGGCTTGTTTTGAGGAAGGAAAATCTGTCTGTCCGACTGGTCAGTTGTTTAGCAGTGCATCTGCTGATTGAGTCTCCACCCCGCCGAGATGAAAATACCTTTAATTGGACAGCAGAGAGTGTTCCAGCAGAGCGGAGAGCACTGTGTATATGTGTGTGTGACAGAGAGAGAGGGAGAGAGAGAGAAAGAGCGAGTCGAGCTACTGATAAGTTCAGTTTGAACAGTCAGCTATAGTGAGTGCATTGACTAAATGATTAGCAAAATAAATTATTTAAGTTATCACTCTCTAATATAATAGTAATAATAATAATAATAATAATAATAATAGTAATAATAAATGTTATATGTATTATATTATATTACATATTATGTACTGTAGTTATATATATTTGTTTAGTAAATTTAATTAAATAGAAATAACAGTAATAGCTAATTAATAAACTATAATAATAATATAATAGATAGTAATATTTAAGAATGAATGTAACAAGAACATTTTGATATTATTTTATCGTTGGTAATATATTAAATTATTTTACGGGTATTATTATTATTATTATTATTATTATTATTGTAGCATGTTATTTGTTTTAGCTCGGCTAAGTGTCTGTAAGCGTGGTAATAGCTGTGAGTTCTGTATTTTAGTTGTGGGCTCCGTATTCAGTCACTCTGCTAGCTGTGATATTTGTGTTGTTTTTAGAAATATTAAATGTGAGATGTAGCACCTTCCGTGGGGTCTTTACTCTCCGCTCTGCGCGCCTCAGAGCCCGTGTTTGTTAGAGTGTTGAAGACGAGCTGTGTGTGTGTCCCAGTGACCCGTGATATCTGCCGTCCATCAATATGAGACCACTTAGCAGATGAAGGACCCCCTGCTCCACACACACATACGCACAGCTCTTTGGTGTTAAGATCGCCCTGGTGTTCAGTTTATGGTGGAGTTTAATCTGCTCTCTCTCTCATTTCACGTTCAGAGTTTCACGCTTTTTGTTTTTTAGTTTTATTTTTAATTAATTTATTTATTTTAGCAATTTCATATAATGTACTTTGGACTATCAGATATTTGTGAATAAAGAACTCTTAAAAAAGTAAAGGAACTCGTGTTTATTCTTGTTTATTCTGTTTTCTTATGAAAATCTCGTTAGTGTATTCTTTCTGAACGAGGAGAAGGAAATCCTCTAAACAGGCTCATTAAATCACAAAAGTAATTGTAATGGAGGAATTCATTAAAACAAAGGCGTTGTTGTTCAGTAACCGTATTACCATATTCCCGTCTGTCCCGTATAACCTGAACCCTCTATGATCTCAGCCGAGCTCGCCAGTTACAGAGCATGTACGTAGACAGCTGATCGGGGATCAGTGAATTCTTGATTTTGTGTTTTTTTATTTTTTATAGATTTTTTCTGTATAATTATGACGTAATATATTTTAAATGGTGCCCTTAATTCAGCGGTGAGGTAGATGGGTTTGTTCTCTTCGTCTCTCTTTATTCTACATCATCGACTTTCTAAATATAAACCATGTTTTGTTAAATAATCTCAGCAGCCTTTCTAACAGCGGTTGGAGTTTAGACACACAGGTCATGAAGATCGATCACGATCTCAGTACTTCATTCTCAGGTTAACAGTAATCCGTGTTAATCCCCTTTATTTTTCCTCTCCGTTTTCTGTGTCAGTGCTCGCTCTGCTCTCCTGCGCTTCCTCTCCTTCATCTTCAGAATCCCCATAAACTTCACAGTTTGTTAATGAAATGTGCGTTTCAACACACACACACACACACACACACACACACACACACACACACACACACACACACACACACACCACACACACACACACACACACACACGGGTCTTTTAGAATAATGAGGAGCGCAGAGCACGAGCGGAGCGGGATTAGAGAACAAGGTGAGCATCAAATCAGCAGAACAGAGTCCACTGGACCCGCTAAATAAGACAAACAGTCATAAAATAGAAATAATTCAAAACAAAATGAACAGTACAGCACAGTGTGTATATTTTATATTAAATTCACCAGCTTTACTCATTGTAAATAGCTTGCACAGTGTATGAAACACCTATACGGCACTGTGTTATAGACTCTTCTATAACGAGGCTGTTTAGGTCGCTATTGATAGATCACTTCTAGTTGTAATAAACTAATAAACTCAAACATTTTTATACAACCAAGTTAACAAATAAATAACATCCACCGCCCCCCCCCATATATATATATATAATGGGTGTTTTAAGCATGTGAGCTTTAAATGTCTGTAAATAATATTATTGTCATTTTGTAAACTGACTGTAGATTTTTAGATTATTTATAAGAAACCTGTGTGGTTTTTTTTTCTGATGTGTTTAGATTTAAATAGTCAGTGCTGCTCTGAACTGCACTATGTTTCTAATTTGGTGCTGATTTTATCGTTGGACTTTTGTTGGCGTTTTAATGTTTTTTATTACTGTAAGATTTCTTCCACTTTCCAGAAAACTGCAAAGCTCAAGATTCTCAACTGCAGGAGCGACACAATCTGCTGAAAAATGTGAACTAGACACTGTATTGGAATGTTTTGGTTCAGTTTGGTTTAATTTGTTTTGGCTTGATTTAATTTGAGATGATTTCATGGTGAGGTTTCTTTGCCTTTGGTTTCGTCTGGGTTTGTTTTAATTTTGTGTTGTACTTGTTTGGTGTAGTTTTTATTTTGTGTGCTTAGTTTTTGTTTTGTTTTGTTTGCTATGGTTTGGGTTAGTTTCGATTTTGTATTTGTTTATTTTGTATTGAGTTTGTTTTGGTTTTGTATTTCGTTGTATTGGGTTGGGGTTTTGATTTTGTTTGGTGTTGGTTTGTTTGGGTTGTGCTAGACTGTGTTGGGTTGAGTTGAGTTCGGGTCGGCCTGGATTGGGTTGAGTTCTGCATCGGTTTGGTGTTTGGTCGAGTTGTGTGGATTTTAAAGGCTGCGTCGTTTTAGATTAAATTTTGAAAGGCACGTGCTTTAATTAATAATGAGCGCGCGGGGGCGAGCTTTACAAAACCGCGTGAAAAATGAATGGCGCGCTTTTAATTACCCTTATTATGGCAATTATTCTACACCAACTCCGAGTGATCAGCACGTCAGATTTAATAAAAACGAGTCATTCTCGGGAAAAAACGCTGGTCTCTCTCGCCGAAAGGGAGATATCCGTGTCATATGTGCTCGCCTGTTCATTTAGATGCAGCGCTTAATTGGATTTTGCTCGGTGGACACCGTGATCCCCAGGGCTGGACCCTCCACAGGGCAGGAGCTAGGGTCCTTACCTTCTCAACGCTCCGTTTTCACCCCCCCTGAAGAATCCACTCTATCAACCTGCAACTTTCTGTCAAACACTATGATGTGGCTCATTTTTATCATCCTCCTTTTATCACTCCCTTCTGGAGCAGCTGCGTCTCTGCCGTCACGACGAACCCTGGAAATCCAGACTGCCCCCCAAAACCAGAGCAGCGCCTTATTTACACCAAATCCAATACCCGATAGAGGAAATGACAGTGCGGTGGACAAGAGCAATACCCCCAGTCTATCAGGAGATATCGAACATTGATAAAAACACCTGTCTATGGAGAAGCACGCGAGGATCATGAAGGTTAAAAAACCGTTTGGGCAACATTTCACACACTAAAACACACACGATGTCCTAATATTTTGTGTCTGGGGGAGTATTTTTCTGCCAGAGTGACGAATAATGCTCGTTTTTCACCTGTCAACGATTATCGTTTAAGGTCGTGACGTAAAGAAAGCCTAAATTTTCTAATGAGAATCAAATAAATATGATAATATTAAGTTTATATATACATATATACATCCGCTCAGCGTCTTTACTGAATTAATGAAAACATATGTGAGTCAATATATATATATATATATATATATATATATATATATATATATATATATATATATATATATATATATATATATATATATATACCTCTTCAAATGTCGCTGTCCTGCGTGTGGGGTGTGTAGGTTAAACCTCAGCTCTGTCGTGTTGGACAGAGGAAAGGAAAGGACACGTTGAGCTTGGCTAAACACATTACCATACCAATGTGTCCTGTTAAAAACGTGTGATGTTACCCGGTTTGTAGTCTCATTGTCACTTAGAGCAGGACTGAAGGAGCACATTAGCACTGTGAGAGGGTGTTAGTTTATTTCTCAGTCCTGTGCGTTAGCCTGGAAATGGTGGGATTTAACTGGGTAATAATGCCCTGAGCATTGAAAAAGAACACTTCACGTTTGCATGCGTGTGAAGGTGTTGCTTCTAAAAAATATGCATTAAATGCCAATAAACCTTTGTGTTTTACTGAAACGAGTTTCAGCGATCAATGGGGAATTAAACAATTATTTAAAAATAATTATGAAATCATTAAAATGTCAATAAGAGGTCAATAAAGTGGTCTGAGGTGAAATGCTTTATTCTAGAGGATTGTTCACAGCGGTGGTGACAGCAGCCCGCATACCTGGAACTGGGTTTTACGATAGCTTTGTTTAAAGTACTTAACTTAAAACAAAACACAAAGCAGAAGTTCATGCATAGCGTTATAAAACCAAATAGTACTCAAATAACAATTTTTTGGATTTATGTTCACCGACGTTCCCTGTAAATACTTTTTAAGAAGCAGACATCTAAAGCGTTTGATGTCATTTACAGCTCTATCAAAGAAACCTTTGCATCAAACATTATAAATCTACGCGAGACACGGTTTTATGATCAGGCTTTTGGCTTTCAGGGTTTTTCCCAAATGTATTAATGGCGCAGGGTAAGTGCAGGGGGCTGCAGGACAAGTTAGTTCCCAAACAAAACATTTTATATGTTCTACTATTTTACTATCATCGTTTTTGGATAGAATGTTTATATTTGTGTATGTTTGTGTAGACATAATTCTGGTCCTGTCATTATCACTGTAAAGAAATCCGGATGGGTTTCTCTACATTGAGCCATAAAACTGAATTATTAAATAAATATTCAGATTTATTTTAGAAATCAGTGAAATTTCTCTTTAATCCGCCGTCATTATTTTAAAATTCTATTCAAAGAATTTCATAATAACGCATGGAATGTTTTTATAACAATTAAATGCATTAAAGGCAACCTTGGCTAAATAACACATTTTATCCTGAACACGTGATCCACACTTTTATCCTAATTTTAGATTTTTTTAAAGATATCTTACGAGGTCCGACGGACGTTCATTTACCTAATTCTAAAATACCTGCAAATAATCACGTGATTAGTAGATCGTCAGCCTTTTTTAACCCAGGTAGTTTTTTGTTTATCACCTCTGCGGGAATGAAGTATTGATTACTGAGTAAATCATCTTAAGGCACTGGTGTCATTTATGCTGCGCTTTGTATGCCTGCAGCGCACCTCGCTGACCTCTGAGCTCCGTCTTTGGTGCGCGAATATCTGTACCATCCCTATAAATTGCGCTCCGTTCCAGAGCTCCTCTCTAATGATCTGGCCCATATTTCCCCTAGTGATGTTGCGCTGGCTTTAGCTAACACGGCTTTAGAGCCCATTACCTTAATGGTGCATGTCCGGAGAGAGCGTCTCTGGCTGGGATGCGCTCTCACACGGGACCTGGAATCATTTAACCCGGCCTAAAATAATTTGAAACCCCAGCCAAAGCAGATGAATCGGGCCGATGCGCTTCTCCCCAGCAAAGCCTCAATATCAAGGAGGTGAGAAATCAATAGCGAGCAAATTGGCTATTGAGAGGTGTCAGTAAAATGTGTAAAACAGGGAATTAGTTTGTGCTACACAGGCTACACAGACACCCTTTGCAATTTCAAGCTACTTTTTCTTTCTTTCTTTTTTTCAATCTTTTTCTTTGAAAGATATTTGTAGGGTTCAAATTTTGATAATGGGTTTTGATAATGCTTCATTTCTTTGGATAACAAGGTTTTTTCCTTTTTTCCCCAAAAAATTCCAAAATCTTGATAGTCTCCTCATTATTGGGCACTTCTCATCAGCAGGTCTGAAAGAGCTGGACACAGTCCTCGACAGTCACGGCATTTTATTTTACAACAACTCTATTGAAGCCATTTCACGCTTTGGTTTCAATAGAGTTAGTATCATTATGTCACTCTTGCCTTCCCTCTCAAATCGCTTTTAAGATGCAGTGAAAGCCTCCGATTCATTACAGGACAGTCTGCTTTAGGTATGGGCTTTTGTCATTAGCCAATAATTTGCCCCCTTTGAGTCCTGCATAACTTCTCGTCTCTGTACTTCTACAAATGCCTCTGGCTATAAGTACTAATGAAATCTCTTTGCTTAATTTGATTTTGCTGGTACACTTGCAGTTCTGGCTTGAACTTTCCCACGAGAGAGCCTCACTGAAGGCACTAAAGCCGAGGAGGAGGAGGGGAACCTTCCAAAGAGCCGAGCACATCATTTCCATAATTACCCAATTGGCAGCCTAATGACCTCGCAGAACAATATAAAGGTCTGTTGTCAATTTCATCTCTGGTTCTGACATTCAGTAGATTCCTATCTTGCCTTGTTGGGGGTTCACAAGATAACAAGTGTAGGCCCACTTTTCTTCATTCTTGCACATGAGGGTCCACGCAATTAACCTCTCTATGGAGCTTCAGAGATCTGCTTGTACTTCCCATCATCATCATCATCATCATCATCTTCCTGCTCTCAGAGCTCGTGGCCTTCCAAGGCTGGACGGAAATTAGAGAGTCAGTTTAATGTTGACTTAGAAATGATGCTTAGAGTTAGGAACAGAAAACAGAAGATCAAAATGCTCACCAGTTTCTTTTATACATGAGGATTACATGAAAAGTGAGTAAAATGCAATGTACAATTGGAATTCTGTGGGAATCAAAGGTGAGCTGTTGCCTTTATCTCATTAATGGTAATGCAAATATATAAAAAATCTGTCAAACACGTTCCTGATGTTGCCCCCGCTCTTCTTCAGTCAGCTGCCTGCTGGTGCTCACATTGGGGAAAAAGGTGAGAGGTGCAAATCCTACCGAAGCCTTTGCTGGATAAGGATGGTGAACCTGTTAGGTAAAACACTCTGATGGAGAAATCCAGACTTTTATATTTTAAAGCAGGTGAAGCACCTCAATCACAGGCTGTATGTGCTTAAAAAAGAAAAGCACACCTATCCAGTACAAGGAGAAAAAGTCATCAGGGGCTACAGTACAGTTGGTTCATATTTGTCTTTTATAACATCCCTGTTTGATTCCTAATGGCATGTTGATGAAGGTTATTAATTAAATTCTTGATTAAAACATCTATCTATCTATCTATCTATCTATCTATCTATCTATCTATCTATCTATCTATCTATCTATCTATCTATCTATCTATCTATCTATCTATCTATCTATCTATCTATTCATCAGATCCTATAGAGAGCTATGAATATTATGTTTTAGAATGATAACTTGTATATATATGTACCTGAGTAAACCAGCATTTAATATATATATATATAACATTCATTTACATATATGACTTATATTAAATTTTAAGATTACCTTAATAATAAATAATTACATTAAGTTCCATTACAAGTACAAACTTTTTGTCATCTGACAGCAACAATATTGTGTACATTTACAACAGCCATAGCAATAAACCCACCTCCTTGTATTTACACTTATTCTCCATTTGATCAGCTCCATTTACGATTCAGGTGCACTTTGTAGTTCTACACTTACAGACTGTAGTCCATGTGTTTCTCTGTATACTTTATTAATCCTCCATTTACCCTGTTCTTCAATGCTAAGGACTGTGCAGTGCTGCTGGAGTTTACAAACAAGAATGATCTTCCAACTAAAACGTAGCCAATGGTGTCCTGTGGGGAGCAACCTGTGACCACTGATGAAAAACTAGCGGATGACCAACACAAACTGTGCTGCAAAAGATGACCCATCATCTCTGACTTTACATCTACAAGGTGGACCAACAAGGTAGGAGTGTCTAATAGAGCTGACAGTGTGTGGACACAGTGTTTAAAAACTCCAACAGCACTGACCCACTTGCACCAGCGTCTGCACCACGTCCTGACCTTTGAAGAACAGGGTAAAACAGGGATTAGCAAAGTATGCAAAGAAATAGATGGACTGCAGTCTGTAATTGTAGAACTACTAAGTGCAACCATATGATGAGTGGAGTTGATGAAATGGAGTGTACATATAAGGAGGTGTTTTTAATGTCTCAACTGACATACAGTTCATTGTTTCCCTCTGCTGTGTCCCGGTCTGTCCAGGTCTGGTGGGTATCATGACGTTGTTTTTAAAAGATTAAACTGACTGAAACAGCAGCACTGTCTGGTTCTAATCTGCAGATGTACAAGTGTGGTTAACACTCTGGAAGTGAATCACAATGATGTGCCATATGTTGGTCAGAACAGGTAATGGGAGCTCTAGTGTCCTGCAATGGGCAATAAAATGATGTTGCTTTAGATGTTGTGATCCGAAAAGGTCATACTGTAGTTGTGTTTGTCAAAGCCTTTGCAACATAATTCGCAAATGTAAACACAAACGTATGCAGAGGAGGAGAAGCTGTAGCCCTGCCTACCGCATCATTCAGCACTAAATCCCTGAGAGCACTCTTCACTCAAAGCTGAACACTCTCCTGTCCTTACTTGTGGTGCACTATAAAAAATGTGAATGGCTTCTAATGGCCACGTGTTGGGTGTCGTTCTCAGTTGAGTGGTCTTCCATTAAGTGCAGGAACTTGTGGGGAATTGGGCTATTTGTATTATTTAAACACATAATAAAATCATCAAAGCGTTGTGGTAAATTGTCATTTGGCAGCCAGGAACCCTCGTCCCAGGATCCAGCGACTTTCAGCAGCCCGGCAAAGGACTTACTAAACGATTAATGGGACCATGTGACTCGACTTGAGAAGAGGCTCAGAACAGCAGATTCAATTATCATGTTAGAATTCTGCATGAAAACAATCTATACTAGAAATTAGACCTATTCCTGTCAGATGACTTGCATCTGCTGGTAATTCTATTTGGGACAAGTGACTCCCTTCTTTGAATGTTACCAAATGTTTACAAAGTGCTTAATATGCTAAATGCAATCAGTGCGGCCTGTGATAATTGTGTGCCGGCGTCAGCACCCAGGATTCACTGCCAGGCCGCTTTGATCTTCTGAAACAGTCCAAGTGTCTGATCAAAATGTACATGACTAAACAAACCTTAGATTCAAGGAACTGAGATGTGTTGTCCATGTTGTATATATATATATATATATCAAACACACACACATTTCATTCATCTTTGTATCAGATTTTGTCCAATTTTCTGGCTCGTCCTCAAAGAGCTACAGTGGGCTTCTTTGCAGGTGTACCATATGAATAACCGTCTCTTTCCCTTCTTAGTCCAGCCCAGTGGGACTTTAGAATGCGTTTGACTGCATCCTGTGATAAGCCTAAACTTTTTTGGCTGATTTTTTCCCCTCCACAGGACAAAGCCTTCATTCTTCCTCCTGTGTTGCTCTTCTTTATCACCCGCCTCGGGGCTGTGGCACAGCGGCCCCCCTCCACCCCCACTTTAGTCTGTGGAAACCACATATTAAATTTGCATGGCATCAGTCACTTCATTGAGTGCTCAGCCGGATTCCTCACTGGGTCATTCATCTGCGCGCACGGTCCGGACGCACAGTCCAGACAAAGCAAGCCAGTGAAAATATTGAGGAAGTTACATACATTTTAGGTTTTGTTGGCCATGTCATGCTGCTCTGTTCCCCCAGATTTCGAGAGCGATAGCAAAGGAAGCTTTGGAATTTCTGTGTGGCTTTGTAATGTTTATGAGTAGAATAGATGCAGTGCTGAAGTTTTGCGTCCAAAGGCACTGATGTACAATCACTTGGAAAGTGATTTATGGGTGCTTGAAAGTATACAGTTAATCAACTGCCCATAAATTCAAGCTCTGAATAATTCCAAAACCTCATGATGTATGGATTTGATTGAACTTACATTCAGCCTCATGCTTATGTTTATTATGATAACCATGCTGTCATGTAAAATTCCACCAATTATTTTATTACATTTCAGCATAATTCAATCATTAAGACATAAACAATGTCATTGATGTGTAAAGTCCTATTCTAGAGAAACTCACAGAGTCAGATTTGTTCACAGTGATGGTGATGGCAACCAGACGTCCAAAGCATGAAAACACGGCTCCCCTCTGTTGTAGACATCATGACCCTTGGTTCCTATCAGCACCACTGTATAGAAATCTTGAGTTTCTCTATAATAAACTAGTACACCTCAAACCACTCTATAAAGCCTATATCATGGTAAAGCATTTTTTTAAAATAAGGGAGTTTGTTATAGTATGTAAACACTGTCAAAGTTTCAAAACATACCATTAGTTTCCCAGCCCATATAGTCCATATATAAAAACTATACTACAAAAACAGCCTGTTTTAAATGAATTGCTAATGTGTGTCAGAAATAGAACCCACTTATTAACATATATCCACCTATTCAGACTACAATAGGTTAGCCCCGCCCATTCATATTGAAGTTATAAGTGTTTTTTTAAATAACAGCAAATCAGAACAGAACTGATTTACCATAGGTCAGATTTAAAGGGACAGTAACAAAAACATCTGTGTAGTATTCAAATTCTGTTAAATGTAAAAATAAAAGTATGACCTGTTTGGTACATAAATCCATAGACATATTATAAGAGAACTTCAAGGGAAACAATGAAAGGCTATGTTAATGTAGAGTAGGGGCTCCTCAACCTCAACTTAAGCCCTTATGGGTTAGAGCTATTGTTTTGACGTTATTTAATATGACTGTGCATTATTTGATGCATATTTTGAATTTCTGCCTCTTTTCCCTCTCTTGTTGTTTCAAACCAAATAAAGCTGCTAAAACATCCTTTATGCTTCTTTCTGTGTTTTTGTGTGTTAGATCTTTATTAATGCAATGAAAGAATATGTTGTAATTACCTGAACAGGAAATAACTTCCTAAACTTAGTTAGGACAGTGGACAAAATCCAAATAAAACCAGAAAGCATGGCTTTATAGATCAATGTTGACCTGTATTTGAACACAAAGATTACAAAGAGAAGATATTTAATGTTTTAACTATTAATTGTTTTTTGTAATTATATCCCCATTCAGAAACAGATACCTGCAACACATTCCAAAGAACATTGGGATACCAGCAATTTAAGACTCCAAACATTCCAAACTCCAAATGTTCAAGAAAACATCTTAAAGAGCTACAGATTAAACAGATGCAGTCAAGTTTGGATATAAAAGGAGTACGCAGGAAAATCCTGACAATGAAGGTGGAGGCTTGTTACATCAGCAAAAAGCAGTTCTGGAATTTCATCCTCTACAGTGCATATTATCATCAAAAGATTCAGAGAATGCAGAGAAATCTCTGTGCCTAAAGGAAAAGGCCAAAAACCACAACTGAATGCCTTTGTCCTTCAGCCCCTCTGAGGGCATTGCAGTGCCTGATGGATGGACTTGGAATACTTTGACAAACCTTTGTCAATAAGCTCTGTCCATTGCCGCATCCACCAATGCCATTTAAGACTATGTACTATGCACAGCGGAAATTATATGTCAACAATGTTCAGACACACTGCTGGCTGTTCTGAACTTAAGCTCCTCTGAAATGGACTGATGCATAGTGAGTCAACCTTTCATATTGTGGAAATGATGAAAGTCATGTTTTTCAGGCAAAAAAAGAAAAGGACCATTGAACAGCCAGAGTCACTCATGGTGAATATTAGTGGGTGAGGTGCTGAACTGGCCTTCCTGCAACCCAGAGTTGCCATTGTTCTATTGGGCTTAAAATAAAAAACAAGGCCTTCTATGGTTGCACAACAGAAGACTTGTATAGCAGACGAATGTTACGAAATTTTGCTTTCAAAACTGATTATTAAAAGAAAGATGATGTGACATAGTGGTAAACTTGTTCTTGTCCTAACTATTTTGTTGTTGGCATCATCTTTTATATCAGTGTATATGTACTAAAAACAAAGTGCATTAAATAACAATAATTTCTTTGACGTTTCTGTAACATGTTCAATTGAATACAGACCCAACAGTTTGTATTAGCATGTCCCAAGTTTTTGGGCTCATTCTTCATATAATATTTTCCATCACATTTAACTCTTTACTAAAGTTAGATTAGCTTACTGACTAAAACTGAAGCAACTCATAAAGACATTTCTTTGCTTTTTTAAAGGCTTGAACTTCATGGCTTCTCTTGTCTTTGCTCAGAAGATGAAGTCAGCCCAGAAAACAAGCCTGAGAGAAAGTTAATATGTCAGGTTAAGAGGGAGCGTCTCTAGCTCTGTTTGATTCAATATCGGTGAAGCTCTCTGGTCTCTGGTGGATGTTTACAGCATTAACCATATTACGTGATTCACAAACATTTGATTAATTTTCAAAGCAAATTTTGGCCTTCTCAAATCACATTTCCTTAACCTAAGTCATCTGACAGAATCCCACTAATTTCCTAGATAGATAGTTTTTCAAGTGGAATTCTGATCCAATCTGACAGCCGTTTAGCCTCCACAGAAAGTACCAGATTTCGGAAGGTTTCTTTTATTTATAGTAGTTTGTTGTCCAGATGATTTTATGGTAACCTTGTTTACAGCTTAGTTTGACCTGTTAACTACTAATGACTAAACAAACCATGCTAGCTTTTTCAAAACAATGTTTTATTCCCAAAAAGTGTCAACAGTGTGGAAACTTACAAAACCATCAGCTGGCTGGCTTTGCCAACTGTCTAAAGAGATTGATTATCACTAGCTTTGAGCATAGCTCACCTCTGGACAATAAGGCCAGTTACACACAGCACAGCTGGAGTCTAAGCCCAGTAACGGGCCACATGCAGTGTTTGAACCTGGTTAGCCTTTTAGTGCTTAGTGCTCAAGACAAGCCTGTCACTTGTATTATGTAATTTGCCTAATTCATTGTAGTTATATGTACATAGATATATACTTAGTAAAAAACACTTGTAAGCAGCTACTGTTACAATATTATAAAATGTCAGAATATACAAATATACTATTTTGTACAACTGTACAAACAATATAAATGTGTTCCATAAGATAGACTACTGTGCCAAAATCTAAAACCACCCTTATTTTATTTTCAGTCATTCCTCCCATTAAGGACAGGTTATGTTTCAGCACCTGAAAGAAAAGCTGAATGTATACATATATATATACCAGAATTATAACAAATAATTTCTATAAACACTATAACTAAATATGATATATCAGTTTTCAGCATGTCCACCTTTTACCTTTATTATGTTTTTCAGTTTTTCACAGAAATCTGAAGCAATATTTGTCCACACCTCCAAAGTTTAGTCTGAGAAGTTGGTTGCATTTTTAACTTTCAAGATCCAAATAACCTCAATTACAAATTTGGACCTTAATCCACATCACACATGCTCAGTTTTGATGTCCTAGAGCAAAATGTTGTTTTTGTCTATTTTCTTTTCTCAGTAGTCCATTTAGATTGACAGTGTTCAGTTAGATAGACAGAAAAACCCGTGGATTTTCTTAGATCTGAAGCAAGCGTAGAGGCAGAGTTTATACTCTTTAAAAGAGGAAAGCTTAAAGTATAGTTTACCTGAGGGGACAGTTTTGTTAGTTGGCTAGATCTCACACAGTTATTAGAACTCAAATTTCCTCTATATCTGTTCTTTTAAAACAGTTTTGAAAACTCCTGTTTTCAGTTATTTTCCTCTGACTTTTTTTATTAAAAAGGGTACTGCTATCATGCCGAGGTCAAGTTTGTGCTATACAGGTGCTGTATAGACCGTATATTGCACATTCTCCACCAATCAGAAGGACCAATTCACGGTTCTATATAGAACCACTGTCTTTACTAATAAGTCCTTGACAACCCATTTTTCCAAGAGCACAATGAATAACAGTTTAATATTACAGTTAGTGCTGAAGGTTTTCATGTCATTTTCTTTTAATTGAGAAAAAGAAAATTTATGAGGTTTATGAGGACAGTATGTAGTCTAATATCCCAAATTTGTTAACATTGGTCCTCTTTTACAAGGACTGAAACAACAAGTATTCTTGGACTCCCAAGATATTGCCTTTTGTGCTCCTGTGGCTGTCATGCCATGGCTGCTAAAGTCAAATAAATAAAAGTGTTCCTGGCCCAGGAGTCTGCCCCAGGATAACAAAGATAAAAAGGTGACTCAAACTAATAACTAATAAATTGCCAATAATTTGCCAAAAATCTAAACTCCTTCAGAACAGCGTTCACTGTTAAGACTGTTAGCTCCTACCAATTAGTTCAACCTTGGTAATCACTTCAAGTTTAACTTTCAGTCAGATGCTTTCAGTAATAACTACTCATCTTGTGGCATACTAATAAAACTGAAAGTTCCCTCTTCTGGAGCGTTGCACTATTGGTACCAACACCGTCTGCATCTCTGTTTGTCTGTTTTTTTCCTGGTCTTCCGGCCACCACACCCCTTGAGTGGGTATTTCCAGGGTCCTTACTCACTCCTCACATGAGATCGACATCAAGCTCTGGTTTCACATTAAAATTAGGATGCGATGGCGATGACTAGTCACAGAGGTCATCCCCACAACCACAGGCCAGACCAGAGAGTAATACATCCACTGTCCATGAACAAGATGTGGGTGGATGTGGACTAATTATACCATTGTTGGTTGTATTTGTAGTTTACATGATGAACAACACCTTATATTGTGTGGACATGAGGGGTGTAGCCAATTTTAGTCATTTGCTAATTACGACTGTTTTGGTTCTGACATGACATACAGCTCTACTTCAGATAGAAGCTGCTATGGAGAGAAGCCTCATGCCAGGATTGTAACACCAACCATTTACTTAAGACAGGCACATTCCTTTGCACATAGATGGAAATAAATGTGTATATCAGAAACGGCATATATAAATAGCCATTAAAAATTAGTAGCCATTTCTTTTCACTTGCTGTTTACAGAATATCATTTTACTGCTAAATAGTGCGCAGAGCTAATAATAATGTGAGTATAGCTCTAATCTATTTATTGGTTCACACACATGTTGTGAAGGTGTAAAAGATACTTGCAAGGTTGAATTACCTTGTAAATTTGTCATTGACTTCTGTGGTAGTCATTTATGGGAGAGCTTAGTGTCATGCACATGTGCCCAGGAACACGTTTGCTGATGAAGCTGCTAAATATACATGTTTTTTTGATTTTTGTATTCTCACTGATAACCTTCCAGATTAAAACAAGGCAAATATGAGAGACTTTAAATGTTGGACTTGGTGTCAATAACCTCATAGTGTATATGGCATGATATGCTGTGATACCCTCTTCATATGTCAAAAAGGATTCAAGGATATCCAATCAAAAGAATGGATTTTAAACATTTTAAAAATCTTGACGGTATTCAGGTGCTTAATACTGTTTTTGTATCATAAAACTGTATTACTTTCATTACTCATTTGATGGCTGCAATATAGCACCATTTTGAAGCCAGTAACCAACTCATAGTAGGAGATAGCCATGCTTAAGTACATACTCCACATGGTGGGGGTGTGTTAAATGAAGTTCCTTACAGAAATTAAGCCACCTAAAATAGAAATTCTATGACATTTGTCTGTGCTTATTTATCAAAAAATAAAAAATACACAATAATTAGATTTAAAAGCATTTTAAATGCAATTAAGCAGACGTGTGCGCTCGAGTCTCATGACTTGGACTCGAGTCACTAAACTGATGACTTGTGACTAGTCTTGACAACATAACTAAAGACTTGCAACTTGACTTAGACTTTACCTTTACTGACTTGGACTTGGAATCGGACTTGAGCTTTAAGACTTGAAAAGACTCGCCACCCTATTTTTACATAATAAATAAGTAAAACTTAATCGAATAACTTATTTTGTATTCAATCGTGCTGTTATGCTAGGGAACCGAGCTGCTCAGCTCAGTTTATCGGTAACCTAGCAACAAGTGAAGTTCTGTAGCCAATCACGGGAAGCTTTGGGGGGGGCGCCAGTGTTGAATTTGTGCGGAGACGAGAAGCAACACGCTCCTGAAAATAATCCCGTTCAACTACAAAGATTATGCTGTAGTAATTTAAAAAGAACTGAGACATGCAGGATACGTGGAGTCAAGATCACAGATGGAGCTGCAACCACATCAAACTTCGTTCGACTTTTGAGGTGCAGAAAGAGCAGTAAGTCTCTGCTCTGTATATTTCACATATAGCAGTTAGCTAGCTAGCTGACTAACAAGCTAGCACATTTACCAGCATAATGATAAACAACAGCTAATGTGAAGGAAGCTCTCTCCCTCTGTTCATCCCATCCCTCTGTAAGTTTTACTTAAACATCAGAGCATTTAGGAAGCACAGCATCTCAGACAGGAAGTGTTCAAGTAGTGCAGAACAGTGCCAAACACTGATCAGTCCACGCAGAGCTACTACAGAGTTCACACATACTGTTAGAACTGAGAGACCTGGTCCAGATATTAATGCTTATGGGTTTAGAATGTGATGTTATTAACATTCCTGTAGGTGTAATGTGTACTAATACTTCCATACAGTGCAGTGTTTCTCAACCTTGGCCTTTGAGGCCCACTGCCTCACATTTTAGTGGTTTTTCTGCTTCAACATCTATTTAAACTGGGTAATGGACTGGTAATGAGGTGATTAGTGATTAGAACTGCTTGAAATGATCTAATTTCATATGCAAGTTTATTTTTTGCTATGATACAAACTTTAAAAACGTTAATATTATATTAATGTCTGTTTAATATACTACTAATCAACTGCATCAATTATGTTAAATACTGAAATGACGTTACATCTGGTGACTTGACTAGGACTTGAATTTTAAGACTTGGGACTTGACTTGAGACTCGCTTGTATTGACGTGAGACTTGACTTGGGACTTGATTGTCAAGACTTGAGACTTACTTGTACTTGCAACTTAGTGACTTGGTCCCATATCTGCAATTAAGACAAGAAATTCTCTTAAACCTTGCTCCGTTTGAACAGAAGTGTTTTTTTAATGTTTTAGCTGAACACCTAAGAGCAAAAAGTTAATAGAATATTATATAGTTTACACCATTTACACATTTCACAATAAACAGGTGAATTGGTAACAGGTGAGGGGATCATGAAGGTGCTCCACCAAATGCTAAGTCATAATTCACTGCTTTATGGCTAATTATATGAATGAATTGTCCAACATTTCACAAAGAACTTTCTCAACACAAGATTGCAAAGAATTTAGGTCTTTCACGTCTAACGTACATAATACTATGAAAAGGTTCAGGGAATCTCAGTCGTGTGGGGCCAGGCCGGAAACAACTGTTAAAAGTGTTTGACCTTCGAGGCCTCAGAAGACACTGCATGAGAAACAATCATGCCACTGTGTTAAATATAGCCACATGGGCTCAGTAGAACTTTGGAAAACCATTAATTCTTTATACATTGAGAAATGCAACTTGAAACTCCATTACTCAACGAGAAAGCCATACATCAACTCTATTCAGTAACTTTTCTCAGGGCCTGAGCTCATCTCAGGTGGTCTGAAAGACCGTGGATGTGTGTTCTGGTGAAACGATTGTGAAATGTTTGTGCTTGTGTTTTGAGAATTGTTTTTTTGTGCCAAAGACAAAAGGGACCATCCAGACTCTTTTTATCAGCGCAAGGTAAAAAGAAGCCTGCTGTTATTATGTTATGGAGAAAAGTGCCCACAGCATAAGTGACTTGGGTACTGCTGACACAGAGGCGTGTATTGAAATTTTAGAGAGACACATGCGGCCATCAGTACAAAAAAATACAATACAATGTCCTTTGCCAGGATTTTTGTATTTTTATCAGCAAAACAATGACAGGCCTCATCCTGCATGTGCTACAACAGTATGGCTTCACAGGCACAGAGTGCATGTGCTTGATTGGCCTGTCTGCAGTCTTGGTCTGTCTCCTATTGAAAATGTATGCATTTATAAAAATAAGAATCAGACCGTGACAACCACAAACTTGCTTGAATCAAGCAAGAATGCTTCCTAAGCCTAACTATTCCACTTGCAAAACTGTAACAAAACTGAATGACTATCAAGTGTAAGGTGAACAGTTGGAAAAGTGTATTGGGCAAAATGTCTGCTCTTCATTTGGCAGTGATTTGATTATCCACCTGGGCAAATACCCTACTCTATATTAATGAGAGTCCTCAGGCAAGACTCCTAACCCTACCTTCAGGTTGTTCTGGATGAAAGCAACTGACAAATGTCATAAATGTAAAACACAGTGGTAAACATGCCTCTGTACCAAATTTGTGTGCTTCAGGCTTCAAATGCTATTTTTTTTATATTTAGAAAATACAATGACATTGATCAGTGAAAACATTTTTCCGATGTACTTTTGTCAGTTAAATTGAAAAATTCAAGAGAACGAACAAGTCACAGATTCTTGTTTTTGTTGCAAAACTTTTCCAGAAATGGGGTTTGCATGTTGAAATCCAAAATCGACTAATCATACTTAATTTTATGCATGTATTGTATTTGTATTGCATTAATATTTGTATTGCATTAATGTATTTTTATGTACTGACATTGGTAAGCTTGTCTAGTTCTAACAACATAGAAATGCATTGAAACTAGACCCTCCAACTCGTTGTAACATTTGCACTCACATTCCTTCCAGCTACATTGTTCATAAACAGAATATTCTGGAAACAAAGTTGTGTTTTCAGATGTGTAGGCAGCTTGGGAAGAAAAATGATTGATCTTTCCCAAATACTTTGACCAGAATGTGTTAGGGTGTGCCCCACTCTCTTCTATATTATGATTGGAAATTGATGACAGTTATTTTTGTGCATACAAGCCTGTTTTGCAGAAAGAAAAACATTTTTTACTTTCTGACATGTGTTTAACATTGTTGGACGCTGACACTTGGAAGTGCAGACTCAAATCTGACAATACAAAGTGTAAATGTTGATGTGATTTCCTACAGAACAAATGCAATTACTTGACATAATAATTGTGCAATGCAAATTTAATGTCTAGCAAAATCTCCAGATTTTCAACAGTTAAGAATTCTTGCATTTATAATTTAGTGTATAACAAGTCCCAACTTCCATTTTTATTCTAGTGCAAGAATGTCCAGTCTCATTTTTTTTCTTTTAAACAAAGCAGGAGAGAAGACCACCAGCTTAAACCAGTTGGATCAGGCAAGCTCTAGCTTGATTAGAATGACAACCTGCAGCCACACTGTCCCTCTGTGGATAAGACTGGACACCCCTGTTGTGGCAAATTCAGTATCGGGTTTTTAAGTCACCCACTAATGTTCTGAAACAATCCTCTACCTGGGGACTCTCAGCCAGTACATGTTTTTTATGTTTGTTGTGTGTTTGTGGAGACACATACTTCGTCCGCACCGCAGTGGACCAGCACAGACCTGTGTTAGGGGAGGAACCGTTAGCTGTGAGTTGTTTCCTGTTCCTGGTGGAGTCATTTGTTTCATCTGGTGAAGGTCTCTGTTTCCCGACTGCTGGCAGGGCCAGATTAAGAGGTGCACACGGGATGGATGAATGCCTGCTGAATGAAAGATTGGCGTCCATGCAGGCTTTTTTCCTCCTTCAGACCTTTGCCTGTCACGGCGATGAACCTGGAGGAGATATTCAGTGTTTAGGCTTTCTCAGTTTCTTTATATATACTTAGGTCAGTCAGCTAACATGTGTTTTCACATGTGAAGCGATACCAGACCTGGTGTTGTGTACTTCTAGTAGATTTAAATAAGCAAATACTTAAGAGGCTTTGATTGGATAATAACTGCAGTGACTGATATCGTTCGGCTGGATACAGTTCTTTTAAGCCAAATTGATGCAGTGAGTAGCTTCTCATTATTAATACAAATGAATACAAATATGGGAAGTTGTATCCTGGGGTTGACGAAAAGATGCTACTGTGTTTCAAAGGGTCAGTTTATTGGATTTGCTGAAATGATTGGAATTGGGTTAAGAATTGTCCAGCGCATTATTAAATGGAAGGAGAGAGGAGAATCTTCTAGGGTTAGGGTTAGGGTTTCTAAAAACAATGTGCCAAGAACTGACAAGATTGGAACTAAACAACAAGAAAACCACTTCTTAGTGCTCAGAACAATAACTTATCACAACATTAATTAGCTTTAATTAGCATTAATTAGCTAGGTGGCATATAGATTGGAGATATGGAGAAAGATCATTTGGTCTGATGAGTCCAATTTGACCCTATTCAAGAGTGATTTGGGGCATCAGGGTTAATAGAGAAGCACATGAAGCAATGCATCCATCATGCATAATACCCACTGTACAAGCCTCTAGAGGCAGTGTTATGATCAGGGGTTGCTTCTCTTTGTCAGGTCTTGGCTCTGTAACAATATGTGGCTATAAAAATGAAGTAAGCTGACCGACTACCTAAATGTACTGAATGACCAGATTATCCCACCAATGGAGTTCTTCCTCTCTGGTGGCGCAGACATATTCCAGAATGGCAGTGCAGAGATTTATTGAGCTCAAATTCTAAAAAAGTGGTTCAGGGAGCGTGAGCACATGAATTGCTCACCAGAGATTCCTGACCTTTACCCCAAGTCTTTGGGATGTGCTGGAGAAGAATTTACGGAGTGCCTCGCCTCTACCATAATCAATACAACCAAAAAGAAATGCAACTCCAGATGAAGTGTGATGTTGCAAAAGGTTGTCGAAACAATGCCACAGCAGGTCAACAAAATATTACAATTTTTTGCCAGCATTTAAGGAAATTCCACTGATTTTTCAAACTGCTAACAAACAGCTTGCATGATTGCATTACATTATTTGGGCTCCATGTTTGCCTTACAGTGTGTGTACCTCTTTGGCATGAATGGATTTTTAAAAATACGTTTTAGGTCAAATACTTTGCCCAAATTTGAACAAGTGTATTAGTCATCATATTTGCAAACATTTAGTGTGATAACATCCTCTGATGCCTCTTTTAGAGTCACTTCAGACGTCTGGTTCCTGTCACCACCACTGTATACAATTCTAGATTTCACTAGAACTGAACATGTGACCTGAATTCACTCTTTATGATTATCTCTGTGCATCTTTATCTTTATCTTTGGAAAAATCTAAAATCTAAACTGGAGAACTCTGAGAGAGGCAGAAGGCAGGGAGTGAACAGTAAAGTGACAGACAATTCAGTAGGTGTCTGTTGCCACCAACATTGTGACAAGTGTTCAACAACTTCCCAACCTTGTTTACAGCCGGAGAGAAGCATGCCCTCAGGGCAGCAGGGCCCGTGTTCCGGACAGGTCAGGGGTGGGTCGTGTGAGATGAAATACTTCATACGGCTTTAGATTGCCTGCTTTGACACACACATAGACAGAGGTTAGGTCACTAAATAGATATTGATCCAAGTTGCCACGACCCATGGAGCTGTCGTACGTGGCATCTGAGAAAGATAAAAATAAAGGATGGGATTTTTCTCACCCTGGAACAACTCGACCCTCGTAGCCAGCCTGAGGCCTACAAGGACTGAGAAAGCACTGAATTAAAGGAGAATTGAATGCAAATGAAAGTAGTTATTAAAACTCTTTATCAATGTAAAATGTTAATATAATATAGGAGGTTCTACGAGCTAGTCATTAAAGATGCTTCCATAATTCTAAACTTGAGTTACATTAGAAATTTAGCAAAGACTGAATGAAAAATGTAAGGCATAAATATCAATATGGCTGATGAGCAGCTTGATTGACAGCTCTCTGTCCGACACTTCTAGCCTGCTCCACCACTCATACACAACTAAAATCATTATCCAGCTTTTATGTGACAACTGGACGAAAAGAGATCACAGACGAACAGATGTGCAGATGAAGAAGCAAGGCTGGATGGACAAAACAACATGTGGTGGAATGAATAACCAGACATGCAAATAAAAGTGGATGAACAAACAAATGAAAAGGGATAGGGAGCTACATACAGGTGATCTAGCTTATTAGCTTTTGGTTATGCTGGGTTTCTGGGGGTGGAATAGAAGACGCAGCTCTCTGATTAGTTAAGAAATGTCTATGGAAGCATTACCCAATATTAATACCACCTATTTTATATAGAAACAAGAAAAATGGTGAAATTTATCATCATATATCTTGTAAAATACCCTGTACAGGTATTCTGTGGCCCAGAGGAACAATATTAACTTAATTAGAAAGAAAACACAAATTTAGGTTTCCTAGGGTTTTAACCTAAAAAAGAAGGTTATTCATATTTACACAAATATATTCTACAGCTTCATCATAATAATGGCCTATGTGGATGTAATAGTGGATTTAAATTTTAAATAAAAGTTTTTATTTTCTTATTTTGGTGTGTAATATAAATATCTCTAAAACATACATAGGAAGTGAAAGAGAGCAGAATAGGTCTTTCTCCCAGTGTAGCTATATCAACCATCCTGCTGTAATTATCAGCTCTACTAGACACACGCCTGTGCCCTGATTATAAACGGATTTTGTGCATCTTCAGTCTGAACTGAGTGAAAGCTGAGAGAAGAAAACCTCAGTGGTGTTTGTCTCCAAAAGATGCTTAGTCCATGGTTAATCTAACGAGTTAACTAGATAGCTAATTAGTGAGATAACACTATAAATATTAACTAGTTTTAGCTACACGTTATAAAAATCAGGAGCTCACACAGTAGTTTACTAGCTAGGTTAGGCTAATTGATTATTTGGGCTTTCTGCCTGTGAGCGTATTAAGTCAATATTGTTTTGATTAGTTTTTCAGGTTTTATTGAACTTTTAGTAAATTAATGTTAAAGTGTAGTCTAATAAAGTAACCGACTAATGTTCGGTGGCCAAATATTGAGTCGTGAATACGCTAGCGAGTGTAGTAGCTGGCAAATGTTCTAGATAACCTAGAACCCAGAAAGTAAATACATACAAGTTGGTGTTTTTTTAATTACTATATTATAATTACTATGTTTTCTGTTCGCCTTGCAACATTTTTTGAAGATGGATATCAAGTTTTCTTGAATTAACCAGCTAGCTAACTTGCAAACTTATGCTAGAAATTTAGAAGATTGCAGTAAGCTACTGCAGTAACGTACAAATTCTTGATAACGTTGGACTTTTGGCCGTTGAGCTTTAAGTCAATAAATTATTTGGAATTAGGGTGCTTTATCTATCTATCTGTCTATCTATCTATCTATCTATCTATCTATCTATCTATCTATATATATATATATATATATATATATATATATATATATATATATGGATAGATAGATAGATAATGCCCCCTATTGCCCAAAACTTTGGACAGCTAACACAATTCTTTAAAGTATCTACAAAACCAGCAATGTGATTTTGCTTTGTCTAACAGTCTCCAGACTGCTACAGGTTGCTGTTGTGTACAAAAATTCTCTTTACCCTAATAGTATATTATTATTTTTTAATAAAGTTGAAACACTGGTTGAGAGAAATACCCACAGTTCTGAATAACAACGTATGTTTCACTGTGTAGTTAAATCTAAAGGGGGTAAACAAGATTCTTACTGATAGAAGATACATTGAAGTTACTTCTCGTAAAACTCCTGATTCATTATATAGCCTACTGTTGTTGTCACCTCTCTGTGGTCTTCAACTGACCACCAGTCTGATGTCATTGCAGAGGATAGGCTTAGTCAGTCTCAACTCACAGTCACGAGAGCCCCCAGCTTATGGAAACAAAGTGTGTGAATGACATCATTCAGCTGAAATTTAGACTTTAGAGTGGGCCATACGCTCTGTGCTGTTTCATGACGTGTGAAATGTGATTTCTTTGGAATTTTGTTTGTGTGTTGATATGTCGAAGCCATTTCTTGCCCTACCAGAAGAACATTCATCACTTTATGGTTAATTCGTTTTGCGTGACTGTAACAGCTTCTCTGCACACACTGTATTCCAATAATCTCCCTCCTTTACTGTTAAAATATTGTTAAAAACTAAGGAGCGGAAGTGTTTACATATGCATGTATTCTAATTTGCAGACAGTTCTCGTTGCATTTTGAGACTTTTTGATGAAATGACATATCCCAGTTCAGCATTAATAGATTCAATACTGAAGAGGCCAATTGGCTTTTGACTTCATTCTTCCCATATTAGATTTTTATAGGAGCAATAGAGTGAATTAATAGCCTATGCTCTAATCTGATTTCCAACATTGTCATATTTTATATTGACCAGATGTAGCAGCAGGATCCTTCGGCTCAATGGGGGTAGCTTTATTTTATATATGTACCACCAGTACACCTCAACTTTTCCTGAGAAGATCTATCAGGTAATGAGAAATTAAATGTGGGCATTTTAGCCAGGATGGCACAAAAAGCGAATTACTGTCTGAATGTTATGGGTCCCCATTTAGGTTATTTATTCTTCAGTCTGTAGTTCTTTAACATTTGGTGGCATTTGGAATCTTAATCACATGTTAAGTGGGGACCATTTGTATGTTAATGGATCAATGGCATGTAGTTAATGTAAGTGTGTGGCTGAGCACCGTGGTTTGAACTGTCACTCTGGGTCATTGACTGCAGGAAAGTCAGTGTGCAAGGCATGACTGCATATGTATGTGCCTGAGGTGTGTGCTTCCTTACTGTTTCTTACACCTAGAGCTATTTAGCCTTGCTGATGTTTGAGGTTAAATGTAGTTCATAGTGATCAGGTGTAGTAAAGAAAGTGATCAGAAGTATGAATTAAATTGAATATCAAACACATCACAATAACAGATAACTATGTTATCTATTATACAATTCTGTTTGAAATGCTGTTTAACTTGTATCTTGACATGGCAGAAACATTTAAAAATGATATATAGCTGTGTGGTGGGGAACTCGAGATAAAAAAGTGGGGTTTTGCTGAATAAGAGTGGGGTTTTGCTATGTCTATACAACAACAGCAAAAACAAGTAGCAGAAAATTGATCCATATACATCCCCAAAAATAAAAATGACTGTTAGAACAAAACAGAACCCTGGGCATTCTTTGAATCACCAAAGATGCTCTTATTAATAAATAAATATTATTATTTTCTTAAAAAATGTACTTTTATTGTAAGTTAATGTACAGAGATTTTATTTTATGTAATTCTGGAGCATTTCTAGTGATTCATTCATCATTCAAATACACAATGTGTTTACATGTATAGAAAACAATATCCAGTAATTTTACAAATTAGAGATTGTTTTTTGGACACTAATGATATGTTTATTAGCAATGTTACAATGCAGCGTATCACATGTTCGGTCGGCTCGTCTGCTGTGAGCCTGTACAAGAAAGTTTGGCCTGACCTGACTCTCCCTAGAGCCCTCCTTGCTTTATTGCTCAGAATGCTGCTTGTGCTGACGTAGAACTGGACTGTGACACCTTTCAGAACACAGTGATGCAATGAAATCATGTTTACACAGCTCGAACCGCCAGTGGCCTTTTTGCTTAAAGTTCCATAAGTTTGATTTGAACTTTTGTGGTGATGCACATAGATGATGCACGGTTCATGGATAACGGTAGGCCACAATAAGCACTCTGCCAATTTCTTAACTACTTGTTACACATGCGTGCAGAGCTTTACATCAAACAATAAGATTTGGCTCACCAGCATTTCGGGCGACTGCAGAGGAGAAGAGGCGTTATTTGCTTTTACACAACCCATCTTTGAAATATTATGAAAAACTGAATGGGGGTTTCAGCTGGGATATTGCCCCTAGTGACGTTCAAGTATGTAGGTAAAAAGCTATATGAACACATATATGATACATGCACATGTTCATAGATATGCAGACTAGGGTTGGAACTAAATATTCATCTATTGGGATATTTGTTTGTTGGCAATGTGTTTTTTGGGATTTAGAAATTCAGTGTTTTTGGCTAATGTTACACGTAGACTAGCATGAAAGGCAAACTAAAAGAAGCTGTACCTTCAGAGTTCTTGGTCAACTCAAGCTTTATTTTTTTAGTTTGCTGAAAACAAGGTGAGAATAAACACAGCCCTACTTTGAGTTAGACCACCTCTGTGAAGCGCTTCCCCATTAGCCTGCCGGAAAGAGGTTAGCTGAGGTGTCTGGTAGATGGAGCAAAAAAAGGCTGTGAGATCTGCAGCGCTCGGTGAGGAAAGCCAGTAACCTAAAGATTTTACAGCACATTAAGCCGCAGATGTGCTTTGGACATGTTGGGCGAATATTTGCTGTTGATTACTGCCGAAGCTCTGGAGCCCAGTATCTGGAATTGGTGGCAGCCCTAACACAGACGCATATGTAAATCTGCTATTTGCTTGTGAGTAGCAGAAAGCATGTTTTCAGACACGTACACATTTTACTTTATCGAAAAACTAATCAAACTGAATCCAGAGTTTGGCTAAACAGTGACTAGAGTGACTCTCACCAGTACCAAGAACAAGACTAGATATCAAATTCTGCAGCATTTAAAAGGTAAAAGGTGAAATTCGAAATAAGGAAGAGCCTTATTCTATGCAAATGTTTAGCATATTAGCATATACAACTGTAATTACAGAATAATTATGGAGACAAATTGAGGAGTGAGGCAGTGGGACTCAGAGTTCTAGTCGGTTTGTCAGCATCTTTACGTTTAGCTGGAGAACAGCACTTTATGAAACAACCATTGCTGCGCACTGCATTAATTGTTATCATTGTCTTGGAAAGCAAATGCGTGCGGTGTGATTGCAGGAGGGGAGAGGTGAAGAGGGAGCCAGGCTAAATGAGATAGGGGAAATGAGAGTGGAAATTGGAGGGGGATTAGCGGCCCTGCTAATGAAGCAATTAGAGAGTAAAGCGTTCCACTCAGGTGCCTAGCCCCACTCTCCTCTCTCTGCAGCTGCGATCTGACGCCACGCTACGAATGTAGCCTCGGTGGAAATGTGCAGCGAAACAAAGGCATGTGTGCGTGCAAGTGTTTGTCCCCCCGTGTTTGTTTTGCTCAACATCCTCTTGGATCCCATTTCAATGAAACAAGCATAGTTAGAGAAAGGCAACAAGAGTTTACAGCCAGGAGGCACTAAATGGATGGACGATCTGTTCTTTAGACATCAGTTGGCTAATCAGTTTGTTTTTGCATCATGCTCAGCGTTGTAAACGGATAACTATGGCAAAATAGATGGCAAGGAGACGGAAAGCAAGGGATGGGATGGAGACAGATAGAAAGCAAAGAGAAGAAAAAGAGGACGAGACACAATGTCTTTGGCATTGACCCGTCGGCAGTGGGGTAATGAAGCCCCTCTCAAAGTCAACAGTTCAGAAACTCCTTTGTCCTCCTAAAAGAGTCTTTAATTTTTAACACAAACTTGCACTTAGGTATGCATGAACTTTGCTAAAATCCAGAGACATGTGTATAATAGGGCCGTAATGGATGACGGCCACGCGCTCCGTCTAATGATGTCAGGTTGTTCCGCCGGGCCGCTGATTGAGGAGGCCCTAATGTAACTTTAATTTGGAGTGATGTATGGAGGGGGGCTGAGGTGGCCCTGTCGTGGTGCTAAGGACGGGTGCGTGTGTATCTGTGAGTGAGGGAGTTTGGTTCAATGGACTCTTTGGAGGAGCAGCTGGAAGTTGCCCCCCCCACTCCCTCCGGTACTGTCACTTGTGCCTCCTTAACCAGGATTGATAGCACCGGTCGCCTCGCTAACCCGCACGAGCCCGGCTATGGCACATGACGCCCTCGCAGAGTGGAGGGCAGGGCCAGTTGCCTTTGGTTACCAGGGGGAGGACAACAATTTACTGTTACGAGACAAAGCACACTCTTTTTTTTCCCTATTCACAGGTCCCCCTTCCCCTCCTTCTCTTCCCTCCTCCTTTTGAGCACAAATGAAGTGAGCGAATGCTAAATCAATGTTTTCAGTACCGCTCATCACCATCTTTATCATCCTCTTTCATTTTATTATAATCAGGGAGCTGTGCCTGGCTAGCAGATGCATTTGGCATGTTGAATTACTTGAATCGAAGTGAAGTATACTTGCATGAGTTGTGAACAGATTTTCTAGTTTCGTTTGGTAGTAAATATAAAAAATACAGCTTAGGAACTTATAAAATTGTTTAGACCCAAATGAGTGAATAATATAAAGTACCCTGTGCCAGTAGTCCAGTATTTGTATTGAGCTACCAAAACTCGAGTCGAACCCAAAGATTTCAAGGCACAGTTTCCATTTTTATTATCCTTTGTGTTTAACTAAGCATTGAATGAGCACTGAAGCTAATTCCAAATTCCCTTTGTCATCATCATTTCCAACTAGAAGTTGGGTAATAGATGCACGGTGGAGGCTCGTCGCAGGCCGAAAATGAATAGTGAACGGTATTCATCAGCCCAAAAGGAAAGCGTCCCCAGATCCAATTATATATATTCATTAAGTGATAATGATATCACGGTCTTTTAACTGGGAAGAAAAGAGAGTAATTGAATAATAACAGTTGTACAGTCTCGAGGGAGAGGCCTGCGCAGCGCCGGGGGGACTGACCCCGCGGGGTGGACGGCTGAAGAGAGCGGATTGATGGAATTCTATTACCCTGCTGATAGATTTATTATGAAGGCCTGAGTGGACTTGCTGCTCCACTTTGTCACTCACACTAATCAGCTGCTAAAGGCTCGGAGCGAGGGCTGTGTGTCTGTGTGCGTGTGTGTATGTGTGTATGTGTGCATGTGAGTGGGTGAAGGGCCTTTGGCTGCATCCCCCCACCCAATGTCTACCATCCCTGACAAAGACAAGGTTAGGAGAGGATGACAGACATGCCGTCCTCGCCCAGTCCCCCTTGTCTCCTCACAAATGGGCCAGCTGAGCATCGCGACCTCTCGGGTGAGCCCTCATTTGTTTATTAATGGCCGACATGTGAACTAGCATAAGGACGCGGATCGTGCGAAGCAACAGTCAGGTGGCGGTGTGCTGTGGCGGGGGGAAACAATTTGTAAACGCCGGGGAGAAAGAGGATACATGCTCATTTAGGCTTGCTCGCTTCAGCATTATGTGCTGGACACGGGGACACCGGATTAATGGGGTGTGCATACACACACACCCACGCACACACGTCCTCACCCACACTCATGTACACAGAGGAAGCCCTCTGGCTGCCTTGTATGTAGTAGCTTAAATATGACATGCTGTTTTGATGAATTGATCTTTGTCCACTAATTTAATTATGCACTTTGCTTTTTAACCCTTTCACTGTATGATGATGATAATGATGATAATAATAATAATAATAATAATAATAATAATAATCATCATCATCATCACCATCATCGTCATCATCATAAAAAATAAGGATAATAATAATAATAATAATAATAATAATAATAATAATAATAATAATAATACTTGTTTGTGCCTATTAAGACTCAGCATATACTTTAATCAATCAGTCAATAAATAAATTATATAATATTATAATTATATAAATTACATAAAATTATATAATATTATATAATTTTTATAATTATATATAATAAAATAAATAATCAAGATATTATTAAATATGAACGGCCTGTAAAGTATACTTTGTGTTGGAAAACTAAATGTCAATTTTTGTTTCTTAAATTGACATTTACTTTTAAGCAGAGGATTCTAAGGCTGTAATTTTCTCTTTGGCAAAGTATCCTTTGAAAAGGCAGCTGGTGTGTTTCAGGTTGTCATCATTTGAGTAATTTCTTTGCATTCAGAATTGTTTGCATCATTGAAAACCAACTCACTAACCCCAGCGTAACTGCTGTGCCTTACAGTAATCATAGTGCAGTCTGCGTGGAATTCTTATTCAGTCTACCATCATTTTATCCCAAATGTGTTTTTTTCTATGAAACAGATAGCAGTTCTGTTAAACACTTAATGAAGTAACGTAAAGAATTTTAGAGGTAATTTGAATTAATTCTTATTCCTAGCAAATTAATGCTTACTGCTCTCTCTCTCTTTCACTTTCTTTCTTTCTTTCTTTCTGTACACTCCTGGGCAAAAAGATGCCTAAACATTAAGCTTTTTTCTCTTTCATTCCTTTATATGGTAAAGTTTTGTCGTAAAACTTGCAGACATTCTTTTGCAGAAAGAAAGAGTCAGCATTGTTCCACTGAGCACTGATGGCTTCAAACATTATGTTTGAGTTTAACGTGAGTCCCAATATTTAAAGGGTTTGTTTGTTTTTTGGCCAGAAGTATTAACATAAATCTATGTGTATATATGTGTGTTTGTACGCGTGTTAGTATGTGTGCTGTGTTTAATCCCTGGTGTTAATCTTGGATTAATGGCAGAGACTGAGGAACTTCATCATCATGACAGCTACATGAGGTTGAGGGGCTTGATCTCTGTGTACTTTCGTCTCGTCTAGCTTGTTCTCAAGAGAGCGACAAGACAATATCCCAACCCTTGACAACCCCTGAGGTAATGACCTACAGATCTGTAAAAGGGTTTGGTCTTATCAGTGTAGAGGGAAAGCAGGACAGATAGGAGTGTCAGGGCTTTAAGTGGGGATACACTCAATTAGACGACTCGGGTCTGTCACAAATGCAGGCACTTTACATTCCTTAAAGTTGATCCATGTATTCCAGGCTGAAAATTCCCACCTCTCCTTTAGCTGACCCTCGTCAGCTCACAAGCTCTGTTCTCTTCTGCAAAGCATTAGTGCACGTCTCCTTATTTGATGTCTCCTGCAGTAATCAGTGATGGGTCTTTACCGAAATCTGTCTCTCCACTAACACCTCCCGTGGAAATGGGCCTCCATGCTCCAAAACCTCTATTTACACATTGTTTCCTTTGGTACAAAAATATCTATTTGTTTCCCACTTGCTTTCTACTACGTGAAGATAAATATTTTGAAGCTCTATAAGCATAAATAATTGATTTATGTTAAACAACAAAGGCCATCAAATTGATTCACATGGTGTGCCGGGGCTATTTGTTTTAAAACATCATACAGCTCTGTGATGTACAGAAGAGAATAATGTTTATGCTGGTGGATTACATTTAAAGTAGGAAATGCGCATCATACATGTGTTCGCTTTTCGCAAGACTGGTTCTGGTTAAAATGCCATCGCAACATAACGGCACTCTGGTTTTTGTTTACATGCAGCAGGGCTGAACTATAAACAGGTTTCTTTTCTCGCGCACACTCTGTGTTCAAATATGACAGCACAAGTCAATCAGAGCCCTGACCCCACTGACTTGGTGACAGACATTTTGCGATTTCTTGGATTAGGACCTGAGCTGAGGCTGTGCTCATCACATTATGGATGATGAAATTCAGATCTGAAGGCAATGTTGCATTTCTTTTTTCTTTAATATGGTGCAGCGATTTTTCTCAGTTTTATCCACCTCTAAGTCAGGCTTGGTTTGAGACTGTGCTATACAGCAAGGCAGACAGTGAACATCGGGCCTCCTTCTCTCTTGCATGTTGTGCCGCTGATGTGTAGATTAAACACAATGGCTCTTTTTTTTCCTTGCTGGCTGCAACTTGTTTCAAGCACATTTGCCACACCGCCTGCAGTGATGTAGCACTGGACCAGTTGAAGTGGATCAATACTAAAGAATGGCTGTGCCTCGTTGGCATGTAATCATCTTGTTGGCTGCTTTGACACTGATCCTCCATTATGAGCCAATGAAGCATGCTAGACAGGCTCAGCGGCGGGGCCTGTTCTCATTGCTGGTGGAAAGGGTGAAAGCAGGCTGGTGCACTATCACAATGCATACAATCATGGCTTAAACTCTGGAGCTAATTATTTTAAAGCTATAATGAAAACTGAATATGATAACATGCAGGGTTACAGACACAGATACTGTATCGTTTGATGCTTAGTTGATGATTTTCCAAAATTTACATTTAAGTGAAGTTTATTAACGGTCATTACAGCTATATAGTTCAAATATCCTTAAATTGCCTTGAGCTCACACTACATGATGTATTAAGCCTCCAAGAACCTGAGTAGATTAGTGGAGTGGGATCTCAGGGGGTGACTGACTAGCCTCTGAACTCACCAGGTTTGTTCCCCTTATTTATTCTCCACAGAGCCTTAGACCTGTGCTGGACCAGCAAAAGACTGAGCCTCTAACCTCACCTAAGGGAAGAAGAGATGAAACAGTAGCCTCAGTGTTTAGATCTCTAGCATTATCACCTTCACTGACCCTTCTCCCACCATGTCGTCCTGACCCCATGAACGCCCCATCCTCCCAAGCCTCATTAAACAGTGCCTACCCTCCCCTGTTCTCTCCATTCAGTAGTCTCCTGCTCCAACAGGGCTTCATGCTGAAAACGCCATAGGGCTGAGGATAGAGCCTTGTGGGACACCGTCTGGTGCTGGCCGAGTACTGTCACGGCTGTTTGCAGGCTCTCTGTGGGTATGCTGGGACCGGGACGGTAGGGGTAATGAGATTTAAGCCTTCTAATGGGACATCATTGGCGTGGGAGGGTTCGGAGACTGATGTGAGTCTGGCCTACACTGTGCAGAAGTTAATGATGACAGTTACTGACCACTTTGACTAAACGTGATCAGTCATCAATCTCATTAACAGGAAACCCATAATGGCCCTATTGTCTGCGTGATGCACGGTCCATAGGCGCTTTTCTCTTACGTCTATTTTGAGACAAGAAGACAAAAAGATGTTGGTTTTATTGTAAAGCACAGCAAAGCTGCTATTCAACAGTGCTTTAGTCTTCCAAATGTCATATCTCAGTCCACTTTCTAGCACATAGGCATTGACATACATATCTATGGCTATACCCTTTCATTTAGACACCATTTGTCTTCCACAACTGCTCACCCTCCTTTTAACTCCTGCTCAGGCCTGCACCACATTTCACTAGCAGGGTGAGTGACACCGAAGTGGCTGGCTATCAGGATAAAGTAATGTATTCCCCAGATTGGTTGCAGCCCTGAGGTAGGACACCATGCTCGCCTCCTGTGACTAGTGGCTTTGCTCCCTTCAGGTCTTAGCAGTAACTGGCTTTAATGTCATTTAGCTGCAGGGTGGCCGTCTCCTTACCGCTCCATGAATCCATTTTCAAATGCCATAACATTTCCTGAAAAGCCCCCACTTTTGAAATCCAATAATTAGAAATGTCTATTTAAAGTTCACTACTCCGGCGCCGGTATCAATTAAAAGTCATTTAGGGGGTGATCACTATCAATTGTCAACAAATTAAATCCATGCACTTAAGCTGGGTGAATGTGAAGGAACACATTCATCTGTGGTGGACGAGGTTGTGGTATCATTAAAGCCGTCTCTTAGCTCTTAATCCGTTATTAAGTGATTTAAATTTCATTAGTGCTTCACTGCTGGTGTTTTACACCAGGACCAATCATGTAAATGGAGACATTTTAGTTACTTCCCAATAAGCTATGAACACTGTAATTTCAACACCTCTGGGTTTGATGGACACTGGAAAATGCCACACATATGTAGATAATAGATAGCCTGCCAACATACTCATGCTTAACTTTCTGAGTGACTTTTCATTGTGTGAATGCGCTACACACGTTTTTGTGTGCTTGTTTTGTTTCGCCCTATATCTATAAGAGAGCGTTTAGTGCTTTGTATTGATGTATCAGTGTTAAACAGGAAGCTAATAATTTTCTAAAGGAAGCAAAAACCTTATTGTTAGGGATCTACCATCTGTTTTTCCGAGTTCTTCCATCATCCATCAATTTGAGAAGCTCGGAGACTTCATTGAGAGTTGATTAGAAGACTGATTGGCAATCAATTATGCATACCTATTCTAAATCATTATATTTTCTCTGCTGACAGGAAGTTTGAATATTACATGCCACAT